>CM022883.1:19263953-19277664 GCA_012654025.1 Pachypsylla venusta | reverse complement strand
CATTATTATTTAACAAATTTATATTAGACATCCTATTGGTAACTTTAAAAAACACTACCGTTATTTATGACGAGGATTTACTTACTTTTTCACTTCCGACTCGAGTTTCGTCTACTTCATAGACATTGTCAAGGGAATGTCTATGAAGTTTCCTTGAAAATGTCTATGAAGTAGACAAAACTCGAGTCGGAAGTGAAAAATAAGTGAATCTCGTCATAAATAACGGTAGTGTTGTATCCAAAACTTTCCTTTTCTAAGGATTAAAAATTGGTTCACTCTCTCGGGTCTGTTGATATTGACCATTTGTGAAAAAATCAGACTATGAGTACTAGTACTCTCAACTACTCACTCAGTTAAAATGATATCGCTAGGTGTCCCACTATGAATCTATTTATCGTGATACACAAAGACAAACAGACCGACAAAACAGAAATCTTTAACTTGTTGGGTATATGTAGTCATTATAATAACTTTTTATCGATATTGTCCAATTATTTAAATTATAATAACTTTTATTAAATTTTGTGATACTACATAAATTTATGTAGTATCACAAAATTTAATAAAAGTTATTATAATTTAAATAATTGGACAATATCGATAAAAAGTTATTATAATGACTACATATACCCAACAAGTTAAAGATTTCTGTTTTGTCGGTCTGTTTGTCTTTGTGTATCACGATAAATAGATTCATAGTGGGACACCTAGCGATATCATTTTAACTGAGTGAGTAGTTGAGAGTACTAGTACTCATAGTCTGATTTTTTCACAAATGGTCAATATCAACAGACCCGAGAGAGTGAACCAATTTTTAATCCTTAGAAAAGGAAAGTTTTGGATACAACACTACCGTTATTTATGACGAGATTCACTTATTTTTCACTTCCGACTCGAGTTTTGTCTACTTCATAGACATTTTCAAGGAAACTTCATAGACATTCCCTTGACAATGTCTATGAAGTAGACGAAACTCGAGTCGGAAGTGAAAAAGTAAGTAAATCCTCGTCATAAATAACGGTAGTGTTTTTTAAAGTTACCAATAGGATGTCTAATATAAATTTGTTAAATAATATAGGATACTACCAAAACAGGAATTCGTCCTCCGCTTCTACGCACCAGGACGACCTGGAACGCATACTATCACACTTCCAGTCAAGGTCCATCAAAAACTTTCCGGTAACCTAATATTTTGGACAATATTTGGGGTGCTTGACGAACAGAAATCAAATAAAATTAAACTTCATCTGTTGAACGTGCCAAAAATGAATATGAAAAGATTTTTTTTAAAAAAGGTTTAGTTTAAGAGGGTCAGAATTGAAAGTAAAGATACCTACAAACTAGGTGTAGCTCATTATAGCACTCCCGTTTTTTTTCTTGGCGATGGCGTGGCAAAATTAGCGTTTTGTTTGATCAACATTTCTACCATTATTCCAAAAGTAAATCTAAGAATTTCTTTTTGTATACTTACTATTGTAATATGTCTGATTTATAATTCGTACATTTTGTTGAATTGTTTCTGTGGGAGGGAGGGGCACTGTGGATGCTGTGCACGCTGCGTGCCCCTCCCTCCCCCGAGACCTCATTGAGTATATTATTATTGTTGTGTGATAATGTTGGACTAATGACCGGGACCGAAAAATGAGTACCATTGATCGGTCAAGGTCAAATCGAGCATAAGGGTGGTCGTGAGTATAAGGAGGCAGTCTTTTGGTTTTGGGGTAATGTAACTTTGGTAGGAGAGTGATTAAAGGAAGGTAGTGAAGAGAAGTATTAGCGAAGTGTCTTTTGTCCTGAAGTAAAGCTTTGCCGTTCCGGGACAAAATACATAGGGCTGTTGGGGGGTAGGTTTTTAGTCAGTAGGAATCTGACATCCCGGGCTATGGTCTGGATGGGGTATTTCCACGATATCCTCGGTGAAACGCCCCCTCCAGGACTAGCGTGATATCTGAGGAAAGATTTTTCCCTATCATTCCACTCATCTAACAGTAAAGTTCACAATGTATATAAAAAAAAATCTAAGAATAGTGACAACTGCTGATTTTACGACAAAAACAACAACCAGAACGGAAACAATAACGCCCCTAAGATGCAGCCCACTGGTATAGAATACAGCTCGAAGAGTCGAACTGACTTTGTTACTTCTCTGGATTTATTATTTTCTGGTTAAGACTCCAAGAAAGACACACATCGATTACACATTGTACATAAATTCGTTTTAATAAAAAACAACTTGCGAGTTTTCTCCATGACCCGTTACCGAGTGACAGGATTCCGAACCACTACAACCAGTTTAACATAAGGGTTCATTTTCTTCACTCGGAAAGGAACACGTTTAGTTATAAAATAACTTGGAGTTTTCTCCAATGTCAGTTGCCCAGGGAACTCACCTGGAAGCCTGTGTATAATCTGATATGGCTCTAGTGACAGGATTCCGAACCACTACAACCAGTTTAACATAGGGGTTCATTTTCTTCACTCGGGAAGGAACACGTTTAGTTATAAAATAACTTGGAGTTTTCTCCATGGTCAGTTGTCCATCCAGTGTGGAAGGCATTTTAGATCTGAAAAGAAAATAGAACGGTCCAAAATGATCGTCGAATTTTGAAAAACAAAATTACTCAGCGTCATAGTCCAGTTAAACAAAATCTCTGGTGTGAACATCACACGCCTTTCCTTATCTATAAAAAAAGAAGAAATTATTGTAATGGGCTGAAATTTTCGATGTTGAATTTCAATGCCAAAATTGTCCCAAAACGTTTTGGGGTCCCCAGAGCTCAAATATCAAATTTTCAGACATCGATCCATGTGTGAGTGTTTGTGAAAAATATGGTTTACGAACGGTAGAATTTGTCTTTAGGCTCTGGCGACCTAATTAAAAAAAAATGGTCAATTGATATAGAATTTTAACCGTCGATTTTTCTTTTCTGCTTTCGCTCACCTGTACCAATCAATACCTCTTGCATAGTGTTTATCAAAAAAGTGAATCTCGGAGCTCGACGCTTGGACGTTAGGATGCAACTTAATAAATTCTAACAAAGCTCGTGTGCCACTTTTCTTGACTCCAATAATGAGAGCGTCAGGTAGATGTTTGGAAGCTTGTAAATTTGTATCACGTAGGAACTTATATTTGGGGGAAATATTTCTTTGAAGGGGGATCTGAAAGAAAATACAATAATAATGCTTTAGAGAATTGCTGTTAGATTGTTGGACATTTTTCTCTCAAATAGAAAACCTAGAAGTTTGGGGAAATTTATATAACGGTATTATTATATAAATTTACATGCCCCTCGATTGTATCCAGGATGTTTGTAGTCATAATCAAATATAAATTGGAATTTTTTTTTTTTTTATTTTTATTTCTTTATTTCTTTAAATAAAGAAATAAAGTAGTCAAGAGCGCTTTCATCTGTTACGACATCGTCAAGTGAACGTATCAAAAATGTTACCGGGGATTTATTATATACAAAGCCCGAATACCACTTTTCTTGACTCTGTTCACTTGATAATGTCTTAACAGAGGAAAACACTCGTGTCNTTCCACAATAGACACATATTATTTTATCATTAAAAGGTTTTAAAAGTTATTTATTTAAATAGATTTTATATAAAAGAAAAATTGTAAAATTTTATTTTTCTTTCTTAAAATTATATAAGTGAAGATATAGTAACATTTAACTTTCATTAAAAAAATATATTATTATTTTCCGATGCGTGTATAAATATTTTTTTACATTTTTGTAGTTGATAAATAATTTCTTTCAAACTTGTATTTTTTTTAACCAAAATTTGTAAACAAGCCTGATCGAATTTTATTTTTTTCACGGTTGTTTTTATTGTAGCAGCGTTTCAGCGAAGGGAGGAATCTAATAAACAACTTTCCGGCAATCCTCTCCATTTTCTCTCCCAATTGGAAAGTCTAGGAACTTAGCCACCTAGACATGTTTTTTTTTTCAGAAGTCTGCAGGAGTAAGGATAGTAGGGTTCGCTTGACAGTGAAACAAGTGTTGTATCATTTGGGCCGTGAAGATCTCACCCACAACTATGGTTTATTTTTCCTCACGTAAGACATACTTGGATTGCAGTAAATCATGCTTTGTGTGATTATTTTAGTTGGAAAATGTCTACTCACGAGTTTGTTGTTATCAAAAGCATCCAAGTTTTCTTTTTTGGTGTACATTCCATGTTTGGTCTTAAATTCCTGAAGAGAAAACAAAAACAACTGAATTAGGTACCCTGCCTTCATTTGAATATAATAACAGTCCTGAATTATATTGCCTGAATGGAACTAAAGAGTTTCTTTAAACCGACTGTTTTTTATCTATTAAATATCTCAAATTCATGGGGATAAAATTCCATGGGTTGGCTTACTGTTAGGGCGTCCTACCACTATATCACCAACCCATTTTTTTTAAAAAGAAACATGTTTCTTATTATATGACAATCTTTAATGGACATTACAGCATTACAAAAACATTTCACAAAATAATAGACTTTGATCTTCATATTTATTATTTTTTCTGTGGTGGTGTTCCTCTCCAAACACACTTTTTTTAGAATTCCTAGATTTGAAAAGTGGTGGAAATATGATATGAGGTTACCGAAAAGGTTTTGGTGGACCTTGACTTGAACAGTGATGGTATAGGTTCGGCACATAGTACTGGCAATTGTGACGCCCAATTCAATGCAGAAAACCTTATGGCATGTAAATTGGTTTGAAGTTCATTTTTTCTCATCTTCATAATTTTTTTTTTTTTTAATAAAAGAGTAAGTCGCACCGACCTATTCAAATGAAAAAATGCAGGTCCCCAAGTCAACTCCACGAATGGTAACATGTGGGCCGACCATATTATCGACGTATCAAGGTCTCTGAACCTTCTTTTTCATCCCTGAAATACTTTCTAACTAATATCAGTATTCGATAGTTTGGATACGATGGGGGTAGCTATTATCGCATAATACGACATTTTTTTTCTTCATATATTTCAAATTTAATTGATAACTTACTATTTTAAAACTAGTGATAAAATTAGGAAGCAAAACTAGTAAAGCTATGTAAATGAGAGAGCATATTGTGACTAGAAGAAATAAACGAATTTGGTTTTGGTGCGAGAAACTTAACTTCCTGACCATCCTGTGTGGGGCCTCTGAAAAAAATTAACACATGTGTATATTATTTTACTTCAACTGCTGTTAACAATGGTTATGACTAATTAGTATCAGTGAACTGCAGACCTCACTCAGATAAAACGGCCACCATGAGCCCCCGGATGGTCCAATAAAATAATCGGCAAAATTCCATGAATGTAATAAAGGTCTATCTTCTAATTTCATCAAAGTAGAACAAGACGTTTGAGGGATACTGCGGTACATAAACAGACTTTTATAGAAAAATCGTCGAGTTAAAACTAGACTTTACTTCCTACGAATAAAAATAATAATATCTTGTCCGATGGTAGCAAATGTAACTCAACTTGAAGCTAAAAATTTCAGCAATCAAATAAAACGACTCCAGTCCCGTAGTATAGGTCGCAAATCGACTAGTCAGTCTCTACTAATACAAGCATACTTTTATTAATGATAAGGCTATTTTTTAGTTGTGTCATACCTGAAAAAAAGAGCAGGTTACCAGGTCATATAATAAGTGGCTTGTTTATAAAGGTACATTTCTAGGGATCCCGCAAGTCTAACCATAAACAAATTTCAGTTATCATAAATAATGGGAGAGACACGCAAGTCGCTCATCTCTCTTACCTGTCTATCCACGGCCAGTTTTGTAAAATCCAAACATTTTCCTATCACAAACAAACTGCCAGTATGATCTCATCAGACCTATTATCATAAATTTCTAAATAAAACAGCAATATGTCATTCAAAATAATCTTTTTTGACGGATATTGTTCGAATGATTACAAAACTTGGCTCAATCAATATTTTCAAAAAAGTCCGCTCAATAAAAAAAGCTCGTGCTAATCTCCTTGTTGCCTAGTTGCCTAGTAGCTTCACCCCCGACAATGTTGCCAGTCTTATCTACATTTTATTTTGGCCATAGATATAGAAATTAGATTTCGTACTGCATATTGTGCGTATGTTATAATGTGAAGGAGGGGTCACGTGATATTGCTCCGCCTATTGCTGGCAAGACTTTAGTAGTCCGATAAGACACAATGCAAATATCAGCATTTTCTAGCGCATTTTTGGGGGAATGACAATTTTTTTCGAAAAAGTCATGAGAATCATTTTTTTTAAATAAATGTTTTCCGATAGCTACCTTGAGATCATTTCTCTCTAACGTAATTAGTTTTCCAAATATGGATCATTATCTAATCAGCCTTTTTTACTATATTTACATTTCATTTCATATTTACATTTAGTTCTCGTTTGTAATTTACATTTCTCACGAGTAATCGGGGTTTTTTTTAAAAAAAAAAATCAAGGGGAAATCAACGATTTGTTCCTCGAGTTCCTCCGTCCCGTTTGATTACCTAGCGGGGTGAACTTTATCTTAAGCAAATAAAGTTCGTTCTCAGAACTTTTGACCAGGCTTCCTCCCATCTTTTTCTTTTCAAATCTGGAGAATGAGAACACCTTTTTTTAAAATACGTCCAGCTAACTAACCCTTAAAAAGAAAACACTTTTGACTAGCATGTCTATACACAGAACCGCCTGCTGGGGTGGGCGACCGGAGCGCCACGTCCAGGGGGGCGCCGCAGGTTTAGGCGGAAAAAAATCAACCTAGGTAGCTTAAGAAAAAGAAAACCGCTCCAATGTTTAACTACATAAGGAGGGAGAAACATTTCACGAAAGAAAAAAAACCTATATCTTGTAAATGTGCTGCTAATCACAGCTATTCATTTGGACCTCAACGTAGCCGAGTGCAAGCCGAAACCAACACTTAATCAGTCCAAGATGCTGTGGTTTGAACGCGCGGTCACTTATCGGAGCAATGACCACACCCTCCGTTGCTTACCTTCAGTGATCAGACGAGAACGGGTGTACTTACCATGGTATGAGCGTTGATTGTATAATTTTATTAGTGTAATCCAGGTAATAGTTAGATCAGTTAGTTAGCTTTAAATTCAATGCAATTCTAATGTACATGGCGAAGGCAGTGACTATACTGAGCTGCTTTGTTACAGGTTGGAAATATGGAAATCTGATAATTGTATGACATTGTAGATTCTATGAAATACCAATTTTAATGTTCTTTTAATACAATCTTCACTAAACTAACTCGATATCGTTTTAGTGACAGTAAAGTCCCGGTTTTCCGTTTCAGCCACGGAGCCACGTATTTACAGTTCCTTTGATATGAATACGAACTATCGTGATATAGATGCAGGTAGAATAATATTCTAGGAAATTTAAAAGAAATCATAGATTGAGGAAAAATACCCCAGATTTTGATAAAAGTTTAGAGCCCTTTACAAATATGTTAGTACGTCTGTAAGCACAACAGGACTATACCATGATGCACTATAAAGCTTGTTCGCACCACATTAAAAATTACTTTGAACACTTTAATAATCATCAGTTTATAACAATTAGCAGATATATTCATTTATGATAAAAATTTGAAACAATTTTTAATTTTTCCATAAACCAATGAGAATTTTTCTTTGTTTTGCCACCATTTTGATTGCGTTGCTATGGTAACGCGTTTGGGAGAGGTGCTTCACAACGAACACCAGAGTACAAAATCTTTATCTTCTATATCTATGATTTTGGCTAGTTTCAAAATCAGAGGTTTTCCTCTGAAATCAGGGAGATTATTTTCAATATTGTACCTTTGGATTCGACACGAAAAAAATACCCTCCCACAAAGTTTGATATTTTACGTTTATGTACCTACGTAGGTATAATCGAATAAAAAACATCATTTCGCCCGCCGCGTTGTAAACCGACCGTTCAGCGTAAACTTCACTTTTGCCACTAACTTTTGGTCAATTTTAATTAAATTTAATATAGGGTTCCATAAGGAAATTTAAAAATTAAATACATATTATATACATGACTGACAGTACGGTGTATGGGTGACGTCGCCGTGACGAACGGATCGTATAAAATATCAAATCTTCAGTCAGTAAAATAATAAACTTTGTCCTAAGCCGGCCATACACGCACCGATAAGTCTGTGCAGATTTGTCTGTACAGACTTATCTGCACAGATTTTGTCTCCGATTTTCGGACAAAATCTGTGCAGATCCTGCCATACACGTCAGACTTGTCTGCGCATATAAGTCTGTACAGACTTATCGGTGCGTGTATGGCCGACCTAAGACGTTATTTTTTTTTATTATTATTTTTTTTTTTTTTTTTTACAAAAGAATCAAAAGAATTTGACATTAAAATTAATAAAACATTTTTTCAAACATCAGAATTTTATTGAAGAAATTGCTACATCGTAATTGATTTATCTTATATGTATCATACCTCAGATTGAGGGTGTGAGTTATTTTCCTAAGAAAAGTTATTTCCATAAATCAGTAGTCCTACTAGTCAGTAGACTAGTAGGAACCACAATGGCATTGTACAAATGATTTCTCCCGGTCTAGTGGATTTTTTCCTGGCGGGTTGGATTTTTTTTTTTTTTTTACTTTGTACCCAATTTTGATTTCGGGGTGCACTCAGCCTTGTTAGGACGATTGAGTAGCTACTTTAATATGAGTAGCGACTAGTAGAGTAAAAGATTTGCTAGAAGATTGAAGAGATTGCTAGTACATGAGTATGAGTCTCTTAGTAATGTTGTGATACCCACTAAAGTTGCGAAAAAGTTCTACATTACATTATTTGCATAAATCTACGAGTTAGAGCATGGGCGTAGGAAGGGGGGACAGCTGCCCCCCCCTAGAAATTCCCAAGAGTATGCAGCACGGAAGGGGCAACTTAAATTTACACTAGATAAAATGATTTTTGGAAGCAAAAAATTCATCAAGCACCGAAATTCGATAAATGCCGCATTTTGTCCCTAATCCAACAGCCCTACTGTGAACAATCAAATGTAACTGTGGCAACCTTGTCGTATCGTTTGGACTGTTATCATTTGTGTCGGCATTTTGATTGTTTTCGGGTATCGCGGTCGCAGTCTGCCGCATTCTTCTTGTCTCCCTGCGATCACTACCGGCTCGCGTGCTGTCACTTCTAGCGGTGGCTCCAAAGGTGCCTTAGTGCCCCCAGGAGGTAGCGTTTTTCAGAGGTCTGAATAAAAATCCTTTTTTCTCCATTGGGAGATCGCAGTTGATGTTCATGTGGTATTAAAATGTTACCACACTACTTCCTGGGACGTAGTGTGGGGATCATCAACCACTTGCTCGGGCCCTGGAGTCGCCCCCCCCAATAACTTAATCATCAGTTACCCCTTGGGGTTTATTATTAAATAAGTAACGATTTACTTTATCGACCCCCACCCCCTCCCTCCCGACATAAAGATCTCACCTGCCCCCCCCAGGTCAGATGCTGGCTACGCCCTTGAGTTAGAGGTTTTCTTTCAAAATTGCCAGAGGAATATATTGTTTTTCTAACATCCGGCAACACTGCCTGAATTCGAGAAAAACAGAAAAATAATGAAAATCAAATTAATGTCCAAGTGTATGGAGAAAAATATTTCCGTTTGTGTTTTAATTTTCATTTGAACTTATAATTAATATTAATACCTTTAAAATATTTGTAAAGTTATTTTAAGTTTCCAATCAACTTATTTCTTTTTAATTTCTATAATAAAATGTTTGTGAATTTCATCAATAAAATTTATCTTAATAGTCTTCAATTTTAAGGTTATGCTCCCTACAGTTTCGTTTCCAGGATTGATATTTTGTAGTTTTCTTTTCTAAACATCTGTAAGGTAAGATCCAAATTATTTTTATATTTTCATTCACTATTCAGTAGATAACAGAATGTATAGATTTCTCATCCAATCGCAGTTTTATATTTGCTATTATTGTTTGTTCTACATTCTCATTTGCTTAATAACTGTTAGCCGGTCTAGTTTTGCGGGTCTATGCTGATGTTCATTAAAGTTCACAGAATCTGTAGCTTTCTGATCTTATGTAGGTACATAGGTAATGCTTAAAATATCTACTTTATAAGATATACATATTATGGAGAACACTTCTTCGGCATAGGTATTTGTGCACTTAAGGAACCATTGGTTTTCCCTGTGCCGGTCCATTCGAAATCAGAGATTTATATCGTATTAATTTTGGTACTACTAATATCTGTTCTTGGGACTTTTTTTGATTTTTATTCTATTTCTGCTCTAGATACAGGGGATTATGAGGGACCAGACAGATACTATTATTTTTTTTCTGAGCAACTAACCTAACTTAAAATATGATTAATTGAAAGTAGAAGGTTAATTTTCACGATTAAATGGTGGAAAATACGAGAAAACTCACTTTTAAATGTTTAATTCACAATTTTATTGCTTGAAAATCGACGAAACTTTGGAGAAAGCGCAAGAGTTTTTAGGGAGCGACTTTATGAGAAGAACAAGTTTAATCGAGGCATGGCCGATCAAAACGTTTCCTAACCTCGGGGGGGGGGGACGTTAATCTAAACGCTTATATTAATAAAATAAACAAACTTGCACTGGACTTTTTTCATATTGGTACAACTATGTCTGCTTCAGTTCAATATATTCAAATAGTTCAATAAATACGGAAGAAAAAGGTTTTTTTCAAAATAAATTAAAATTAAAGTGAATTAATTAATTTTCCACCCCTAAAACGTTAAAAAAGCCTTTTTAAATTATATTAAACCACATTTTAAGTTTGTAACTTGCTCCAAAAAAAAATAACAGTATCTGTCTGGTACCGATTATGGTTGTAAATAGGACCACTGAATATACTGGAAAAAAATTATGAAAAGGAAAAACTATAATATTTATGTAAAATTTATAATAATAATTAATGCTAAAAGCAGAAAAAAATAGTAGGTTAACGGAGTCGTTATGTTACATTGCCGATTTTTACCAAACTTATTTTAAAATTAAGTTTCTTATTGTTTTATGAAGGAAAGATTTTTTTAAGTTTTAATTATTGACTTTTTCGATTTTTATCGATTGACTTTTTCACTTTAGAGAAATTAATTGAATGTGTTTCTAAGAGGGTAAATATAACAACAAGATCTGAAATTTAACTCAAATATGATTAATTTTAAATTTATTAAAGAAGTTTAATTTGATCAGTATACAAACCAATTTGCGACGGCCATATCCCGATGACATATTCACTGATCCATGTATGATAGGGTTAGGTAGTTAGGTTACGTTTATACGGCCATATCTCGATGGGAGTAGCATTGGTGAGTTTAGACATTAAAAAGTTTTTTTTTTTTTGTAAACTAACCCAATAATACTTCAACACGTTGTACAAAGCTGAACAGACGTACCTTTTGAAATGTTCGAAGGAACATTTTCAAACAAACATGTTTTAAGTTAATTATTACGCCTTTCATATACCTATTATGGTTACCGTTTCTCTTAGATTTGGCCGTACCAATTTGACTCACTGTTACCTCATGACAAAATCATCTGAATGTGTTGTGTGCCAAGTCCATCTATCAGACGAATATAATAGTTATGATGAAGTCAAAAAGGTTATGGAGCTACCACGTCTTCTTACACCTATACTATCCAGTGATGAACCAGAGAAAATAATTTCTTATCTTCATTTCACCAAACTATTCCAGCTGATTTAAGTGCTGCTCAGTGGTGTATACAGGGTGTCCATAAAGTCTCACCCCACCTCCCCGTATCTCAAGAAGGGCTGAAAAAATAAGAAAACGCAGAAAACCATTTTGATCATGAATGAGTGATTCAGTTACACCTGCGGTTATATAGTATTTAGATAGATTTTAGGGGAATTAATTTCAGACTAAAAAAATTTTTGGCATCAGCCAGCCGTTTAGGCTGGGCACCAAAATTTTAAATGAGAAGGTATATCAAGTGACATTTGTTTTAAAGGTCTCGTTAATGTGAGTTCATTTCAGAACACCGGAGCTCTCTAGGATCTACAGTCCACGAATTACAGGGCGGAACATGTGAAAATGCATCCTTTGGTAGGTAAAAATGCCTAGAAATAATTTTAGATGATCCCAAATCACTTTGCAGAGAACGATTTAGTAAAAAAAACAACTGGTGTGTTTTTACGAGAATTTTGATTAATTAATAAATCAGGGCGAAATTTAAACAATCTTCGGGAAGATTTTCATTGCAGAAAACCTGAGCTCTCTAGGACTTACCGTTCACAAATTACAGGTGAAATGACTTTATGAAAAAAATTGATGGGAATTATGTGCGGGGGCACATAATTCCCATCAAGTTTTTGACCAAACCATGGTCAAAAACCTCAGAAAAAGTATCAGAACTAAAAAATCAAACCGTTTTCGAGAACCTTCCAGTCCTTCATTTAGAAGAAAGTTTGCAAAATTGTGACCGGCCGTTTCAAGGCTACGAGTTCGAAACCAGAGTCGCAAAATTTCCAATTTAGCGAATAAATTCGTTAAGTCACGGACCGATATCTTGAATTTTGTCTCGACAACATATCAACTCAAAGCGAGAAAGTTTTAGGTGGCCTTCCAGTCCTTCATTTAGAAGAAAGTTTGCAAAATTGTGACCGGCCGTTTCAAGGCTACGAGTTCGAAACCAGAGTTGGACAAAATGAAAGGACTCCGCACAAAAAGATAGGAAATATGTTTGCTTTTAGGGTGTAAATCAAAAGTGTCCATGGGCTCAAGGTCGAATAATGAACAGTTTCTCTGTTAGACAGGGCGAAACTTTAAAAATAACATTTTTCAAATCACACAATTAATTGAATTTTCGCGGTTGAATCTGCTGATTTTTTTTATTCTTGTTGAAAGTTTTGCAAGTTATTGGACTGACAAACAAAAGACAAAACGTTTTTGAAGGTATAAAGGGTGTCCAAAAATACCACGTCCCTCAATTTGATTTTTTGATACTAGTTGAATGTTTTGCAGGTCGATAGGCCGACAAACATTAAATATTTTTTTTGGAGGTGTACGGGGTGTCGAATTATTTCAAGTTGGTTAATATTTTACTGAACCAGTGCGATTTTTTGAAAACTAAGTTTTTTAGTCAACTGTTTACCACATTGGATACAACATACCGTCACATCGCTGAAGTTAAGGCACTATGGTCTTGGTACGTACACGGATGAGAACTCGCCCGGGGTCTCTGCGTTTTTTCCTCGTTTTTCATCACTTGAGCCTACTGTTTATTTTACATTATCGTCTGTCTGAACTGAATTGAGGAGCGTGGTATTTTTGGACACCCTCTATCTATACCGTCAAAAACGTTTTGTTTTTTTGTTTGTCGGTCCAATAAATTGCAAAACTTTCAACTATTTTGTTTTATGAAGGAAAGATCTTTTTAAAGTTTAAATTTTTGTCTACCTATTGACCTTTTCACTTTAGAGACCTTTTCTCTAAAGTGAAAAAGTCAATTGACGAAAATTAAAACTTTAAAAAAATCTTTCCTTCATAAAACAAAATATCAATTCTCAATAGACATTCATATATTACATAAAACTTTCAACTAAAATGCTATTTTTTCATTCTGTATGACACAAAATATGTCCATTTTGGATTCATTGACACTTTTTTGTTCTACAACTTAAAAGCAACCTCTCTGCAAAATTTCAGAGAATTTCACGGAAAATACAATTCCTATTTTTTTTTTTTTTTTTTGTTTTTG
>CM022883.1:19228151-19262765 GCA_012654025.1 Pachypsylla venusta | reverse complement strand
CTTTAGACAATTTATGGTAGCTTTTAATGGTAGCTTTAGACAATCAATGTATTGGTTACATGCATTGTATAAAGTACCCGCGCCCAAAGTTTGGCTTCAATATCATCCCTTAGAAGGCTTAGAACATACATATTTTTATATACTATGATGGAAAATATTGTTTGTGACAATTATTAAATATCTCATTAAAATAAGTATCATAAATTGATTACTATAAGCTTTTTGCTTAAACGCTGGTACTTTGTACCCCACGGGATCTACTGAAGGCCGAGATTTTGACGACTGAATAGAACTAAGGGAGTTATTGGACATGAATGTTTTTTTTGTGTTGATATTTTATGGGGAGCCCCATGCCAGCCATTTTTGTTTGGTCAACGATTGAAATATCACGGGATCCACCGAACTAAGCAGAAATTTTGAGGCATAAGGGGGACCATTATGATACATGACGGGAATATGTTTTGATGTTGATATGCATTGAACTACGCTTCAATTATCTCGGGATCTACTCATCAAAACTGAAATTTGGACGGCTGATAGATACCATTGATTTAGGGGCAGGAATCTATTTCGGTGTTATCTTTTGGTGGTCTTTAACAGATTTTTTTATTTTTTATTAACGCCTCGAATATCCTGGGATCCACTGATACCAGAAATCTTAGATTTGGAGGGCTCGAGATCCACTAAACCTAGGCTAAAATAATAGAACCGTTGATTTATGATTTTCTCTATTATCTCGGGGTTTTACTGAAGCTAAAAGTTTAAAAGCTGAGTGAATATATTCAGTTGGGAGGTAGAAATGTATTTTTGTGTTGATATCGGTTGATTTATCAACATCCCAAATATATTGTTATATCGACTGCACAAACATACCCTCAATATTCAGAAGATTTCAACCCCCCCTTCCTTTTTTCATCGCACCAGACTGGTGATTTTAGGAATAGGTATGACTTGATTAAAGGAAGACACTTTGCCATGCACAAACATACCCTCAATATTCAGAAGATTTCAACCCCTTCCCCTTCCTTTTTTCACCGCACCAGACTGGTGATTTTAGGAATAGGTATGACTTGATTAAAGGAAGACACTTTGCCATGCACAAACATACCCTCAATATTCAGAAGATTTCAACCCCCCCTTCCTTTTTTCACCGCACCAGACTGGTGATTTTAGGAATAGGTATGACTTGATTAAAGGAAGACACTTTGCCATACACAAACACCCTCAATATTCAGGAGATTTCAACCCCTCCCCCTTCCTTTTTTCACCGCACCAGACTGGTGATTTTAGGAATAGGTATGACTGAATTAAAGGAAGACACTTTGCCACAAGCATACCCTCAATATCCCGGACATTTCAACCCCCCTCTCTGTTTTGACCGCACCAGACTGGCGATTTTAGGGATAGAATAAGACCCCCCCCCCCGAATGAAAAACCTGGTTGCGCCACTGCATTTATGTACAATTAATTGAAACCTCCATCAGAATAGCGATCGCCCTCCGCTTTATCCGCTGCCGTCTTAGGACAGATTGATACACTCCCTCAGCAACCCTTATTTGAATACCAGCAGGCAATTTCTAATAATGTATAGAGATTGCAGTGCTGGGCAGACGGAATGGCCCAACTGAGCTGTGACAATGAGGGCTTGGGGGCGGAGCCCCCATCTCGCATTAGCGAGTTGCTAGAAATAAGCTTAAATTGAAATCTTAGAAATATCAAATCAAAATTTTTTTTAAAAAAATGCTTTAACTAAAGTCTGAAATTCGATTTTCTTTAACAAAAGATCTGTTTTTGACTTATTCGCAATTTTCGTATTTTTTACACGTTTTTGTCACTGTGGTTTGGATGTTTTCGTGGCCCACTTAGCCTCGTGAGGATTATGAGTAGCTATGGAGGTGAATGCGCATAGCAATCCGGTGCCAGCATTGTAGTTAAAATAGAAAAATTCAAAGGAATTGGAAAATGATTGGATATGAGAAAATCCTACAATTCTGCAGTGAGCACCAAAGTTGTGACATAATAACACAAAGAAACAGGATCTTTTTTTTTTTTAATTTCTTATGAGATAAAGTTACTTTGATTGAAATATTTTTTTTTTTAACAAACTATTTTTTTTATTTCAATGAACATTAATAAAAAAATATAAAATTAAAAAATAACAATAACAGAAAGAGAAAAGAAATTAAATAATCAAAGTAAACGAAATTTAAAATTATCAATGTTCTGTTGCTAAAATCTACTTCTAGTTACTGCAGTCCATTGTAATGTCCTCAGATGGTTGGTATGTTTCAGATAAAGAAATCGTACAGAGATGTCCGTCCACCTTCCTTAATCAGGGGTCCCATTTACAGGCAAACATTGGGTATTTCGTGTACTAGAATAATTTGATTTTCACTTACTGTATGTTTCAGACGAAGAAATCGTCCAGGGATGTGTCAATCTAGAGGTTTGATAAAGTATGTCTGTGTATTATAAATTCAAAACATCGCAATCGTACGATACAATCAAGTTTGATGGACTTCACATTTCATTAGGAGATTTGAAAAAAGCCATTTATCATCAAAAACAAATTGGAAAAAATCCAGACTTCGATTTGCTTGTAACAAATGCTCAGGATAATCAAGGTATGTGTTATGGAAAAAATCCAGACTTCGATTTGCTTGTAACATATGCTCAGGATAATCAAGGTACGTGTTATGAAAAAATCCAGACTTCGATTTGCTTGTAACAAATGCTCAGGATAATCAAGGTACGTGTTATGGAAAAAATCCAGACTTCGATTTGCTTGTAACACATGCTCAGGATAATCAAGGTACGTGTTATGGAAAAAATCCGGACTTCGATTTGCTTGTAACAAATGCTCAGGATAATCAAGGTGCGTGTTATGGAAAAAATCCAGACTTCGATTTGCTTGTAACAAATGCTCAGGATAATCAGGGTATGTGATATGGAAAAAATCCAGACTTCGATTTGCTTGTAGCAAATGTAGAGCATAGTCAAGGTATGTGATATGGAAAAAATCCAGACTTCGATTTGCTTGTAGCAAATGTAGAGCATAATCAAGTTATGTGATATGGAAAAAATCCAGACTTCGATTTGCTTGTAGCAAATGTAGAGCATAATCAAGGTATGTGATATGGAAAAAATCCAGACTTCGATTTGCTTGTGGCAAATGTAGAGCATAATCAAGGTATGTGATATGGAAAAAATCCAGACTTTGATTTGCTTGTAGCAAATGTAGAGCATAATCAAGGTATGTGATATGGAAAAAATCCAGACTTCGATTTGCTTGTAGCAAATGTAGAGCATAATCAAGGTGTGTGATATGGAAAAAATCCAGACTTCGATTTGCTTGTAGCAAATGTAGAGCATAATCAAGGTATGTGATATGGAAAAAATCCAGACTTCGATTTGCTTGTAACAAATGCTCAGGATAATCAAGGTATGTGATATGGAAAATATCCAGACTTCGATTTGCTTGTAGCAAATGTAGAGTATAATCAAGGTATGTGATATGGAAAAAATCCAGACTTCGATTTGCTTGTAACAAATGCTCAGGATAATCAAGGTATGTGATATGGAAAAAATCCAGACTTCGATTTGCTTGTAACAAATGCTCAGGATAATCAAGGTACGTGTTATGGAAAAAATCCAGACTTCGATTTGCTTGTAACAAATGCTCAGAATTGGAGGATTCAAAAATTTATTTCCCCTGCGAGGTACATGCGTACTTACAGACCTGCAGGGAGGTCCATTTCAAGTTACGCTGGTTACGCAATCTGAATATCTCCGAAACTGTTGAGTGTAAAAAAATATATTCTGACCAAAATATCGCGATATCAAGGGGGTCATATTTCAAGGTCATATTTTTCTTTTTTTTTAAAGTTATACTTCTTTAGGCGCGTTATGAAAAAATGTAACAAAAAATTATGACCGCATCAGTGTCACACAAAATTATTACCAAAAGTGTAACACAAAATTATGAAAAAATGATGAAGATGGAGTTAGTTATGAAAAAATTATGAGAGTTAAATTTAAATATTGTATTTTCTCATTCTATATATATGTACAACAGTGTGGCTCAGTGGCAAGGCCCCTGTTTCATAGTTGGCAGGTTCTGAGTTCACTCCCGTGTGGGGTAGTATGTTTTTTTTAAATATTTTTAAATTTATTTTTAAAAAGATGTATAACTTCCCACGCGCGTACGTAAGTACACGCACCTATTTTTTTTACATAATTGAATGTTCCATAAAATTTTCCATTCACTCGAATATTTATGTTATTTATTTTTTCCTTCAGCTTTCAGAGTGAGGAATGGTAACATTTCGTTAGAAACGTAACACATTCATCTTTGGAGTGGGAATATTCCCAACACAAATGGAAAAACATTAAACATAAATTTCCAATTGAATGTAGAATGAAAAAGTTGATTACGTAGGTCGTGCTATTACGATCTTCAAAGGCGCCTTTGATACAGGGAGACGTAACGTTTTGTTCGGAATATATTTTTTTTGTATTTCCACCTGTTTGGAGGTATTTGAATTATAATGACCACTCTCTGTATACAGAGCTCTGGAATTAAAATAATAATAGTCCCTTATTTATACTGCCCGAATAGAACTAAAGAGTCCCTTTGACACCGGCAGTTTTTTTGGGTACTATTATTATCTGGTAAATCTCTCACATTCATGAGGATAAAATTTCATGGGTCGGCCGGATTTGAACCCGCGTCCTACTGTTTACCAGTCAGAGCGCCTAACCATGATGATGAAAATAATGATATGATTAAAGAACATCGTCAATAGCCTGAGGCTGCTATCACTTGTTGCATTAAGGAAGAAAAAACTCGAGCACGGTTTTCCTAAGTTTTGTTTACTTTTGTTTTGAATTTCAGTGTACACAGACGATAAGGAACTTATCAATAGAAACGCGTCAGTAATTGTTGTTCGTGTTCTTCTGACCATCAAACAAATCAAAGCTCGAGCACAGTTTTCCTAAGTTTTTTTTTACTTTTGTTTTGAATTTCAGTGTACACAGACGATAAGGAACTTATCAATAGAAACGCGTTAGTAATTGTTGTTCGTGTTCTTCTGACCATCAAACAAATCAAAGCTCGAGCACAGTTTTCCTAAGTTTTTTTTACTTTTGTTTTGAATTTCAGTGTACACAGATGATAAGGAACTTATCAATAGAAACGCGTCAGTAATTGTTGTTCGTGTTCCTCTGACCATCAAACAAATCAAAACTCGAGCACGGTTTTCCTAAGTTTTTTTACTTCTGTTTTGAATTTCAGTGTACACAGACGATAAGGAACTTATCAATAGAAACGCGTCAGTAATTGTTGTTCGTGTTCCTCTGACCATCAAACAAATCAAAACTCGAGCACGGTTTTCCTAAGTTTTTTTTACTTTTGTTTTGAATTTCAGTGTACACAGACGATAAGGAACTTATCAATAGAAACGGGTCAGTAATTGTTGTTCGTGTTCCTCTGACCATCAAACAAATCAAAGCTCGAGCACGGTTTTCCTAAGTTTGTTTACTTTTGTTTTGAATTTCAGTGTACACAGACGATAAGGAACTTATCAATAGAAACGCGTCAGTAATTGTTGTTCGTGTTCCTCTGACCATCAAACAAATCAAAGCTCGAGATCGAGCTGAAGCTCAAAATAATCTTCTTAAACTTAAACAAGAAGCCAAAGCTGCTCAATATAGTGGTCTCACAGGTCAATCGAAAATCAAAAATGCTGATCTTATCAATCTTAAGTTGTCCGAACAGGACAAGATTGATGTTATGATCAGTCAGGCAACCCAGGATTATGATCCTTCAAAGTAAGTGGACAGTCATACTGGCAGACGGCGCCCACGTTGCTTCTCATGTTATTTTTTTATGCAACTCCCTACTTACGTAAAAGCTAAAAATTGGCATGGGTCAAACATTCCCCAAGCACAATCACTGCAATATAATTACATCAGTAACAAAGACATACACTGATAACATTTGGCTCCAAGGAACACTCCCTATTTATATACTCCTTAAATCCGAAAACATATCTAAATACAAACCTATATGAATTAAGATTAATTACCCCACTTAACACAAATTCATTTATCTATACTTATAAAACGCAAAACCCAGTTGGTATACTGGCGTACTGACTGATAATCAACGTAGCTCCACGATGGCTAAACCTAGAGACTTGAAAATTGGCAACAGATCCCTTTTAGTATGTAGGTGCGTAATAAGAAAGGAAAAAAAAATAAGTTCAAGTGGGAGCAAGTTACCGCCAAAAATGACGCTATTTAGCGGGTCTTTTTACAATTTTTTTTTCTGGGCAAACTAAAAGAGATAACGAAAAATGACCGAGAATAGACCCCCCCAAAATAGTATATAACGACCCCATAAAAAATATATAATTTGAAAATTTCCTATTTCTATCCGATTTATGGACGGTTTTCAAAACCAAAAAATCGGAATTGAGAAGTACCACTTCGATATGAGCGAGAAAGATGAAATTTGATACAAAGGTGTTCCGAAATACAAAAAAAAGTCATATCCTTGGATAAAATATTGAATTTTCTAACTAAGAGCGGTGCTCACTCCGGGGGGTCGGTTCCACCAAAAACCCATAGTTAAGAAGTATCACTTCGGGATGAGCGAGAAAGCTGAAATTTTATACAAAGGTGTTCCGCAGTGCAAAATGTAATATCTTTGAGTAAAATATTGAATTTTCTAAATAGGAGCCGTGTTCACTCTGGGGGTCGGTTCCACCAAAAATCTAAAATTGAGTTGTTGAATTTTGTAACCGTAGCGAAGCACGGGAAAACAGCTAGTATCTGATAAATGAGTTTTCAAGTGGGGTACCATATTTCTTTATTTTATTTTCAATATTGTTTCTTGAATTATGTAATCAAAAATATGGATAAATAAAGAAAATATGTTCATAAAAAAAATTAGGGTTAAAAATACTATATTATTTAGAAGTACCTAAAGATATTGTAAGTTTGAATCCCAATTTAATAACTCAAATAAACACATAGATAAAATAATGCCATTACAATCAACACGTAGATAAAATAATTCCATTACAATCAACACATAGATAAAATAATTCCATTGCAATCAACACATACGTATATAAATTAATGGAATTTTTTTTATATAAAATAATTCAATTATTTTATCTATGATTGTAAAATTTTTTCTTCTTTTAACTAGATGGGTATCAGATTTTCCTTTTTGTATGACAAATGACAGGGGTGTGCTTTTGTTTGTTCTAGTTATATAAAACTCCGTGGCTACCAATTCACAGAGCATCCACCTAAAAATTATATTTGTCATAATTGTTCCAAACCTGGTCATTGGAAGAAAGATTGTCCTACTTTACCAAACTCTCACCAACATAGAGGGGTAAGTAATTCAATTAGGGGCGGATACCTACTTTACCAAACTCTCACCAACATAGAGGGCTAAGTAATTCAATTAGGGGCGAATACCTACTTTACCAAACTCTCATCAACATAGAGGGGTAAGTAATTCAATTAGAGGCGGATACCTACTTTACCAAACTCTCACCAACATAGAGGGGTAAGTAGTTCAATTAGGGCGGATAGTTTCTAAAAGAAGTAGAAAATTTAATAGAAAATTCTAAAAATCTAAAATTTCTAAAATAAAAGTAGAAAAAAATTCACCTCTTGACATATTCCCATTTTTAAGATTTTTCATTTTAGAAGATTTCCTCTAAAGTGGCTACTTTAAAATTTTTCTTAAATTGGGGACACTTTGCAGTTTTTTTCTTCTTCAGATGTTCTATTTTTAAGAACAAATTACGTACCTATTACATGAAAATATCTTTGGAGTTTTGGGATGAGTAATAGTATTGAATTTACCGACTTTCGTTCTCTGATACCGAAAAACGTGACGGCAATTCAAAATTGATGTGTAACATACCTAATATAATGAAATGACTCATCGTCTACAGAACATATTTCGCCCGTTGGAGGTAAGATTGTTCTATTCGATATCCATTGACGGGCGTAATATATTCAAATTTAATTTAATGAAATTTTCACACCAAAAATATGGACTTGTTTCTGCCATTTATTCAACCTGAATCTAGCAGTTACGGAATGTGAAATAATGTGCCCTTAACCAATGCAAAAGCGGTTTTTCAATGCATTCCAAATATCATTGATAAATCAGTGCCTGTTATGGCCAATAAACGAATTTTTTATCCGATTTTTAAGCACAGGGGTATTTTCTTGGTTGGTTTAAAGTGTAGAAAATCATGTGGATTTTAATTGCCTAAAAAAAGAATCAGAGTCAAATTTTTGAGCCCCAAACTGACAAAAGCTTGATTATTTTTTTCAGGAAAAAATAGAATTGAAGAAAGCTACTGGCATTCCTCGTAGTTTTATGGTACAAGTTGAAGGACCTAAAGTTCATGGCGCTTTATTAACTCCAGGGGGTCAGTTCGTCGTTCCATCTGTTGATCGGTAAGTATCTATTGAAAAAGAGTTGATGTTCTTACTTTTTGAATTAATAGAATTACAGTGTGTAAAAGATAAATTCCAGAACGATCTGGAACGCCTACCATCACTATTTTTGCAAAGGGCTATCAAAACTTTTTGGTAGTCACTTATTAACCTCAGGGTGTCTACCAGACTGGAAAACATGGAATTGTCAGGGAATTTTAGGAGACTGGAAATGTCAGGCAAAAGTCAGGAAATTTAGGAAAAAACGCCAAAAGTCAGGGAAGTTTTGAAACTGAGTTTTTTAATCTCAATGGTCAATTTTATGCGTGAACAACCTTTTCCTGAAAAATTTCGCCTACGGCGCTTATTATCGTTTTCTTCCAAAAAATTGATCTGTGACGTTCATGTATTTAGTCTTTCTTTTCAACCTCAAATGCCAGTTTTGTGGTACATATGATTTTTTTTTCCGGCGTAGGGATGTGATGTTAAAATTTAAAATTAAAAATAAATTTATTTGTCCACATAACAGCTTTTGTTGTTGTTGTTAACGTTGTCATCAACTTCACTCTGCACTCAAATCCATGAAGGCCGCCACTCCAGCGGGGTCAGTCCACAGTGATTCAGGTGTTCGGGTTGTAGGTTTGGCCGGACATTCAAACAGGTGGGGCACTGTGTGGACTTGTGATTTACATGAAGGACATTTGTCGTCAACTGAGGGGTCAATCCTAGACTTGTAGTTATGGAGAAGGCAGACCGGCAAAGCTTCTTTTCACTGTCAGAGATGTCAGGAGGCGGATTGATGCCCAATACACGATTAGGTGTGTAGTTCCTGGTGGTGTTTGTGGCAGTGTCGGTGTGTATCAGTTTAAGTGTCATCTTGTAGCTGTTTTCGTCAAGGTCAAGGCTTGCTGGATACTGTTGTTTAAGATCTGTGGGGAAGGTGTTATTCAGGTTCTTTTTAATGTTTCTTGATGGTGGAATTCCTCTGATAATGTCGTTGCAAATATGTGTTGGGAAGTGGCACACTGCTTTGTGCAGCATTTGGTGACTTTTATAACGTGAAACACGTCGGTGTGGTGAAAAAGTACACTGGAAAATTAGACTGGAAAACCTGGAAAAGTCAGGGAATTTCACTTTGACAATTTGGTAGACACCCTGAACCTGTTTCTACCTATTTCTAAAACAATTTGGAAATGGGGACAATTGATTTTGAGGGAGAAACCGCTACAACAAAGATAAAACAATATTAGTTTGAAACTTCTTTTTTGAAGTGTTTCCAAAGTTCGCCTATCTTTTGTTTCGACAACCCGGGGGGGGGGGGGGGGGGGNGGGGGGGGGGGGGGGGGGAGGTCGGCTTATTTCAACTGAGTTACTCCAAATGCTACTGCCTGGGTAATAATATCTTTAGTAAAAGTAGAGAAATCAACAACAACAAAAATCGAGATTAAACTTCACAATTTCGAATTCTTGGTGGTACCTACCCCTAGGGGGGAGTGTAGAACAGGGCTCTTCTTTAGAAATTTTACACCAAGGATATTATTTTTGTACTGCGAAGAATTTCAGCATTCTCACTCATTTTTTATGGGGTTCATATATAGCATTTTGTCCATTCTCGGTCATTTGTCGTTATTTCTTTTAGTTTACCGTATCTTACCAACCTGGAGCATAATGTGGAGTGATCCTTTTGGGACTGTGGCTTTCTTTGTCCAAAAACAGCGTGAAGGTCGTCGAAAAGGTCAATAAAAGTAACAACAACCTCGAAAACGCCAACTATTTTTTTGTTTTGTTTTAAGGAACAACTATATAAGAATATTTTTATTTTTCTGTTTTCCAGTGAAGCTTATTTACAAAGCACAATGAAGAAGACAGACGCCGCAAGTTCTGTTGAAATGGAAAAGCCTCAGATCCCTGAGGATCTGCTTTGCACGTTATGTAAAGACCTTATGATTGACGCAGTCATGATTCCTTGCTGTGGAATTTCCTTCTGTGACGAATGTAAGTTAGTGGAAACATAAGAGGTCGGAAACAAACCATGGTTTTAGGCTATATACTCTATACAGGAATATCTCGTCGAAGAACCATCGAATATCTCGGATCCTTTTGGAGATACATATAAATCTGACCAATGTTTTATGATATTGAGAGAGACACGTGATGATGATCTGACAAATAAATCTGACCATTATTTTATGATATTGAGGGAAGGATNGTGAAACCACCACTCTTCCTGCTACAAAGGATATTGTAGAGATTGTTAATAAAGATCAAAAGATATCCAACCAGAGAGAATCGTAAGTCATTAAAATAATTTAAAATGATGAACCCTTTATTTATTTTCGCGGAAAATTTAAAAGTCTACCTTTTTAATTAGATCAAAAGATAAATAATGATGGACGTAACATATCTGTTGTGGGAGGTGCTGATGAGTCTTCAAGATACAACGAAGGGGTCAAATCTCGTGAAACCACCACTCTTCCTGCTACAAAGGATATTGTAGAGATTGTTAATAAAGATCAAAAGATATCCAACCAGAGAGAATCGTAAGTCATTAAAATAATTTAAAATGATGAACCCTTTATTTATTTTCGCGGAAAATTTAAAAGTCTACCTTTTTAATTAGATCAAAAGATAAATAATGATGGACGTAACATATCTGTTGTGGGAGGTGCTGATGAGTCTTCAAGATACAACGAAGGGGTCAAATCTCGTGAAACCACCACTCTTCCTGCTACAAAGGATATTGTAGAGATTGTTAATAAAGATCAAAAGATATCCAACCAGAGAGAATCGTAAGTCATTAAAATAATTTAAAATGATGAACCCTTTATTTATTTTCGCGGAAAATTTAAAAGTCTACCTTTTTAATTAGATCAAAAGATAAATAATGATGGACGTAACATATCTGTTGTGGGAGGTGCTGATGAGTCTTCAAGATACAACGAAGGGGTCAAATCTCGTGAAACCACCACTCTTCCTGCTACAAAGGATATTGTAGAGATTGTTAATAAAGATCAAAAGATATCCAACCAGAGAGAATCGTAAGTCATTAAAATAATTTAAAATGATGAACCCTTTATTTATTTTCGCGGAAAATTTAAAAGTCTACCTTTTTAATTAGATCAAAAGATAAATAATGATGGACGTAACATATCTGTTGTGGGAGGTGCTGATGAGTCTTCAAGATACAACGAAGGGGTCAAATCTCGTGAAACCACCACTCTTCCTGCTACAAAGGATATTGTAGAGATTGTTAATAAAGATCAAAAGATATCCAACCAGAGAGAATCGTAAGTCATTAAAATAATTTAAAATGATGAACCCTTTATTTATTTTCGCGGAAAATTTAAAAGTCTACCTTTTTAATTAGATCAAAAGATAAATAATGATGGACGTAACATATCTGTTGTGGGAGGTGCTGATGAGTCTTCAAGATACAACGAAGGGGTCAAATCTCGTGAAACCACCACTCTTCCTGCTACAAAGGATATTGTAGAGATTGTTAATAAAGATCAAAAGATATCCAACCAGAGAGAATCGTAAGTCATTAAAATAATTTAAAATGATGAACCCTTTATTTATTTTCGCGGAAAATTTAAAAGTCTACCTTTTTAATTAGATCAAAAGATAAATAATGATGGACGTAACATATCTGTTGTGGGAGGTGCTGATGAGTCTTCAAGATACAACGAAGGGGTCAAATCTCGTGAAACCACCACTCTTCCTGCTACAAAGGATATTGTAGAGATTGTTAATAAAGATCAAAAGATATCCAACCAGAGAGAATCGTAAGTCATTAAAATAATTTAAAATGATGAACCCTTTATTTATTTTCGCGGAAAATTTAAAAGTCTACCTTTTTAATTAGATCAAAAGATAAATAATGATGGACGTAACATATCTGTTGTGGGAGGTGCTGATGAGTCTTCAAGATACAACGAAGGGGTCAAATCTCGTGAAACCACCACTCTTCCTGCTACAAAGGATATTGTAGAGATTGTTAATAAAGATCAAAAGATATCCAACCAGAGAGAATCGTAAGTCATTAAAATAATTTAAAATGATGAACCCTTTATTTATTTTCGCGGAAAATTTAAAAGTCTACCTTTTTAATTAGATCAAAAGATAAATAATGATGGACGTAACATATCTGTTGTGGGAGGTGCTGATGAGTCTTCAAGATACAACGAAGGGGTCAAATCTCGTGAAACCACCACTCTTCCTGCTACAAAGGATATTGTAGAGATTGTTAATAAAGATCAAAAGATATCCAACCAGAGAGAATCGTAAGTCATTAAAATAATTTAAAATGATGAACCCTTTATTTATTTTCGCGGAAAATTTAAAAGTCTACCTTTTTAATTAGATCAAAAGATAAATAATGATGGACGTAACATATCTGTTGTGGGAGGTGCTGATGAGTCTTCAAGATACAACGAAGGGGTCAAATCTCGTGAAACCACCACTCTTCCTGCTACAAAGGATATTGTAGAGATTGTTAATAAAGATCAAAAGATATCCAACCAGAGAGAATCGTAAGTCATTAAAATAATTTAAAATGATGAACCCTTTATTTATTTTCGCGGAAAATTTAAAAGTCTACCTTTTTAATTAGATCAAAAGATATCCAGCCAGAGAGAATCGTAAGTCATTAAAATAATTTAAAACGATGAACCCTTTATTTGTTTTCGCGGATAATTTAAAAGTGTACCCTTTTAATTAGATCAAAAGATATCCAGCCAAAGAGAATCGTAAGTCATTAAAATAATTTAAAATGATGAACCCTTTATTTATTTTCGCGGAAAATTTAAAAGTCTACCCTTTTAATTAGATCAAAAGATATCCAGCCAAAGAGAATCGTAAGTCATTAAAATAATTTAAAATGATGAACCCTTTATTTATTTTCGCGGATAATTTAAAAGTGTACCCTTTTAATTAGATCAAAAGATATCCAGCCAAAGAGAATAGTAAGTCATTAAAATCATTTAAAACGATGAACCCTGTTTACCTTTGTTTTCAGACCTAACAATCATCATCATCAGCAGCAGACGCAGCAGCCGCCGCCACATTCTCTCGTTCCTCCTCGCGAAGGTGTCTATTTACCACCATCAGGTCAACATAGTTTACCTCCAAGAGAACCTCCACCTGGATTAAATCTGCCTCCACCTTCCGGTGGTTATATTCCATATCAAGGTGGACTTCCACCAGGACCTCAACATGGTGGCCAATATTTACCGCCTCCTGTACAAATGCATGCAGGACATCATTTCAGTAAGTTGTCTCCAACTTAGATTAAAATTATTTCTCATTTCGCCATGAAAAAAGTTGCTTTTGAGTTGTTTTTTTTTAAATTTCTGGTTATGGGTTTGTGAAATTGTACATAAATAAAATTAATGGATACATAACATGATTCTATGTTCTTGCGCAGAAAATGCAGAAAGTAAAATATAAATAAAAGTGAGGAGTTAGTATTCAATGTTGCATACAATAAGACTTCATGTACAAAACTTGACGAATATGTAACGGCGGAGTATTCTATCTGCTCTTAGTATCTACATTCTACAGTAAAGTATCGTGGAGAAAATCGTTTTCCATCTTTCCTTCTCCATTTTTTGTCTGTTCTCCTCTGTTCATTTTCATCATACCTTCAGACATCTTTTATTCTCTTTTGCCATCTTTTCCTTGTCTTATCAACACATCTTTGGCCCTCTTTCATTCCTTGTCAACGTTCTTTGTATTCTTTTCCTTATCCTTGGAAATCTTTGATCCCACATGTTTATCAACTTTGTCTTCTTTTCCTTACTTGGTTTGGGAAATCTTGGATTCTACATCTTTGTCTACATTCTTTGTCTTTGGCACTCTTTTCCTTACCTTTTCTTCATATCTTTGCGCACCTTTCATCCCACATTTTTATCCAAGTTCTTTGTGTGTTTTTTCGCTTTCTATTTTATCGCCGTGTTCAACTTTTTGGTTTTCTTTTTCAATTGTGATTTTTTTTTGTTTCTTGGCAATTTTCTTACTTATCAGGTCATCCACCACATCTTATGAGTCTTGGTGGAGGTTCTTTACCCCCACCTACTATGGGTACAGGACCACCCCCTCCATTTGTCACCAATCCTATGATTGGTACACAACCGCCGCCACAACAGCAGCAACCGCCACCATCACAACAAGCAGCGCCAATATTGTCGGGACAACAATCGCAAGCACCACCGAATAGTCAAATGTATGGAGACTCGCATCATGAAGGTATTGTTTGTATTTCCATTGCTTTATCTTGTTTTTTTTTCTTCTGGTGGTGGATTCATAGGAGATGACTATCTTTGGATAATTTCGTCACTAGTTGATTGGTTCTAGTCTTCCAGGTTGCCCAATTAAATTAAAACAAATAGATCTGAAACTAAAGCCTGTAATTCTATCTGTGGTTACTACCTAGTAGTTCTGTAACTTGTAAAATGACAGTCATTTGGCTCCGGGTGGCTCGCCTTATCCGTTCGTGAGTTATCGTGGTACAAAGAAAATAAAAAAATAGACAAAGTGCGTGGTTTCTATTTTAACCCGGGAAAGGACTTTTTCCTCATTAATTTGAGTATTTGACCACATAAAAATAGAGCTCTAAGGGTTTGGTGGCGCCTCCGGCATTAACCTCGTCTAGTGGTAGCCTTCCACTCAAGAGTCAATTTTTTTAAAAGAAGAATTGTCAATCAATCGGTCATGTAGGTACGTTTTTTGAAATGAATTTTTTTTTTTACTCACTGTCGATATTTCTTTTTCCTCAGACTCCAGACGCCAGTACGACGATAGATATTCGTCAAGATACCGAAGATCCAATTCCAGAGATCGAGATGGAAGATATAAAATACCAGAAATACCTTCTGGGTAAGTCAAAATACAAGTGAAAATTTTCAATTCGGAAAATATCAAAATTTTACTACGTTTGTATTTTGATACTAAATATCAAAAGTTTACTACGTCTGTATTTTGATACTAAATATCAAAAGTTTACTACGTCTGTATTTTGATACTAAATATCAAAATTTTACTACGGGTTTTCATTGCGGGAGAAATTGGAGGTGGCTAAGAATGAAATTTTCTTGGAAAAAGATCAGATTTTTAATGAAACATGACCGTAAAAACGTGTCCTAAACCTATGCTTGCCATAGTTTACGATTTTACAGTCATGGTTCGCAAAAAATTTGAATTTTTAAAGGGAGATGTTTTTTGGGCAACTCTTAGTCCGGCAATGAAAATCGGAGTTCCTAAGTTTTCGGATCGCAAATAAAATGACAAATACATGTGGAGTTTAGGTTAGGTAACGTTATGTCTTTGAGATACCAATATGAACAGTATGAACATTCATCAAGCCTGAAAAACTGTTTACTTAATTATTTATGCGTTTGTCTAGAAAATCCGCAATAACTCACTTTAAAATGCTAATGGGACATGACTGCATTGCTCAGCAGCCCAGCATCTTCACAAAATCGTCCTCAAATCACGTCCCATCTGCCCCATTTATTCCAAATCTACTGAGAAAATCCACTGTAATTCACATTAGAATGTACATGGGAATTGATTGCTTTGCTTAGAATGTCCAAAAAATCGGCTTCAAGTCATCTATCAATCCCTTCTGTTCCCTTATGAATTCCTATTATCTTACCTACTGCCCTTCCTTGAAAGTCAGTAATGCCATTGTCAGGATGCATTGGGAGGCGTGCGCTACAATGTCCTATTGGTCAACAATTATCACATTATCAAACATCAACATTGCCATGATACATTGGGAGGCGTGCGTTTCAATGACCTATTGGTCAACAAATATCACATTAGCAAACATCAACATTTTGTCGTTTTGACTATTTCAGGGTTATTGTGGACACACTGTCCGTATTCAACCAAATTATGGGTCAAATGGACAAAAACAAAGATAAACAAAAACAGAAGAATGTATCGTCAAGACGGTCGAAATCTAGATCCCGGTCTCGTTCCCGGTCCCGGTCGAAATCAAAATCTTATTCTCGATCACCGTCAAATCGGTCACAGAGATCATCATCACCTAAGAATAAATCACCATCGAATCGGAAAAGATCTAGTCGATCGAGGTCAACAGGAAGACGAAACAAATCACGAAGTCGAAGTTTGTCGAGGTAAGATCGTCAACCCCATTATCCCTTTCTTCACCCGGAGTCATTTACTTTCCACAGACTGTTCAATCTTGGAACAAATTTACTTGCGTTTTCAGTTAAAGTGTTCGTTAAACCAGTTAAACTGACGAAATTTTAACGGGACGCTGACGGCAAAGTTGGTAGACAATGAATCTTAGAAATCTGTTATACACCACACACCGCCTGCTGTTACCAGTTTTTTCCCTTATCTATATTTTTATCGGTGTTGACCGATTTTATTGTAATTTGGTAAGCAGTAATTGGTAAATGTGCCTCCTTATGGCAACCGAACGGATTTTTTCGATTCGATTTGAATTGGGAAGCCTAAAATCTTTTGAGAGGGATATATTTTATCATAGCCATGAATATTTTTTTTTTATATATTCTGTCAAATGGACAAAAACAAAAATAAATAGAAACAGAAGAATGTATCTCCAAGACGGTCGAAATCTAGATCCCGGTTTTTGCCTTTTATTTTGTCTTCAAAGATGTTGATTAATCCATTGTTGGAAGTTGTGTCCTACAAGCATGACTTTCCTTTGTTCAATAGCAGCCTTCTGTCTAAGATTTCTGCCATTGTTGTTGTTTTCTCTCCAACTTGTTTTGGACATAGGCCTCCATATCCACATTTATATTAATTTTCCATGTTTTGTGTCTAAGATTTCTGCCATTCTTGTTGTTTTCTCTCCAACTTGTTTTGGACATACGCCTCCATATCCACATTTATATTAATCTTCCATGTTTTGTGTCTAAGATTTCTGCCATTATTGTTGTTTTACTCCAACTTGTTTTGATCATACGCCTCCCTATCCACATCTATAATAATCTTCCATGTTTTGTGTCTAAGATTTCTGCCATTGTTGTTCTTGTCTCTCCAACTTGTTTTGATCATACGCCTCCATATCTACACCTATATTAATCTTCCATGTTTTGTGTCTAAGATTTCTGCCATTGTTGTTGTTTTCTCTCCAACTTGTTTTGGACATACGTCTCCATATTCATATTCACACCTATATTAATCTTCCATGTTTTGTGTCTAAGATTTCTGCCATTGATGTTGTTTTCTCTCCAACTTGTTTTGAACATTTCGCCTCCATATCCTTATCTATATTAATCTTCCATGTTTTGTGTCTAAGATTTCTGCCATCGATGTTGTTTCCTCTCCAACTTGTTTTGGACATACGCCTCCATATCCACACCTATATTAATCTTCCATGTTTTGCTTTGTTAACAGCAGACCGAAAAAGTCCAGTCGATCTAAATCGCCTCCTGTTAAATCAAAAAAGAAACGTTCGAGAAGTCGAAGTCGGTCACGATCTCGAACACCAATCAAACGATCCCGGACACCTCTCAATTCAAGGTCTAGATCAAGGTCGCGCAAGAGGAATGTTCGGTCCCGGACGAGGACAAGATCGAGGAGCATACAGAAATATCCAAGGAGTAATTTCTCGAGGTAAGACTTTAGTTTTTGGCCACCTCAAGAATGGTGCCCAAAAGTTTTAAAGGGTGTTTTTAAGCGCATGTGAAATAATTCTATGTAGTAATACTAAGTTAAATTTTAGGACTGAAATACTTTTTGAACATGTTTTTGTCCAGAAATGCATTTATTTAAATCATAATGAGGTTAAGTAAAGGTTTATAAGGTCCAGATGAAATTCCAGGATTTTTCTTGTAACGGTTCTTCTGTTTGTCCCACGGTAACTCATTGACTAGATTGATAGAATTAGCTGATTGGTTTTTAGGCCATCCAGAGCCTCGTGCCGCAATTATTGAGTGAGGTCTATAGTTCATAGAACTAGAAAAATCTTGTGTCGAAGGTAAACACTAGGTGAGGTTAATGTCTGAAAAAATGTCTACCGCCTAACCTTTAGAGATCTATTGTTATGTGGTCATAGTGACTCTTGTGTGGAAGGTAACCACTAGGCGAGGTTAATGTCTGTAAGCTTTTCTACCACCTAACTCCTAGAGATCTATTTTTATGTCTTCATATAAAAAAAAACACATTAATGAGGAAAAAGCCCTTCCTCGGGTTGGTATAGAAAACGATGGTATGTTGGTATAGAAAATGATGGTAACAAATAAGAAAACGATGGTATGCCCTCTGTCCCACCTAAAATATCTCAGAATTTATAAAACCTACAGGCCCAAAATTTTGAGGGGTGATAGAACCTTCTGAGAGGCGGTGTATGCACGTCTCGAAAAAAACACAACAAATAATTTGTATAGAATCTCCATTTAAGTAAAAGGTTTCTATTCAAGGAAAAGCTGAAAAGGGACATCTCCCCAAAAAGAGGGGCTTATACAACTCCTCAAAAAGACATTTTTCTAACCTAGAACCATTCAAAATTTAAGCATTTTATCTTTTCCCGTTCTCAAAATTTTATCCCGTGTGGCACATATAAATTGGAATGTTCCCATTACGACAGAGTTTCTGTCCTAGGAAAAAAAAGATTAACTTTTTATCAAGTGAGAACACAACCCACCGTTACGTTTCCCTGTCCTAGGAAAAAAAGATTAACTTTTTATCAAGTGAGAACACAACCGACCGTTACGTTTCCCTGTCCGAGGAAAAAAAAAGATTAACTTTTTATCAAGTGAGAACACAACCGACCGTTACGTTTCCTTGTCCTAGGAAAAAAAAGATTAACTTTTTATCAAGTGAGAACACAACCGACCGTTACGTTTCCTTGTCCTAGGAAAAAAAAAACTTCACGAAAATAAATCGTGAATTGGGAACGAGTGTTAAACATTGGAGCATGTAACTTTTTATCAAGTGAGAACACAACCGTCCGTCACGTTTCTCTGTCCTTAGTAAAAAAAAACTTCACGAAAATAAATCGTGAATTGGGAACGAGTGTTAAACATTGGAGCATGTAACTTTTTATCAAGTGAGAACACAACCGTCCGTCACGTTTCTCTGTCCTTAGTAAAAAAAAACGTCACGAAAATAAATCGTGAATTGGGAACGAGTGTGGATCATGTAACTTTTTATCAAGTGGGAACACAACCGTCCGTCACGTTTCTCTGTCCTTAGTAAAAAAAAAAACGTCACGAAAATAAATCGTGAATTGGGAACGAGTGTGGAGCATGTAACTTTTTATCAAGTGAGAATACAACCGTCCGTCACGTTTCCCTGTCCTAGGAAAAAAACGTCACGAAAATAAATCGTGAATTGGGACCGAGTGTTAAACATTGGAGCATGTAACTTTTTATCAAGTGAGAACACAATCGTCCGTCACGTTTCCCTGTCCTAGGAAAAAAAACGTCACGAAAATAAATCGTGAATTGGGAACCGGTGGTAAACTTTGGAGCATGTAACATTTTATCAAGTGAGAACACAACCGTCCGTCACGTTTCCCTGTCCTAGGAAAAAAACGTCACGAAAATGATTCGTGAATTTGAAACGAGTGTGGTGCATGTAACTTTTTGTCTTTGTCGTCAACGTCCTTGTTTGTCATTTTCGTTTTGTTTTATTGTGTTCTGTTCAGGTCCCGGTCACGCTCCAGATCAAGAAGTCACAGTCCTTACTATTACAAAGAACGTGATCGTTATAGTCGGAGCCGACATCGGGATGATTATAGTCCTCAACGACGCTCAAGGACTCCTAAGAGGTTAGTTTTGTTTTTAGTACATTGTTGTTATGTTCCCTGTCGACATGACAACAATGTCGAAAGGCGACTAAGGGAAGGGTCGGAAACGATATATTTTCCTTTATCCATGCATAAAGCAAGGAGAAACTGCTGCATTATCCGTAAGGATTCTCAAGATCAACAACGCATGGCGAGTTGTTGGAATAGGTTAACAGCCCCATGGCTGTTAACCTATGATGATGATTGTTGTTATGGTATGGGGAGTTATTTCATAGAAGACACTTTTTCAGGGAAATTTTTAAGCTCCAGATGATTTTTACTTTCCTTATCCGATTTTGATTAAATTTGTTAGTAAATCACATTTGCAGTCTTTTTTTTTTTTTAAAAAAAAAAAAAATTGGCTTAACGTCTCTTTAACATCCATTAGTCATTCAAGACGGGGGTTTCACCATCCATTCGCTAGAAACTTGGAAGGCAGATACCCACATTGACCTCACCCTGCCTGGGTTGAGCCAGGAAAATAGCCAGCATCACGAGGGCGTGAACCCACGTAGACACCCACATGGTACAACCTCGCTGGACGTTGCTTAACTTCAGTGATCTAACGGGAACTGGTGTATTCAACGTGCCATAGACGCTGGCTACATTTTCGGTCTATTTTTGCCCCGAAAATTGTGTCACTCTTGCATGAGGATTTTGTATGGATTTTTTTTAAAAAGTTATTTTTCAAGATAAGTATTGTTATCGGGCTGTGAAGGAGATGTCTATGGCATATTGAATACACCCGTTCCCATTAGATCACTGAAGTTAAGCAGCATCCAGTGAGGTTGTACCATGTGGGTGTCCGCGTGGGTTCGCGCCCTCGTGATGCTGGCTATTTTTCTGGCTCAACCCAGGCAGGGTGAGGTCAAGTTTCTAGCGAATGGAGAGTGAAACGTCTCGAATGATCAATAGATGTTAGAGACGTTAAGGAAAAAAAAAAAAAAAAACATGTTTCAAGAAGACTAAGACGTGAAATTTTGTAATGCATTTTTTGTGCCAATGTTGTTTTTGACTGAAATCGAATATACTGTTAGCGGGTTCCACGAATCCCGTCTAAAATACATAGGAAGGACACTACCAATCCTACCGAGACATTTTGGTCACATACACGCGCGTTAAAAAGCGAATTCGAAATTTTCAAAGTGACACGATTGTTTTTTCAGATATCGAAAGGATTATTCACCACCTCCTCCAGTGGCTGGTTCTTATTACGAGCCTGTTCTAGACAGAGAACGAGAACACGAGAGAAGTCGAGAACGTGATTTTCATGATCGTGATTTTCGTGATCGTGATTATAAACGTGACAACAACACGAGTGGACGTGATCATCGTGATTTTGGTGGCCGTCGATCTTGGCGTGGTAGCGGTGGCAGAGGACGTTTCCAACGTGGTGGTGGAAGATTTAATCGAGATCGTGGAGGTCCAGATTTACTTGATGAACCTCCTCCATATTTTGATCGAAATAATGATTCAAGAGGAAATCGAAATAATGATTCGGCTCCCCCGTTCATGGAGAACAGGTATTTATTGAAATGTTTGTTATTGATTCTCTTTTCATTGTATTCTCTTATAGCTATTAAGAAACACCATGCTAAGTCGAGCTGTCAATCGGTTAGAGAAACTGTTACTCCTGTTGTTACAGCGGTGTTTTTCCTAAAATCAACCGTTCTTACCATTTAGGTATTTTTTTTAAAAAAATTAAAGTTATGTTACCGAAACACGTTTGCTGGTCCTTGACTGTGATTTCATTAAGCCTCTAAGTTTGGAATCCCTACACGAAATAAGGGTTAAGCTTATTTCTCTACTTAAGGTTCAACTGCCCAGAAAGTTTGAGCAGTGTTCTTACCAGATTGTTTTGGACGAGTTCCCCTTTGGAGTTTATGTACCCGATGATACTCTCTAATCGAGAAGGGTATTGCAATCAAAGATCACATGAGAGGCTGTTTCCTCCTCCTCCCCACATAGTGTACACAATGGGGTTTCCCTAAAGATTCCCATATTGTGTAGTTGTTTTCTGAGACCAATTATGTCCCGCTATTAGTCCAGTGACCAGTCCCATTTGCTTCCGACTTAAGCGAAGGAGATCAGCAGTTAGATATTTTGATGGTTCCGCTATCATTTGTTTGCTGTTTCGTTGTCCTGAAGTTTTAGTCCAGTGACTGTGATGGTATGCGATCCAGCTCGTCTCGGTATGTAGAACCGGACATGGTAATACATTACTCCCACTGGCACACAACAGTTGGATTTGTTTAGGCAACGGACAATTGGATTGGCGTTGAATTTGTTTGATTGAACTTTTCAAAGTTTCATTATTGACCAATTGTTCGTTGCCTAATCTGTCAATTTTAAGTTCCAAGGTACGTGGAATCCAACGTATGCAGAACTTTTGTCTGTCACATGCCTTGTGTGGCACTTTTGTCACTTAGCGTTCTTCGATTTTGATGATATTTGGTATGTTGTTTTCAAATCCAAGCATTTGACAATTAAGTCATTTTCTGAGTGAACCTCAAATGAGAACTACATCTACATATCAAATTTCATCAAAATCGGTTAAGTGGCAAAAGTGCCCTTCACGGCGGATGAACGGAATATTTTTATTTGATTTTTGTATTATAAATCGTTTAGAGGCACTTAAAATAAACGTACTTTGAAACGTGAAATTTCGAGGTTTGCTATATATAGCTTTTTTGTGACGATTCTAAAACGTCCATTTTCATTGTTTCGGGAAGGCGCTGCCTTTGTTGTACGCTGTAAACCCTATTTTACAAATTTTGTTTGTAAAATAGTTTAGAAAGAAATTCACCAAATTGTTGAGGAAGCAATCAATCTCAGCGGAAACACACATTCCTAACTTGATTGACAGCTTGATGTTTTCTTACGTTTTTGAAAAACGAAACACTTTTATTTTAGGTCTGAATTTGTTTTACTTTTAAATCACTTGCAGGTCTTTACTACTGGCTGACGTCAGTCTCTACTTAACTGTTTAGTTAACACCTGTTATTTAAAAATGATTTGGGCCGCAGGACTTTCTAGTGGTTGATAATCTCAATGCTTGATCTGATCAGGGTGTTGGGTTAGAATTCGCCAGGGTACATTTTTTCCCAAAATATTCTTTCCGTGATAACTACCTATTTACCGTCTCAAGTAATGTGCTTTGCTTTTAAAGAGATTTTTTTTTTTTTTTTTTACTGGATGAAAAATATAAAATTCAATCAATAATTCTTTTATCGACTATAAAATAGCATTGTCAGAGACAAGCGCTTTCATCACGACGAGCATTTTGTCGTTTTTTAAGGAAGTAAATTCAAAAAATATGTAGTAATATATATCTAGGTGTTAAATTTTATGTATGGTGAACCAGAAAATCAATGATGTTGTTGAATTGTCTGGTCGCCTGCTATGTGGATTTTTTTAGCATTACCCAGATTATACTACTCGGATCATGAACTCTATGCACTAAGAGATCTATGATGTTGTTTGATTGTCTGTTCGTCTCATATCTTTAATTATTTGAAATTACTCAGAATATATACTTCCACGTGGGGACAAATTGACATTGTATCCCATCTATTATTTCGGGTATTTGTCCGTTGTCAGAAGATTCTTCGCATAGAAGACTACTCCGTTACTTTCGTCGATCAACTCTACTAATAAATAATTGATTACGTTGACCATATCTCGTTGACAAACTAAATAATAATCCATGTTTTGTATAGTTATGCTACTTATCGACGGAACTGATGAACACCAATCTCAATAGAACTAAGGATTGCTGTAATGTATGTCAGAATTGTAAAATTGATATATTTTTGACGACAGAATTATAAAATTGACATATTGTCGACGTCAGATTTGTAAAATTGACATATTTTGTACGTCAGAATTTTAAAATTGACATCTTTACGACGTTAGAATTATAAAACTGACATAATTTCGACGACAGAATTATAAGACTGACATATTTTCGACGACAGAACTTTAAAATTAACACATTTTTCGACGCCACAATTATGAATTCGACATATTTCCAACGTCAGAATTGTAAGATCGACATACTTCGCGTCGTCTCCTATAAATACGAGCCCACCTAATGTCGCACGTGCAAAAGTGAACGTACCAAACGTAATAAAATGTTTGTTCCACATGCGTTTCTGTATCATTTATCAGATTGCGATCAATCTTTTTATATTCTCGTAGATGTAATGTGTGCCTCCGCGAAAAATACGTACATGGAACCCTCATGTCTGGCATTATGATTGTTCAAATAAAAGATTTGTGTACATACGGTAACCATTCGAATGTACTGAAATATTGTGTTGTTTTTTTTTAAAAAAAAAATGAATTTGATATTTTGAAAATATTTAAGTACCTCTTGAAATATATATTTTTATAAAATTTTACCCACACATCCTGCTCATCGTTAAAAATGAAGCCGCTTTTGTTGCTGATGCCGCCTGGAGAGCTGAACCTCTGTGTCAAAAATCTGAACCCTTGAGCGAGAATTTTGATTTATTTTAAGAGATGTATTAATTTTTTTTTTATATGTATCTAGAATAAGAGCACATTATGTAAAGAAAGTTTGGTACCGATTGATCAGTTGGGTTTTTTCGTACAGGAGAAAACACGCTATGTTTATATAAAATAGTATAGATATAGATATTAAAAAATTCAGGATACAAATGTTTTTTCAGTTGTCAATACCAAAAAAAAAACTGTCAGATTTTTAGCATTTCCTATGAAATTTATCTTGAGATTTTGACTAAACAGTCTAAATAGATAAAGAATAGTTATTCCGTGTTTTTGACTTTTAAACACGGTCTCTTTAACAGTTTAGTTTCTTTTTAGTTTTTATGACCATCTGGAAAGTAGTGACTATAACAGTTGAAACACCTCAGATCTCCGCCCTAATGTATGGTAACCAATAGTAAGTGGCAGAAATATTCATTTAAATATTATTTGCCGTTCCAAAATGATTGCAAAAAAGCCACGAAAAAAATCGTAACTTTGGGAGTTTATCCGTTTTGTAAATAGAATAATAACCTCAACCTATTGTGTATGTTGTTTCAAGCACTTTTATGTGTCGCATCCTGTACAAATAAGACAATTATAAATCGATATATACAGTGTGTTCATGAAGTTGGAGGCTACCCTTATAACTTTTTTACTATTCAACCTAGAAATTTGAAATTTTACATGCAGCCCTTGATAATGGAAAAGGATTTTGAGAGGTACTCAAAATTTGGGAGGGCATACTATGCCTATAATATTTATCAGGGGTTCCCAAACTTGGTTCAATGGCTAACTTTAATTAATCGCCATTTTGTTTTGGTTTGAGATAATGTTGGTCTGTTTTCGGCAAAGTATATCTAAAATAAACGTCTTTTAATATAGCAACTAAAAAGATGGTCATTCCATTTAAGATTTTAAAGTTGAACCCCTCGAGCCGCCCCGGGTGGCCCTCCCAAATTTTAAGTGCCTTCCAAAATTCTTTTCTATTATCAAGGGCTACATGCAAAATTTCAAATTTCTAGGTTGAATAATGAATAGTAAAAAAGTTATAAGTTATTTTTAATTATTGTGATATTAAGGCGGCCGTCTTTCGGAAGCTACTACCCGCGACTCACGCTACTGGGAGCTACATCAAGCGGCAAATCCAACACCAGTTGTTTTAAGCTTGCAGCATGAGCTTGTGGTAACGTGTAGTCGGTCGCTAACAAAATACAAATCATTATGATATTTCTAATTATTATGATATTTTCTTTTGTATTTATAATTATTGTGATATTTTCTTTTGTATTTATAATTTTTGTGATATTTTCTGTTGTCTGTGATATTTATACTTTTGTTAATTTTCATTTATTCGTTTATTTTTCATAATATAGTAGACCGGTGATTCTGCACCATCGTCCACCCTCCTTCAATGTATGTACAAAAATATTTAATTGTTTTGTGAAAGCCTTTGGAGACTTAATATTTATTAGAAAAAAAAGTATATTTATATAAAAATATACTTTTAATTCATATAATTATTTTAATTTTTGTCAGATCGACTTTTCCAATTGGTGGATTACAGTCGGCCATCAACGTTTTACCGCCGAGATTCATGTGCGTCACAAAATCAGTATTTTTCCTCGGCTCTATTTTTTTCAGCTGTAGAGAAGGCAGTATTAAACAAATATATTTTTTATTGACTAAACCAGGTGAAGTCTAGTTTTAACTTCACGGTTTTTAAACGTCTGTTTTGAACGGCTCTGATGAAACTTAGTACGAACATGAATTATTTTCATTAAATTCGCTGATAATTTTGGGGCGGAATGGCGACCCAACTTGGAGTGTAATTCAAGATGTTCATAAAATTTTCTGATTAGATTTAGGAACCTCTTGAGCCAAACGTCACAAACGTGTCCATTTTAACTGAGTGAGTTACACTGTTCTCTGAACTATTATTAATTTATTTTGATATTACTTATTATTATAAATTGAAAAAAAAAATCATTATTTTTCTTTAATTTTTTAAATTAAATGTATATAGTCACCCCATGGTGGGCGATATTGCCCGCGTTGAGAATCACTGTAATAGTTAAAGAACATTTTATAGGCATCATTTTTTAAAATTCTTATTTTTTCTTAAATTTTTTGAATTAAATCTATATAGCCACTGCATGATGGGCGATATTGCCCACGTTGAGAATCACTGTATTAGTTAAAGAACATTTTATAGACATCATTTTTTTAAATTCTTATTTTTTCATACATTTTTTGAATTAAATCTATATAGCCACTCCATGATGGACGATATTGCCCACGTTCAGAATCACTGTATTAGTCAAAGAACATTTTTATAGGCATCATTTTTTTAAAAAAAATACAATTTTATTTTAAGTATAAGTGCCGGGAGCTTTTATGATTTTATTAATTGTTCTGATGAAAAACTCGACCAATATGACCATGTGTCACATTGTTTTATTACCTTGAAGCGTAAAATATCAAAATTTGACCGGGNGGGGGGGGGGGGGGGTTGCATAACATTGAAAATAATTATCCAAAATTTGAAATAATTATAAATTGTAATAGCAACAACTCTCTGACCAATGTGGCACATGTTTTTTTTTTATTATTTTAGTGGCTAAAAAAATACCCCTCAAAATTAAAAAATCCGAATCCGAAACTCGAATTATAAAAAATCCCTTCATCCGTCGGCGCGGCGTCCGGCGTTTTACCACTTAGCGTTGATCTATTTTGCGTTGATCTATTTTGCTATGTAGGTCCCATTTTGAAGTCTAATTTTGCTCGGAAAATTTTCGTCCTTGTCTGTCACATATAATGAAATAGAATTTGTTGGAGGGAGTTCCATACTAAAAAAATCAACTATAAGCCGTAAAAGTGCCGTTCATGGCGTACGACGGACAAACGGATTTTTTTCTGTTCGATTTTTGGCTTTCCACAGTTTTGAAGGGGGGCGGGGTATTTTTTTTTTTCAATACTTTTGTGTGTGACGATTTTAAAGGTCCATTATTGAAATAAAAACATGAAAAACATCAATTTATCTACCACCCTGTTGTTAAAGGCCAGAAATTTTCTTTCTATACCTAACACGCCAACTAGCTACGCCTTTTATAAAAAACATATTTTTAATGTGAAATATTTTTATTTTATTTTTTTTGCTCTAGTTGGTTAGATAGAAAGAAATGTAAAAAAGATGCAAAGTAAAATAGTGTAAAAAGAGAGGAAAAATGTGTTTTTTTTTTTGTGTGAATTTTTTTTTTAACTTCAATTGTTTAAAGTTTAATGTGGCTTAGAGATGTAACTTTGAACAAAAAGTATCAGAGTTTTCATGAATAGAAGTTGAGATAATACGCCGCGCTGTTCCTGTTAAAATGTGGTTGGGAAATGCCTTTTTAAATAAAGTTCAGAGTAGAGAAGGAAAGTATGTTGCCTGGTTTCTATGTACGTATAGTTTATCATTTCGAGTGTGGAGAATTTTTCTTATCGTATATTCGTGAGCTAAATTCCTCTTTAGGGCTATATAAGCCCCTGCACCAAAGCCTCAGATGGGCTCTTTGTGCTTGAAAAGTAGCCTGTTTTCCTAGCTAAGGCCTAAGACCTGCGCAAACTTGATCAGCCTTTTGGTCAGGTGTTTTTCGTGAATGTCAAGCCTGGGATGCACCTGTTCCATGCTGAGTCTCCACGTAATTAGGGATTTGCAATCGAAAATGACGTGAGAGACAGTTTCCTCATCCTCCCCACGGAGCCTGCACATAACTTGGTCTTGATGGAAGCCCAGTTTTTCTTAATTTTAACAAAGTTTGATTTCCTCTCATTTGTTCTAATTCACTGCTTCTCATCAATATTGTGAGAGGACCATTGGTCACTGGATACATTTGTGGGAAGCTTGATATAATAACACGATCGCATCCAATAAAGATGGATTAGGTCGGTACTGTCTACCTCCTATGTGTTCTCGTTTTTCGAAAACTGATCTAATCCCCTCTTGAAACACTATCATAGGTCTTTATACTGCTGCCAATACTTATCTCTGGAAGTATGATTTTATCTGTTTGTTTCCCGCAATGTTCTCGACATAACGTCGTAGAACAGCCATTCGCCATTCGCGATATACGCCTCTAAGAGTATTTATAAACTCATTTACTTAAAAAAAAGTTTTTTCTTTTAAACCCAAGAATCTGCAAAAATAAAAACTTTAAAAAGATAACAAAAATCTAAATTTAGAAAATTGAAAAAAAAAAAGTTTTGTTTTTCAATCTAAATGAATTTGAAGATAAAAAGGATAGGAGGGGGTAGGGGTGCGAGGAGGGGGAGGGAGGGTGTAAGAGAAAATGGAGGGGAGGAAGCAATGTAATGCATAGTAATATTTATCAAGATTAATTATGTTAAGTTTTTTTTTTGTAAAATTAAAAACGATTTACGTGACAAATTTAATCAAGAAATAAAACTTTCAAGATTTAAATACAGAGAACAAGAAAAATATAAAAAAAACTCAAGTTACCCTTTCAATGTTTACATAACTTTAGCTGGGTTGTCTCATTTTACAGTAGATTTTGGTTTATTTCTTTTCAATGATGAACATTTTGGAATCGATTACGAAAATGTTAACTCTTTCAATGTTTACGTAATTTTAGCCAGGTTGTCTTATTTTACAGTAGATTTTGCTTTATTTTTTTCAATGATGAACATTTTATTTTGGAATCGATTACCAAAATGTTAACCCTTTCAATGTTCACGTAATTTTAGCCAGGTTGTCTTATTTTACAGTAGATTTTGCTTTATTTTTTTCAATGATGAACATTTTGGAATCGATTACGAAAATGTTAACCCTTTCAATGTTTACGTTACTTTAGCCGGGTTGTCTCATTTTACAGTAGATTTTGGTTTATTTCTTTTCAATGATGAACATTTTAGAATGGATTACGAAAATGTTAACCCTTTCAATGTTTACGTTACTTTAGCAAGGTTGTCTCATTTTACAGTTGATTTTGGTTTATTTCTTTTCAATGATGAACATTTTGGAATGGATTAGGAAAAAGTTTCCCGAAAATTTGAAATTCGTCCGAATGAAATTCTTTAAGTTTGACATGCAATGATTGATTAAGCGGGGCGGGGGGTATCATGCCGAAGGTCGACGGTTTGAGCCCCCTGTAATGACTGATTATACTTTAAAAAATATGATCAATTCGTTAAGTTTGACATACGCTTAAGGATTTCCCTACTAGAAAAAGTAAAAACAACAAACCCATGTACTAGGTTCAAGGACCATATGGAAAGGTATTGCAGAGCCATTCCTCAATGCTGAAAGGTTTTATTTGAAATCGAATTCCCCTCGGGTCGAATAATAGCGAGTTCAGTCCTAATACGGACCTAACCCTGTACATGAGAGTAATGTTTGTTCTATTTTCCTGTTAGGAAGGTGTGTCAGCATTTACGATGCGCTTATCGAAAAACGCAGTCTTCTCATATTTCCGAACACTGTTATTTTGATAATTCCATTGTCAGACTAAGCACAGGGCTGGGGAGGAAAAATTTACGGGCCCCTCTATTATTCTTTTATCTAAAATCACCGTATGGACAGTAATAATAGAAATAGTGTGTAATTCACGTAGTTGATGTGAAAAGGCGTGTACGCTTCTTCTTGGCAACACATAATTCGATTATCTTACATACAGTTCACTTGTATTATTTTTACTCAATTACCGTATATAATTTTGGTCAAGTTAAGTCAACGGGAAAAAACAATGCATGAAGTACACAAATTTAGAATAATATTTCTGAAAAGAAAAGAAAAATATTCTGATAATTTTCTCACCGGGCCTCTTAAGAAATCCCGGGCCTGGGGGGATTCCTCCATTCCCTCCCCCTTTCGTTGGGCCAGACTCAAACACAACGGGCTTAATGACAATACCATTCGATGCCAAGGTAGCCAATGCTGCATATTCGTCCCTGAAAAGATCGTGGCCATGTTTCATTGGGACACCTTTTTAAAAAAATGTTTTTCAAATTTTCATTATACTGTCTTAATTCGATTTTTAAATTGATCTTTATTATATATTTCCTCATGGCCTGTTCAAATTGAATGCTTGTATGCATCTTTATTAAATGCACAATTAAATCAAATTTAATTTGTGTAAATATTAATATATTACAGAAGTTATCGCGAAAAGTAAATATAAGTTTTCGATAGAAGGAGACTGTTGGGAGGAGTGAAATGTTTCTGAGTAGGAAGGAGACGGGAGTAGTGCGCGCGTGTGGTAAACGACATAGTCGTAGTATCTTAACTTTACTACTAAAATGTTTACAGACTGCTTTATAAGTAACTCACACGTTTTGAAGTTGAACTGTTGCTCTGGAGCTACCAGATTATAATTTGAGTTGAATCGATACGTTGTAATTACTAGGGTCCCATTTCACAATAAACCACCATATTGTGTTTTTTGAAAATTATTTTTATTTTTTTAGCGGTTTGTTGTAGAAACAAAGAATTTTGATATGTTATGGCTGGTGTTAAGGGTTTTTTATTTTGATAATTTTGCGGGGAGGGGGACCAAAATTTGCGTTTTTGAAAATTATTTTATCTTTTTAGGGGTTTGTTTAGAAACGTAAAATTTCGATATGTTATGACTGGTTTAAAGGCTTTTCGATTTTGAGACCTTGAAAATTATTTTTTTAAATTTGATTAAGATATTTTTTCTATACATGACTACAACACTAACGTAAGTAATATTACTAGACTTGCACTTGTAATGTATAAGATAAGATATTTTTTGTTAGTACAGGAAAGTAAATCGTACATCGTTGATGATAAATTTAAAAATTTAAAATTGCAAATTTTTAATTTTAAATGACAATAATAATAATTAAAACCCGGTAGACGTAGGTATATCTAATTGACGGAAATGAAGTGACTAAAAATATTTTAATACTATAAGACGCGTGACTCAAAGAAGTGTATTCGGACAGTCTCTTGTTAATTTGAAGATAGGAATTCCACAGTCTACACTGTAGAATGCCTTCTTTGTATGACTGAACTCAAAGTTTTTTTGTATTTTTGTGAAATTTATAAAATCTATACATATTTAAACTACGAGACTAGTAATATTAACTTGTAGTTCATTGTGAAATGCCCTTTTTTGGGTTGAAAAAAAAATCGGCCCTAATTTCAGATCGAAATTCCGAAAAAGAATCATAATTTTTTTGGACATCTTAAGACAATTTTGTGCTTATATTGCTGTGTTCAAATGACCATGAGTAAATTAGATCTTTTGCATTCCTCGTGCTGTCACTTTCGGGTAGAAAATGTTTATTTTTGTGAGGCACATATCTAATAATACGTGACTTGACTGTATTGTGTTAATATTCTTTGAAATGTGAACTCGAGGCTATACACAGCGCGAAGGAGTTTTTTTAAAGGATGAATATTTCCTGAGATTGATGAGTAGGGTCAGATGATGAGAAGCACACATTACATTTTGACACACCCTGTATTGTGTTAATATTCTTTGAAATGTGAACTCAAGACTATACACAGCGCGAAGGTGTTTTTTTAAAGGATGAATATTTCCTGAGATTAATGGGTAGGGTCAGTTGATGAGAAGTACACATTACATTTTGACACACCCTGTATTGTGTTTCTTTCTTTACCATTCTGTAGGATGAATATTTCCTGAGATTGAAGAGTAGGGTCAGTTGATGAGAAGCACACATTACATTTTGACACACCCTGTATTGTGTTAATATTCTTTGAAATGTGAACTCAAGAGTATACACAGCGCGAAGGTGTTTTTTTAAAGGATGAATATTTCCTGAGATTGATGAGTAGGGTCAGTTGATGAGAAGTACACATTACATTTTGACACACCCTGTATTGTGTTTCTTTCTTTACCATTCTGTAGGATGAATATTTCCTGAGATTGATGAGTAGGGTCAGTTGATGAGAAGTACACATTACATTTTGACACACCCTGTATTTTGTTTCTTTCTTTACCAGTCTGTAGGATGAATATTACCTGAGATTGATGAGTAGGGTCAGTTGATGAGAAGTACACATTACATTTTGACACTCCCTGTATTTTGTTTCTTTCTTTACCAGTCTGTACTTATCACGTGCAACATAATTCATCATGAGAGTATTCCCCTCCTCTCTCTCTCTTGATTAGTAGGGTCAGTTGATGAGAAGTACACATTACATTTTGACACACCCTGTATTTTGTTTCTTTCTTTACCAGTCTGTACTTATCACGTGCAACATAATTCATCATGAGAGTATTCCCCTCCCCTTCCCTTCCCTCCCTCTCCTGACATTTAAAGTTTTAAATTTTAAGTAGGATGTCTAGGAGATACAATCGTATACTCATGTATGAGTGGAGTCTGCTTTAACCAGATAAACGAATAAAATGTGCTCATTAGAAGAACGTTACTTGTTCAATAAAACATTTGTGAACGTTGTTTTGGTTCATTATTTTCAATAATCTATGGTGTCCGACTTAGGGGAGAACCGTAGGGTCCTCAAACAAGGGGAAAATCTCAGGTTCAAAATATTTTTCCCGGTTGGGGAAAACAATTTTTGCTCAAGCACTAAAAGCATGGCCGTAAAAACGTTTCCTAACCTGTCGAGGGGGGGGGGGTTAAAATATGTCAATAAAGTTAACAAGTAAACAAAAAGTTAAAAACAAAACAAAGGAGAAGTGGAAAAAATAAAAATATGGTTGGTGGGATTTTTCCCGCGATGTGTCACGCCGTACGCGACAAAAATCCCACAGCCTTGGGACCCTACGGTTCTCCCTGGAGTCATACCCATAATCAATCTTTGGAATAGTCAAAAAAAATCCCTCAAAATAATTTAAGGGTCACCATCATGGGTTAACAGCCGTGGGGCTGGTTTGCAACAACTCGCCATGAGTTCTTTATACTTGAGAATCCTTACGGATAGTACAGTAGCTTCTCTTTGCTTTCTGCATGGGTAATGGAAAAGATATGGTTTCCGACCATTCCTTTAGTCGCCTTTTACGACTGACATGGACTTGGGTGCCTTGGAAGTATTCTTTTCAAGTCTCCCTATCCACAGGGGACAATCATAAGGGTAAGATTAAAAAAAAATCCACCGTTCGTACGCCTTGAGTGACACTTTTGCCACTTAGCATTGAACGATTTTGATGAAATTTGGTATGTAAGACCCATTTTGGGTCTTATTACACCCCAAAACAATAGGGTTCCATACTAAAAAATGAACAAAGTTCATTTGTGGTACAATTTATGTGTAGGGTTTCCATACTAAAATTTTAGCGCTGCTCGGTGTTTCTCATAAAATCAACTATTCTCCCCATCCAGATTCAGTTTTAGAAAAATAGGCGATATTTTTGGCACCGTATCTAGGCCTCGTACAAACAATTTTGCTTGTCGTCTATAAAACACCTCCTTAAGTTCAATTTCATGTCAAAAAAAGGAGAAAAAACACCCTCTGGGTTTACATTTATGATTAGCGGGAACTGGTGATAACGTTCTAGGGATGGGATTTTCAACTCACTTACATGAGTCGACTCGATCGACTCCTCAATATGAGTCGACTCCATGAGTCGACTCTCGATCTCGACTCTTTTCGAGTGCTAGTTTAAACTAGGTGTGTCCGTGGACAAAAACGGGCGGAGCCATCCGTTTCACCTCGAATTTTCGGGCACCACATAAACTTTAGCATATTGCTCCATTATTCCGTTAAAACAAGATTTTTTGAGATTACCGCACTTTTCTTGATTGCATCATGCCGTTGAGTAGTAGGTCCTCTTTGAAACGCAAAATAATCGGCCGAAAAATCGGAAACGGTTCAAGATATTGTTCCGAAAATA
>CM022883.1:19207952-19222183 GCA_012654025.1 Pachypsylla venusta | reverse complement strand
TTTTTTTTTTTTTTACTTTACATATTGGAACATATTGCCGCTTTTAAAGTTGTTCATATTATTCATTAATTCAATTTTTCTATTTTTTGATCTTATTATTTCCATTTCTTATTATTTCCAAAGAAAGAAAAATAATAATAATAATGTAAATAATATGTAAATAAAATAATATGTGTATAGGTTTTATACATAACTGTATATAATAATATGTATATAGTTATTAAGAAACTTAAAATATTTACCCCCCACCCTACCACCTACCTATATCCATATCTATATCATACCATACTCTGCATCTATCTTTGATTTTGATTTAGTTCACCAGACGATGTCGTAACGGACGAAAGCGCTCGTGACTCATTTTTATATTTGTAGTCTGATACAAAAATTCTTTTTGAAATTTATATAACATATTTTTCCAAAAACATTTTTTTAAGAGTCTTCTCTGTGATATTGTACGAGTAATTTGTATTTTTTTGAGATACCTACCTTTTTTGAGGAATTCACTGCTACCATAGGGAGTCATGAATCCTTTTGTAACTTTTCTAGAAAGTATTTTTCTTTCAACTTTATATTGCAATTGTATATTTTCTTTTGTTTAAGGGTAGTTAGTTCACTGCTCTTGTAATTTTGCTATAACATATTTTTCCAAAAACACTCTTTCGTTTAGACTTTTATTTGTGATTTATATTTTTGAGATAGCTCAGGGGGGCAATGTACATCTTTATAACTTTCCTATTTCCTTTATTGGCGTTAAATTAACTACCACCAGCCAGCCACATTGTATTATAAATTTGTAATTTATAGTTTGAGATTGCTTCTGTAATTGTACTATTTATTTTTGATATGTGTCTACTGGATCGCACTCAAGGCTTCTTTCATTTATTATGTTTATCGTATTTTTTTTTTTTTTTTAAGTTAACTCAGAAGTCTTTTACAAATCCTTTGTTATTTTTCTGTTTATTTGTAAAACACATTATTTTGTGTTTATTTGTAACACACGTTTTATATTTATCCATTTTATTATAATTTTTAAATGAAAGCTTTTCTTTAATTATTTGTTCTTGTTAAAAAATGGATTCAAAATGCGAGAGGAACTAAACGAGAAATACGTACAAATGAAAAGCCCACGGGGAAAAAGATGGGGCTTCATTTTTTTTTAAAAAAGATGAAATTTTAAAAACAGTGTATTTGGGTGTTTATACAGGGTGGTATATTGTAATTTACACGGTCTTATTATCTCAGAAACGGGTGGACCAATTTAAGGGGGACATAAGGTGTTGACTTTGGTACGTCTGTCTAGGTTGTTCTTCAAGGTCAACTTATGTTGTTATTCTAGGGCTATCAATTTTTTTTTTTTTTTTACATAATCGAATTATCCGTTAATATTTACATTCAATCAAGTATTTTTTCTTCAGTGTAGATAAATTTCCCACTCCAAACTACATGGTTGACGTATCAAATGTATGTTTTTGTCAGACTGAAATATTTATATATATTTATGAATGGCGTGAAACAGATTCTGCTTTATAATGGATAGAGGCGATCATTCTTTAGAGAAAAAAAATAATTTTTTTAAAAAAAATATTTTTCATTGTTACCATTCAATGATGAAACTTTTCGTTTGATTCGTCACACATGTATCTTTGGGGTTTGGGCTTGACATTGAAGAAGAAAAAAATCGAATGAATGTAGAATTTAATGGACAATTCGATTTTGTAAAAAAAAAATCTATTTACTAGAAACGATGGCTAATCTTGAAATGGCCGTGACCGAACTGTCAAGGTCACCCCTATATGTCTCCTTTGATAAAGTGGCATTTTGGTCAGGATAGATTGTGCGTATTAACTATTTGGGAGATATTTCAGACTACGTAAAAAAAAATGGACCACCCTGATCAATACCACGATATGTGCTAAAGTCCACAATTTGGTTACCGGGCTGTGATAATTTGAAAGACATACTCACCGCAAGAAAGATGACAAATAGATGTAAAACAAATAGGCGATGGACCCGTGGTGCTTATATTACTGGATATGACTATGTTAATAATTTGTGAGCATTAAAAATACGACATTTCTTTGATTCTAATATTATTAAGATTTGAAAATGTGGTTTTTGATTGTCTCCGGGAAGTGTAACTACCCCCGAAGCCAAATAAGAAATTGCTTTAAAAAAAAAAGTCTGGCTTGAGCAGTTTTTCAACCACTACTGGCCTCCCCTTTTTTTGAGAGAGAAGCAAGAAATTGCTTTCTATAACCATATTTTTTGTGTTATTTCCTTAGATCTTTACTTTCAAAGGCCCATCTCCTCACTTCTCATAATGAACAAAGTGTAGATACAATCTTTTTCTTTCGTTCCCCGTATTTGTCTCAGTGCCTAGTTTCTCTTTGCTCTTACAGAAGAGATAGGAAATACACTGTTTTTGCTTAGTATGAAAGTAAGCACAAATATACTCGTTGTATCTCTCTAAAACAAAACCACAATTTTGTACTTTCTAATTACTATCAATATGAAGACAGCAATGTACACAAGCTTAATTTGTACTGCTTGTACGATCAACGTATACATTGTATGTATAAAATGAAGTGTTGACATGAATGAAATTATCGGCCTGTGAAATTGTTTATACAGTGTGTTTGTATTTATACGAGTAAAGTGGTGACTTGAATGAAATTATCGGCCTGTGAAATTGTTTATACAGTGTGTTTGTATGTATACGAGTAAAGTGGTGACTTGAATGAAATTATCGGCCTGTGAAATTGTTTATACAGTGTGTTTGTATTTATACGAGTAAAGTGGTGACTTGAATGAAATTATCGGCCTGTGAAATTGTTTATACAGTGTGTTTGTATGTGTAAAGTGTTGACTTGAATGAAATTATCGGCCTGTGAAATTGTTTATACAGTGTGTTTGTATGTGTAAAGTGTTGACTTGAATGAAATTATCGGCCTGTGAAATTGTTTATACAGTGTGTTTGTATGTGTAAAGTGTTGACTTGAATGAAATTATCGGCCTGTGAAATTGTTTATACAGTGTGTTTGTATGTATAAAGTGTTGACTTGAATGAAATTATCGGCCTGTGAAATTGTTTATACAGTGTGTTTGTATGTATAAAGTGTTGACTTGAATGAAATTATCGGCCTGTGAAATTGTTTATACAGTGTGTTTGTATGTATAAAGTGTTGACTTGAATGAAATTATCGGCCTGTGAAATTGTTTATACAGTGTGTTTGTATGTATAAAGTGTTGACTTGAAAGAAATTATCGGCCTGTGAAATTGTTTATACAGTGTGTTTGTATGTATAAAGTGTTGACTTGAAAGAAATTATCGGCCTGTGAAATTGTTTGTACAGGATGTTTGTATGTATAAAGTGTTGACTTGAATGAAATTATCGGCCTGTGAAATTGTTTATACAGTGTGTTTGTATGTATAAAGTGTTGAGTTGAATGGAATATTCGGCCTGTGAAATAGTTCATACAGTGTGTAACAAAGGTCTGGACACATTTGAAAACTTTTTTAACGGTTGGTGAAAAATTTTCGGTCGAAAATTTCTATGACGATTTTTTTTTTTTTACCGATGAAAAAATTTTATGGCGATTTTTCTACCGATGAGTTTTTTTATGACAATTTTTTTACCGATGAAATTTTTTTATGACGATTTTTAATCGATTTTGTATGACGTTTGTTTACCAGTGAAAAATTCTATGACGATTTTTTTTACCAGTGAAAAGTTTCTATGGTGATTTTTTCCAGTGAAATATTTCCATGACGATATATTTCCTGTGAAAAATTCTTCTATTTTTTACTGCTGAAAAATTTCTATGACGATTTTTTTTTTACCGACGAAAAATGTCATTTTTTTTCCACGAATTATTATCGTGATGAAATTTTAGGAATTCATATTATGTTGCCATTCGTTTTCCCAATTATACGTATGACTAAATCTGTCCAGCCTGTACAGCTTACACAGTTTGTATCTATTGTAGCATTAATTTGTGGTCCTAGTTTAATTTTAGTTTTTCGTTGTAGGAAAATTGTGAAAATATGTCCGGTGATTCTTTTAATCTATACCCATGATGAATAAATCAGGCTTCAGACGCACAAAGTAGGCAAATCTCACATTTATTCTTCTTCAGAGAAAAATATATATATATATTTATTCAGACAAAAACTTTACGGACTTGACCCCAAGCAAAATTATAGGCTCATTGTCTTTTCTCTGGAAAAATTCTCTCCTTCAACTGAGAGGCATAGCACCAACCTGGTAGAGGTGGAAATACAAATTCCTAAAAAAGAAAATAAAAAACTGGGTAGTATTTTAAGAGAAATTTTTCAGGGAAATGGCTTGCAATGTCAAAGCCAAATGATCAAAACATGTTGGTAGGATATTGTTTTAAGTGCTAGGAAAAATATATTGCTGTCCTCCCGGAAATTAAAAAAAATCGGTTAAAGATGTTCGAATTTCACATTCTATTGTTCTTGATGAGTGCAGTATTTTTATACATTACGTGTTGTATTATTTTGGTCGCGTGATTTTATTATTTTTATAGAAAAATAATGTACCCACTACTTGTTGTCGTCAGCTTAATTCGGGGAGAAGATTTGTAAAGCGAAAAAAAAAAAAAAAAATCTTAAGGGAAATATTTTTCATTCTCTTTGATGTCTCATGTACTCAGAATAGAAGTTTCATTTTTTTAATTTTTTTCTCATGTACTCAGAATAGAATTTTAATTTTGTCTCATGTACACAAAATAGAAGTTTATTTTTTAAAAATTTTTTGTCATGTACTTAGAATTTTTTTTTTTTTTTTTAATTTTGTCTCATGTACACAAAATAGAAGTTTAATTTTTTTTAATTTTGTATCATGTACACAGAATAGAAGTTTATTTATTTTTTTAATTTTGTCTCATGTCAGAATAGAAGTTTATTTTTTTTAATTTTGTCTCATGTACTCAGAATAGAAGGTTCATTTTTTAATTTTGTCTCATGTACTCAGAATATAAGTTTATTATTTTTAATTTTGTCTCATGTACTCAGAATAGAAGTTTTTTTTTAAATTTTGTCTCATGTACTCAGAATAGAAGTTAATTTTTTTAAAAATTTTGTCTCATGTACTCAGAATAGAAGTTAATTTTTTTTTTTTAATTTTGTCTCATGTACTCGGAATAGAAGTTAATTTTGTCTCATGTACTCAGAATAGAAGTTTAATTTTCTTTCTATATATAAAATATGTTCCTTGCAGGAAAGCTAAAGGAAAGCGGACACTGCTTAAGATTTTATAATTCTGAATAGACCACTCGATGGGGCAAACCAGATTTCCAAATCTAGTTTAAGAGAATTAGAAAACTTGGAAAAAAATCGGGTTAGATTAGAATCCTTCTGGATTAAGCTGACGATGTCCGAACCCGCTTATTTTTTTGAAAATATTTTCAAAAAAATTAAGGGGGGGGGGAATTATTTTCCTGTCACATTATTGAAAATGGTTTATGTTAATTATTATTATACTGTATTATTGTGAAGGTTCATGTAGAAAAACTGTCATCACATCATTACTAGGTATTTTATAATCAATTAAGGCACCAGGTTCACTCAAGGAATCTTTTCCCTAAGATTGCCTATCGTTTCGTTCCGGCAAGTATTCAACTAAAGAGAATTGGTTTCCTATTAGAATTCAAATTTCCCACCGTCAGTGGTACGCTTAATACATCCAATAAGTTCTCGTAAGATTTAAATCTTTGAATAACATGTTAATTATAAGTGTTAAAAAATATTAACTATTAAATAAATTAAATTTAAACAAAACACCAAAAACACTATTTATTTTAATTTATGAAGAAACTAGTTTCGATTCATCATCAGTCTAGTCGAGTCGAAAGATGGTAGTTGACTTTGTCAACTTCCATCCTTCGACTCGACTAGACTGATGATGAATCGAATGATTCGAAACTAGTTTCTTCATAAACTTGTAGATAATAATCTACAAGTCCCGGGGCGTGTTATCACCCCGTAGGAATCATGCTTGGATTTTATGTGTGCAAAAAAAAAATGTCCTATTCAGCAATACCTACCTGTATCGCAAAATAGAAATGAAAATGCTTGGGCATGTTGCCAATTTTATTAAAAATCTCTGTGTATGATGTGTGGCACTTTTTCCCCGCCACTCTTTAAGTCTCTGAATATTTATTATGTATTGTAACCTTTAAAATTGTAAACCTTTTTTTTTTTTTTTGTTACTAACTCTGAACGTCTAAGCGATATGTTGATTTTGGGTTTATGAAGAAAATAAAATACAATATATAAATAAACCTATGCAGTATGTCCCAAAATGACCGCTCCCCCCCCTTTTAACTTTTGAACGGATTGGAATCGGACCAATCAGATGGTTATGTAAAAAATGTAAATGTATATTTATTTGTGTCATTATATCACAATTTTAGTGGGAATCATAACATTACAAGATATTCTCAACAATCACTCCAATATCACTAAGCCTAAGCTACACAATTGCCTTATAATGCTACCACTTATCGCTATTACCATAGCTTCTCAATTGTCCTCAGGAGGCTGAGTTACCCCCAGTCACAACCAGACCAAGTAGAAAATTTGATAACATTTGAAAAAACCTTTATCAAATTTTCGACCCGTGTAGGAATCGAACTCGGAACCTTCTTGGTGCAAGCCAGGACACTGCCACGGAGACGTCTCAGATAGTTATGGTGAGATCCAGGTTTGACCCTCGGAAGTGGCTTTTTGACAAAAAGTGTCGATTTCTTTGTATAGAATGGTACAAATATTATTTGTTCCATTCTATATAAAGTACAAATAAAATAAGGACTAACTTTCCTTTTTTTTAATCAGGGACGGAGATAGATGGTTTTAAAGTTTGATTTTTTTACACCCTGTATAACGGTCCCTGATTTAAGCTTTTATGCCGTTCCAAAAAAAGGTTTCTCATCTATCTACTTAAATCATCAAAAATGTATATTTTCATTTCAGATGCAGGTTCGACCCATCGGAGGGATGGGTCGAACCTGCATCTGATCATAACTATCCGATTGGCCATGGCCTTTTTTCTACCCCCTTTCAAAATTCAAGAAGTCCAAGCCGTTCAAAAGTTAAGGGAGGGGAGGGCTGGTCGGTCATTCTGGGACATAGTGTACATGTAGGTTATGTTGGAGGTATCTACTACTTCGTTAAAGCACTAGAGAGCAGTGAATTCTAATGACAAGGTATGTGTTCTTATGCAGCAAATGGTGACACCACAAAAGCAACTGTCATTAAAATTACAAATAGACACTCTGTATACCCAATACTCTGTTTAATCGTTTTTTTTAATTGAATCTCCTTCTTGCCCGTGGGCTCCACAAAGGTTGCATTTATATTTTAGACGTCAGAGTATCATGCTTTGTCTCTTTCCCCTATCATGCTTACATATCTTCTTTTGTGTTTAAATTTAGCACGCTCGTTTTTGTTTCGTCTTCTCTCTTTTTGTCGTTCGCAACACTACCGTGTTTTTTTCTTGATTCAACATCTATATTTGTAACTTAGACAGGGAATTTGTAGTTATTGGTGACATTAGGTCTGAAGAATCTATTTTATCAAATAAAAAACCAAGGAGTGAAGCAAGAGAGAAAATTGAAAATTTATCATTGAAAAAGAAAATAGAAATTGTGACGTAAAGAAAATGAAGAAATTATGAATATTGGAAAGAATAATAATTTTAAAATTAGTTAGGTTGTTAAATAGGGATGTTAAGAAGAAGAAAATCTGGTCCAGTGATGAAGAAAATATGAATGAAATGTTGAAGAAAATACTTGTAATTATTATGAAAAAAGAATGAATAGGATATGTTTAGAGAAATTAGAGTTAGGTAGGGAATGATTGCTATAGATAGACTTTTCAAGAATATTATGAAGAAAAGAAGAAAAATCCGCCCCAGTGGAGAAGAAACGTGAAGAAAGAACACAGCGGCAGATTGTTCACGAAGAAAGGACACCTGTACAGGATGTAGTAGAAAACAGACTGTCCTTTGATAGCAAATGTTGTATGGGTCAAATATTGATGATAAAATATTTCCTTAAATTTCCTTGTCGCAGGAGTTGTAGAGACTTATCTGTCCTTTGATAGCAAATATTGTATGGGTCAAATATTGATGATAAAATATCTCCTTAAATTTCCTTGTCGCAGGAGTTGTAGAGACTTAACTGTGCTTTGATAGCAAATATTGTATGGGTCAAATTAGTTAAGTTGTTATATTGATGATAAAATATCTCCTTAAATTTCATTGTCGCAGAAGTTGTAGAGACTTATCTGTCCTTTGATACCAAACGTACTGTGGGTCAAATGTTGATGATAAAAATATCTCCTTAAATTTCCTTGTCGCAGGAGTTGTAGAGACTTATCTGTCCTTTGATAGAAAATATTGTATAGGTCAAATATTGATGATAAAATATCTCCTTAAATTTCATTGTCGCAGGAGTTGTAGAGACTTATCTGTCCTGTGATAGGAAATATTGTATAGGTCAAATATTGATGATAAAATATCTCCTTAAATTTCATTGTCGCAGGAGTTGTCTGTCCTTTGACTTATCTGTCCTTTGATAGGAAATATTGTATAGGTCAAATATTGATGATAAAATATCTCCTTAAATTTCATTGTCGCAGGAGTTGTAGAGACTTATCTGTCCTTTGATAGGAAATATTGTGTAGGTCAAATATTGATGATAAAATATCTCCTTAAATTTCATTGTCGCAGGAGTTCCCAGGTACATTTATCCCTTATGTATCAAAATAAAAAAATATTCTCCCCTCCTCCACTCAACTACAACACAGGAAGACAAAATCTTCTGTTGGCGCCCAGAGTGGACATTACAAGCTTTTATTACTTGGGTGTGAAGCTGTACAATGCACTACTCTACCAAGGTCAGGATATTTATCTCCTCAAAGGTCGTACTCTCGGAAATGGATTTTTTTTTTTTTTTTTCTTATCCTGTGAAAATTAATAATTTCTTTAATTTACCCAAGATTTTCATTTTAAATTTGTATTATTTTGTGTATTTTTTTACCACACATTTCGGCGCGAAGGACATAGCTTTAGGTATTAGTTAAAGCGCCTAATGCAAAAAAAAAAAAAAAAAAAANAAAAAAAAAAAAAAAAAAAAAAAAAAAAAAAAAAAAAAAAAAAAAAAAAAAAACATTATTTAATAAAATGTTTGTAATGTAAATAAAATAATTGAAAACTTTATCAGCAAACAACAACTCATTGGGGGCTACAGGCTATCTTCGGAAACGATGGTATCATTATTATTTTTTTTTTTTAAATTGGTTTAAGGTGTCTTTAACATCTTTGATTGATTGATTGACTAATAAATAACTTGACTCATAAAATGTATGTGGTTTCGAGGAAGATAGGAATTCAGTACATACTTTTTAAACTTTCTCTTCCCATAGAAGATAAAGTATTGCAATCGTGCAGATTTTTTTTTTTAGCTAGTCACCTAAATCACTTATGTATTTATAGTGCAGTTACTCAGGTGATTACGATTATTATACATAAAAACAAAATAAAAATATCAAATTTTTATTGGGGGGGGNATGTTTGTTTACGTAGGGGGGGGGATATTTTTTTTTTCCGTGACGATTCCAAAGGTTTATTATTGAAAATAATAAACCAATATTAAATGAGTTAAATACGAGGTGTGGCTATTAAATAACGAGACTGGTTAAAAAAAAGTGTTTTATCATAAAAATGATTCTACATTCGAATGGTCCCCTTCAATATACTCCCCTCCCCTCGCCACACACCTTTCCATACGTTTTTTTCCATTGATCGAAGCAGTGCTGGAAGTCTTTTTTGGTGAGGACCTGGCGAAAACGTTTTTTGGTACGTGAATAGAGAAGATTTCCAGATACCCACAACGCACTACTCGTTTTTTCCCCCACCCCTCTAGGGCGTCCTCTAGGCCCTCAGTCTCGGTATTTAATAGCCACACCTCGTAAATACCCCAATTAATAAAAATAAAAAAGACAAAAAGTGACATTTTGTGTATATAGAGATAGACCAGATGCTAAGTACAAGTTGGCATTTATCTCTAAACGTCCTCAGACCTTCTTCTGGTCAATCATCGAACTTTAAATTTAAGAAAAAAACAAAACACTTTATTTGTTAATGCTACGAGGTGTGGCTATTAAATAACGAGACTGAGGGCCTAGAGGGCGCCCTAGAGTGGTAGGGTAAAAAACGAGTAGTGCGTTGTGGGTATCTGGAAATCTTCTCTATTCACGTACCAAAAAACGTTTTCGTCACTATTATAGTATTTGTGCAGTAGCGGTTTAAAACGAACGTGTTTTTTTCCTGTGCCGAAAACCATGTGTGACGAATAACAGGAGCAACCTATCAATCTCAAATTTCTCGTTAAATCGAAAAAAACTCCGACTGAGTGTATAAATTGTTGCTATGGGGACAATTTTCTATCTCGTACGCGTGTTTTTGAGTGGTGTAAGCACTTCAGAGAGGGCCGAGAGAGCACTGAAGATGAGAACGTCAGACTGTCAACCAGACTTACTATTTGTCAGTTTTGGCAATACTGCGAGAACAAATTCGTAAGAAACGGCCCGAGTTGTGGAAGAACAACTCGTGGATTTTGCACCAGGACAACGCACCTGCCCATAATGCGCTATCTGTGAAGCGTTTTTGGCTGATAAAAGCACTTCAACGCTCGAACACACACCGTACTCGCCCCTGTCCATAATGCACTATCTGTGAAGCGTTTTTGGTTGATAAAAGCACTTCAACGCTCGAACACACACCGTACTCGCACCTGCCCATAATGCAATATCTGTGAAGCGTTTTTGGCTGATAAAAGCACTTCAACGCTCGAACACACACCGTACTCGCCCCTGCCCATAATGCACTATCTGTGAATGATTTTTTGGCTGAGATTGAAGTGCAACGCTCGAACACACACCGTACTCGCCAGATTTGGCACCGTGCGACTTTTTTTTGTTTCTGAAGATAAAATTTGCTTTGAAAGGGACCCGATTTGAGTCGATGGAAGCGCTAAAGCCAAAAACGGCAGAGCTCCTAAAGGTCCTCACCAAAAAAACTTCCAGCACTGCTTCGATCAATGGAAAAAACGTATGGAAAGGTGTGTGGCGAGGGGAGGGGAGTATATTGAAGGGGAGCATTCGAATNTAATAGCCACACCTCGTATTATTATATTATTTTAAAAAGATTTTAAAATATTTCTGTTATTGTTATTTTTTGTTTGTTTTTTAATTTTATAATTATTCATTAATGTTCATTGAATTTTTTTAAAAAAAAGTGGTTTCTTAAAAAAAATTGTAAAATGAACATAACTTTGACCGGTTTAAACAATAACTAAAATCCCCACTTAACACAACAAACTTATTTTTATCTTATTTCAAGTGGGGTACAATGACAAATTCAATTTATGACGAAACTGTTGGAGTCACAAAAAAATTATTCTGACCGAATGTTCATTTAAAAAAAAGGGGGACATATTATGATGACCTTGGCTGACTTGTCAAGGTTGTCCTTCAAGGTCAGATGGAGGTTAACTTCATTTTCTTAAATGAGACGACCTGAATTTTATTACATTTTCGGATTCCCCATTTAATTCTTGTATGGCCAGTGTGTAATAACACATTTCTTTATTTATAAATTATAAATCCCCTCAAGTATTTCACATTTTTTTTAAAAAAAATATTTTCCACGACATTGCAGAGATTCTATCTCGAGTAGGATTCCAAAGGCTGATTTGTTCATTTTTTTATGCCTTATGGCATATTTTTACGTCAGTAAAAGGTGCAACTGAAATCTTACTCGTTCCACAGCTACAAAAAAAAAAAAAAAAACAANNNNAAAAAAAAAAAAAAAAACTTATGCATATAAAAAATATTTATATGCATAAGTGTTCATTTTCAATACTTTAACGAGTGAATTTTCGGGTCTCCCGAGAAAAAAAAAGTTAGTTTCGCCCTTTCGAGATGTCCGCGGCGATTTGATTGGTTAATTTTTATTTAAATTCTTGTATAAAATGTAACCCCTCTCGTCCTTTGGAAATGAATACGAGCGACTATAAAGCTATGTTCAGATGAACGCGCGGTACGACGAATCGCGCGGCACAAGATCTATCTAAATCAGAGGTTCTAAAACTGGGGGGGCGCGCCCTCCTAGGGGTCGTGAAGGCAAGCCAAGGGGGCGCGAGACCAGTTCAATTATTATCATTTAGTTGAAATATATGTACACAATTTTGTTTACAAAGGTAATTGTATTGAACATGATGTTTAGAAAATGTTAATGAGATAGCAGTCAGGAACACATTAGATGAGATAGCATTCAGAAACACCCATACCCATTCATAATTTATAATGTAATGAGGAGGGGGGCGCGAAAGGCTTTCATTTCAAGAAAGGGGGCGCGGTACCAAAAAGTTTGTGAACCCCTTATCTAAATAGTGCAAATTGTCTACATGACCGCGCGGTACTAGTTCTACAAACTTGTATGGATTTGTTCATATGATACCGCGCGGTCATCTGAACATAGCCTAAGCTCACACTACAAGCTTCGAGTCCTCCTCGTGTTTGAAGCGCTCGTAGTAGTGTGAGCTTGTATTCGATTCCAAAGAATGACTGCTCCCAGAGCTAGTTCCCACTAGCTTCAAAAGAATGACTGCTATCATAGCTAGTTCCCACTAGCACTAAACGGAAATTACTGTATTTTATTATACAGTTTTATGATTTTATTTTAATATACCTTATACCTATGTATGTATTTTTGAAAAAAATAGTTGAGAATGTTGTCAAGATATTTAAAATATAATAATTGACAATATCAATCCATAGTTTAAATTAAAGAATAAAAATCAAAATCTAAAATGAGGTATCAATAAAATTGAATAATTTAACAGTACTCAGACCGCCATCATCAGACCAGAGCTATGCTAAGACGATGTGAACACTATCACAAGGAAGTGAGATTAGGATAAAAGATCTAGAGAGCTTTGCTAGACTCGTTTTACCTTTTATAATTTTACTCTGTGATTTTTATTTCTCACCAACATAATTTTCATATTATTGTCAATTTTTATATTTTTAAACATATTTTATATAAATCAAATGATTGTTAATTATATATGAGAAAATGTAAATAATAAAATAAAATTAACATTAAAACACATAATTATTATATTTAAGAGGTTTATTAGACAATTTAGTCTTGACTTATTTCTCCTTAGTTTTATAAACGAGAAAATGTATATATTGCGAGTAAAATAACTAATTATCTCATCAGACGATCAGACAATCTTACATCATCATTGATCTTCTTAGTGTCCTTTGGTTTTACGTATCAGTTCAACTTGTGTAATTTCTTTCCTGATCCAAGATATACTTTGTTTCGGTGACAATTTGTGTTTGGTTTTTGTTCATTATGAAACTGCTAATCTCAGCTACATTACTTCAAATCGTGTAGCCACAATAGATCTTTAAATGTCACCAGTGCCGGACTGGCGCATCTGGGGGCCCGCGGCGATATGTATATAAGGGTCCTCGAAGACATGTACTTTACCAAAAACCTCCCCTTTCCTTCTCGACTATAGTAATATTAATTGTTACCGTTGCAATTAATAGATGAGGTGTAAATAAGTAAGTATAGACAAGCTGAACTTTCATTTATTATTCGAAGTTTTTTATTATTTATTATTCGAAGTTCCTCGGCCCTTTGTGGTCGGCGAATGCCGACTCGCTCGCCTGGCCAGTCCGGCACTGAATGTCACAATGAGAATTGTATAAGTTTCCAAATAAAGAAGAAATAGAAAATGAACGATCACAGTTTATGAAATAACGATTAACTAACAAACAATTAAACTGCAAAGGGAACATTTTCTGTGGGGACTAAAGAAGAAATAGAAAATGAACGATCCCAGTTTATGAAATAACGATTAACTAACAAACAATTCAACTGCAAAGGGAACATTTTCTGTGGGGACTAAAGAAGAAATAGAAAATGAACGATCCCAGTTTATGAAATAACGATTAACTAACAAACAATTCAACTGCAAAGGGAACATTTTCTGTGGGGACTAAAGAAGAAATAGAAAATGAACGATCCCAGTTTATGAAATAACGATTAACTAACAAACAATTCAACTGCAAAGGGAACATTTTCTGTGGGGACTAAAGAAGAAATAGAAAATGAACGATC
>CM022883.1:19145516-19159024 GCA_012654025.1 Pachypsylla venusta | reverse complement strand
AAGTAGTTACAATGATGTTATACCAGACAAAGAGGTTCGGGACCATGTTGGCATCGTTTGGTACGATCGTACATTTTATGTACCGGACACATGGCGACATCAGGGCTATCATGTTTGGTTGAGATTTGGTAGTGTGCATTATGCGGCCCAAGTGGTAAGTTTGGTAATAGAGTGCCATGCCAAGTAGTTACAATGANGTATTTTTTAATTATTTTGAGAAGTAAATACATTTTGGGCTGGGGATTATTGCTACTCTTAACGTCTTTTTAACATGAAGGGTTTTTGTGGGATATTGGTGTCTCAAATTTTGATATTTTAAGTTTCACTACGCCCAATGAATGATTAATGAAAGTAAAACACATAAGTAGGGGGCCTTCGTTCAGAAGGGACTACAAGCTCAGGCTATTGCAAACGACTCATCTAAAGGAATGTAGGTTATTCTAACCTCGTCAACTTCTTCTTTTACTTCGTCTTTATTCCCACTCAAGCGAGGTCAGTTGTTTATAGACAGCCCGGTCATGAACCACATTGTCTATGAAGTACTTTACGGACAGGTCCTCATTGATATTGTATAATCATCTCTTTGTCTTTCAACTCTTATGTTCTCAATAATGTTCCCAATGTAGTCTTCATCTCTTCTCTCAACATGTCCATACCCCTGTAGTCACTTCCCCGACACCTCCAATACTTTCACTGTGCCTGTTGATCAGGGGCGGATTTAAGGCTATATCTTGGTGGTGGGGGGGTGAAGCACTTTTGGAGGGGATACTTTCGGGAGGTATGGAATACACCCCAGGTACTGGGGGGGTCGGGGGGCCTTTGCCGGGGAAATTTTGAATAATTAGGAGTCAAAAAGTGAAAATCTGTGCACTAAATCTGTAATGTTGTTTCATACACAAGTGACTAAAACTATAACATTTTTTAACATCATGCAATTTGCCAATTGAAATTATATAAAAAAAAAAAAAAATTAACGTAAGATGAGCTTTACATACACTACGAAATGGCCAACGTGCCTAGCCGGCGGATGGGGCATGTAGTTAGTGGCTGGGAATAGAGCGTTCGTAGCGGCATTTTTACTGTCCTTGGACAGTTTGTAAAATGTAAAATAAACATTGTTCTTGGGCGAGCTCTTGTAAACAAGATAGTCAATTGACGAGGGGAGTGTGGGGTGTTGTTATAACGTTATATATTTTATTTGAATTTATAAAATCATTCTGATTGTATTTATAAAATAAAATTGAGAAAAATATATAAGCCATAAATTATTTAGTGGATGATTACTGTATAAATATACACACTTCATCTTGTCAAGGGGAAGGGGCGGTCGCCCCCCCGCCCCCCTTTAAATCTGCCATTTATTTGAATTTATAAAATCAAATTGAGAAAAATATATAAGCCATAAATTATTTAGTGGAAGATTACTGTATAAATATACACACTTCATCTTGCCAAGGAGAAGGGGCGGTCGCCCCCCCGCCCCCCTTTAAATCTGCCATTTATTTGAATTTATAAAATCAAACTGTTTGTATTTATAAAATCAAATTGAGAAAAATATATAAGCCATAAATTATTTAGTGGAAGATTACTGTATAAATATGCACACTTCATCTTGTCAAGGGGAAGGGGCGGTCGCCCCCGCCCCCCATTAAATCTGCCACTGCTGTTGATCTCATTTCTTGTGTGGTATACGGCTACAACAAAGAGATTCCATCTACCTACATTCATTGGATCTTTCGCTCGTAATAGCGTAATTTTGCAGTGGCGCCAGTCGCTCCAAAGGACGACCGCCTTTACACTTACGATAAAGGACCATTATGATCTATAAAAAACACTAAAATGGACTAACTTATATACCTAGCAAAGATAAAAGGAAAGTCTGCTAGCCATCTAATTAAAAAGAGGAAGTAGAAGTAGATCATACCACGTTGAATACACCAGTTCCCGTCAGATCACTGAAGTTAAGCAACATCAGCCGTGGTCAGTACTTGGATGGGTGACCGCTTGGAACACCACGTATCGTTGGCTCTTTTTTCCGGCCCAACCGAGGCTGGGTGAGGTCAATGTGGGTAGCTGGTTTGCAAGTTTCCAGCGAATGGAGGGTAAAACTCCCGTCTTGAATGACCAATAGATGTTAAAGAGACGTTAAGCCAAATTAAAAAAAAAGACTAGCTGTTTCGCCCATGTTTCGCTACTATTCTTATATTGCTACTTTTATTTTTCAAGGACAATGGAAAATAGGGGGGGCAGGGGGGTATTCTTAGAGAACTATAAAAAAAAGAGGAAGGAAATTTACAATGAACACACACAGATATAAAATAATGGGAATATACTCGTATTACTGAAGTCTCTCTGCGAGCACTTGAAATAACTCTCTTATCCCAAATAATTCTATCAAAAGCAATTAATGAATTTTTTTTTTCTTCTCCAAATCTGGGGGAGAAAAACTCTGTCCTTTTTTGTTCAATCTATGCATGACTATAAAAGTTCCCTGTCTACACCAGTTCGATTGCTGCCCGAGTTGCCTGTCTACACCAGTTCGATTGCTGCCCGAGTTGCCTGTCTACACCATTTCGATTGCTGCCCGAGTTGCCTGTCTACACCAGTTCGATTGCTGCCCGAGTTCCCTGTCTACACCAGTTCGATTGCTGCCCGAGTGATAAAACTTGTTTCCAAAGTTATGTTGCAAATTGCATCAGGCATTAAAACTTTTATTATATGTTCAATGAGATAAGTAAATAATGCACACAAAATGCAATATGCATTGTGTGTGCACCCTGGTGGCCTTTAAATAAGATATCAGATCCGGAAGTTTAAACTTTCTAAAAGTTCAGGAAGCGAGAAAAAGTTTGATTTATGTATACCAGGGCTGACAGCCGGCGTCAAAGCAGAAACCTCTGTTTGTATATTCCCTGCCCATAACTCTTAGTCAATCGATTGACCATATCCCATTTCCTATCCCTACAGCTTTTCAAATTTCAAAGTGGGGGGGAGGGGTAGACCGGTCATTCTGGAACACTCTGTATATGTGACCGCCGGTGATAATTAGAGCCCAAATGGGACCGAGGTACATATCAAATTTCATCAAAATCGGTCAACACTATTTGGCGAAAGTGCCCATCACGGCGGACAAACGGATTTTTTTATTCGATTTTTGGATACTAGGTATCTTGAAATGTAAAATATTAAATTTGTTTGTTTTGTTTACCATGCGCGGATAACGGGAAGGGCACAGGGGGCACGTGCCCCCCCAGTTTTTTAAGCGGGCGGTGTTTCTCAAATTCCATTATACTCAATCACGTAATTTTTTTTAAAAAAAAATCAAATGAATGGTGATCCGCTGCGTCTTTTATCCCATTTTTCAGGGGCGGGTCCCATGTGGCCCCCAGGGGGACCAATTATTTCTAAAAGTAGGCGAAGTATCTAAAACTAGGCGAATTANTATTTGTGGTAAGCTCTACAGCTTTTAACAAATTAGGTATCCTACCTCGATAAACATTGCATTAAAAAGTACTGCCCAGGACTCGAACCCCCGGTCTCTAGGTTACGAGTCCCTCCACCCTTAAAATTTTCTATTAGGTATATCGTGAGATTGTGCCCCGCAAANGCGATTTGGCCCCCCCCCCCAAAACAAGAGGGCTATATCCGCGCATGTTGTTCACATGCGGGGATATAGTCCTCTTGTTTTGGGGGGGCACAATACACCTAATAGAAAATTTGGTGTGGGAGGGACTCATAACCTATAGACTGAGGGTTCGAGTCCTGGGGAGTAGTTTTTAATGCAATATTTATCGAGGTACGATACCTAATTTGTTAAAAGCTGTAGAGCTTACCACAAATACCTTTCATAAGGGTGATATGCGATTTTATAAGCGTGATGACTAAAAAAAGTGCCATGACGGATGACAGAATTTTTATATAGTTATTTCTATTTAGTTTCAAGATTGGGAATTATTTAGGAGCCCGTGCCCCCACCTCTCAATGGGATAAAAGACACAGCGGATCACCATTCATTTGTTTTTTGATTTTTTTACGTGATTAGGTATAATTTAATATGAGAAACACCGCGCGCTTAAAGAAACAGCCGGGCACATGCCCCCGGGCCCTCCCCTATATCCGCGCATGTTTGTTCATTTCCACACCACGTAGGTATATATGTACCCATGTAGCTGCTACTAAACTAAATTCAAATGCCTTACCAGTGTGAATCTTTGCAACTTTTGAAAGAACCTTTGCTTTTATTTCTTTCATAAAGAACTTTCCTGTTCGCACCAATTAACTTTTATAATAAGTTAAATTAAAACCCAGCACCTCGCTCGTGCTCAAAACTAAAGGCTGACGCTTTTCATTAGAAGGTTTCAGTATAAAAGATGTATACAGCTTTAGAAAACACCAAGTAGGTAAATTTAATTTTCCATATTTACGGCAATATAATCAACGATTTTAACACGTTGAATAAACAAGATAAGTGATATACTCTCAACTTTTTGTATCAAACTACAAATAAAATAAGGTTCACCAGCGCTTTCGTCTGTTACGACATCTTCAATTAATTTTTTGTATCAAACTACAAATAAAATAAGGTTCACGAGCGCTTTCGTCTGTTACGACATCTTCAATCATTTTTTGTATCAAACTACAAATAGAATAAGGTTCAGAAGCCCTTTCCTCTGTTACGACATCTTCAATCAATTTTTTGTATCAAACTACAAATAGAATAAGGTTCAGGAGCCCTTTCCTCTGTTACGACACCTTCAATCAATTTTTTGTATCAAACTACAAATAGAATAAGGTTCACGAGCGCTTTCCTCTGTTACGACATCTTCAATCAATTTTTTGTATCAAACTACAAATAAAATAAAAATGGCCAATTAAATGGTTATTGCTAGATCCAGGTTCGACCCCCCCCCCAAACTGTCTTTTATTAACAAAAAGTGTCGATTTTTCAAGAAATTTAGATAGAATGGTACAAATATTTTTTGTTCAAATAAATTAAGGAAAAACTTTCCTTTTCATATTTTCAAAAAAAAATTCAGGGGTTTAATTTTGTTACACCCTGTATTATTTTAAGCCCTGCAGTAAAAGTTCAAACAAAAAGTGCTAAATTGATCAAACTGTGAACACATATTCGGGACTAATTTGCCAACATAGGGAAACAAATAAATCCAAAATCGAATGTACATAGCACGCGAAGTTTGTCTCTCTACTCGTTGCGGTTTCCAAATATTTGTGAACTTTAGTAAACTCCCTTTTTGACCCCGGTATACATGCCGAAATGCACTTGTATGTATGTATGTTTGTATATGTGTATGTATGTATGTTTGTTTGTTACGCGATACAAGACACAATTTTTATCCGATTTTGACGAAATTTGGTATACATGTTTAGGACATGAAGGAAATTTGGTATACATGTTTAGGAAAATGATTTTTATCTTTTTAGCGGTTTGTTGTAGAAACGTAAAATTTTGATATGTTATGGCTGGTGTTAAGAGCTTTCCGATTTTGAAAAATTTGGGGGCCCAATATTGTGTTTTTTAAAAATGATTTTTATTTTTTAGCGGTTTGTTGTAGAAACCTAAAATTTTGATATGATGTTATGGCTAATGTTAAGGGCTTTTCGATTTTGAAAAATTTGGGCCCCTCCCCCTGAGGGACCAAATATTTTGTTTTTTGAAAATAATTTTTATTTAAAATTTGATTAAGATTTTTTTTTCTATAAATGACCACAATACTTACGAGTTTAATTAGATTTATAGAAAAAAACACTTACCTGCCAAATTGTCCCTGACGAATACCAATAAAAATAAACAAAAAATAATCAGGCCTTTCATTTTGGAATATTTCATTAAATAATTAAATCTCCTCGATTAGCAATTTAATTATTAATTAATAGTATTATTCTTTTAAAAAATTAAAAATAATCACTCCGAGCAAAAAATATTTTTTTTACGAATTACATATTTAAACGAAATTGTAAAAATATATAAAAAAATAAACCTCCTGCTAAGTCCACGGATAAAACATGAATGAAGAAAAATAAAAAAAGGATTTTGTCAACAATTTTCCCACCGAAGATTTTTGTGCTCGAAAATTTTCCTGAACTCTTTTCCAGATTTTCTGTACGAATATAACATTCAAAGATTGATAGAAAGAAATTATAGAGTTAATAACCGTATTATATACTTGTTATAAAAACATTAAAATTAATATTGAAACTATTATAACATTGTAAAAATTGCGACTGCGCCATGTAAAAAAAATAATAATTCTTAAAGTGAATTAATTTGTTATTGTTTGTTTTCCGTTTTAATTTTTTAGAACTTTTTTCTTTTTTATTTATGCAAAAAAAATATTAAAAACATGAATGTTTCATTAGAATTCACTTCTTTGCATAAGTAATTCGGTGCGATTGAGGTATAGCTTATGCGAGGAAACTGTTTTGAAAATCATATAATACAAGAATACAGCGTCAATGATATGATGCTGTTTCATATTGTCCATTTAGATCACTGAAGTTGAAAAAGGTCCAGCAAGACATAGTTGGAGACCACGTAGGTTCGCCTCTAAGATCCTGGCTATTCACGGCCCAAACTAGGCTGGGTATGTTTAATAATAAAAAATGGGAGTTTAGCAGTTTAGGTACATGTAAAAAACCAAAGTTGATTAAAAATTTTGAAAATAAAAATTATATTTAATTCGCGAACATCTAGAAAATATCTTTTATCAACTGGGAGTTGAATATCAAAAAAATGATCTAATCAAAAGAAAATATTTTTTATTATTTGTTTTTTTTTTTTCAAAAATTCAAATTCAAAGAATTTCTTTTTTTAAAAAAAATACTTAATCACTGTTTGATTGTGTTAACATAAAGAATGGAATTCTTCCTTGGCGAGTACTTTTTCTCTTTGAATCACCATAATATTTTGATATGATGGACAGTGATAAAATATATATATATATAAAACGCAAAAGCTGTAGGTAAATTTCACATACCCGGATAGCCCTGAAGGCCGCTGAAGTGTGACCGGTCCAAATAAACTTCTCAAATTTCACTGAAAGATGTGTTCATGTTTGTTCCGTGATTCCCTCACGCTCATTCATCAACTCCAATTATCGATTCTACTTTTACCCCTTTATTCCCCAATTTTATTTTATTTTCGGCTCAAATTTTTACGATCTATGTCAAGCTTCTCAGTTTCCCTGTGGAACAGACCAACCCGAACAAGATAATAATTATTTTTCAGTGTTTTTTTTTAATTATTCTTTAAAAATGTATGAACAATAACGACAGGAATTCCTGTGGGCATTTATTTTTCTCAGCAAAATATACATTTCCTCTATCTACAGTGTGTAACAAAAAAGGTGTTTACATTGAAATCACATGATCTATGGGTCAAAATTAGAGGGTTATATTCTTCTTCTCTAACTTCAGCCTTTCCCAAATTCTATTTGAGGTTTGCGTTGCTTTCCTTAAGGGTAGTGAAGCACTAGCCAATGCCACACATGATTGCTTATTGGAGCTCACACACTAGGCAGCCAGTAAAACATGCGCGACTACACGGCAGCCTGCTGGCTCTGCGCAGCCAGAGGGAATCATGTATATGGTTGGCGTGCAGTCTCCGCTCACTAGTCGAGCAGCCGGGGTTGTTCACGACTCGTAGTAGTTTTTCCTCGGTTATATACGATCACCGCGTTATTTATCGAAGAAAATAGCGTGATGACTTTCGGAACAAAAATGTTTATTAGGGAAGTCGAAAAGCAATTTGGGGCGTAACTTTTGATGAATGCAGCGATCGTGAAATAAAGCGAAGGCGATGGGAGGAAATCACAAATATAATGTGTGAAGAAGACGTACGGTCGGTCGTGCGATAACTGGCTGCGGCAGGCTACCTAGTGCGTCACGGCCCTAATTCTACCATACCGGAACCTTTTTTTCGGTGTCTACTCTCTACAACTGTAACCCTTTCCTGGCACGGTTACACTAGCGCTTCTCACATTAGCAATTGAAACTCCGCAGAAACAAACTTTTTTCTAGTGACCTCTCATCTTTGGTTTAAAGCAGAGTTTTTAAAGGCTGAATTTTCTTCCTAACACCAAACCTTCTGTATATTACACAGGTTAGAGCCATCAGCTAATGAAGCTGGATTGTCCCCCTCGGTTAACTAATCTAGTGACATCATCTGTTAAATATTGTTTTTTTTTAAAAAAAAAATCGTTTATTGTTGTAATTTTTAAGGTGTTTAGTAGGTCCAATATTAAGACTCTCATTAGGGTCTTCCCAGATGATCCTCTGCCTTTCTATCCGAGACTCACACTAAAGTTCAAAGACCATCGTCCCTTAATATACTGTAATTGTTTCATCTCCCCTCATTAGTTTCAAGCAGAGTTGTTTAAAGACTGGATGGCCTTTCTAACACCAAACCTTCTCTATTTACAGGGGCTTAGGACCGTCACCTAATGAAGCTGGTTTGTTCACCTCGATTGCAATTGCAAAATCAAACTAATCTGCATTCGTTGATAGATGCCTGGACTTGAAGAAGAAGAACAAAAAAAAAAAAAAAACGGATCTAACTTGAGGAAATCTGANAAAAAAAAAAAAGAGAGAGAGAGAAGGTATATTATATGGAATATGTGAAAACTTGAAGCTGTTTATTATCGAGAACGCATGTGCTAGCAAGAGGCGGTTAGCATTGTTAGTTGTTTCATACATATTTTCCAAAAGTCTACAAAATAAATCAAAAAATATTTCAATTGTTTGCTACAGACAATCATGTTTTATTGACAAATCAAATCCGGCGTACTTATTGGAACTTGGAACACCATCTAAATGAAATAACTTTCATTTCCAAAAAAAAAAACATGTTTAATGTGGGTAAAAATAGATCCCTAACTAATCTTAAAATTACTTCTAATTCCTTTGCAAATCTTTTATTCATTTATGTTTTGACTTTTTCTTCTTTTTCTTCAACTTCTTTTTCGACTTCTTTCGTTTCTTTTTCTTCTTCGGTTCATCCGAATCGTCCGAACTGCTTCCATCTTCACTCTGACTTTCACTATCTTCCTTCTTCTTCTTATGTTTCTTAGTCTTCTTCTTCTTTTTCTTCTTCTTCTTTTTCTTTCTGTCCACACTTGAATCACTGCTCGAAGATTCCGAACTACTCGACACACTTTCACTCGATGATTTATTTTTCTTTGACTGAACTTGTTCTGATTTCTCATCGTCGACATTATCATTGTCGTCGTCAGATTCTAGATCATAGTCAGGTTCAAAACTTGCTTCATCCAACGCTAATTTCTTTTTCTCGTTCGATTGTTTTGGATTGATTCTAGGTTGTTTCTTTTCCGGTTCTTTTATATCATGATCTTCGGATTTTCTTTTCGTTTCCCTTCTCTTTTCTTCATGTTCATTCTTATTCGTATCATTATAATGAGATGGTTTTCGATCAATTTTTTGTTTGTCTGAATGACGTCTATCCGGTTCAGTTTTGGTTATGATTACACGTCTCTCTTTAATTGGACTTGGAGATCTTCTGCGATGACTTGAATGTTTTCGTCTATCATCTCTAGGAGGAACATCTAATACTGTTCTTATAATTCTTTCTGGTGCATCATCTATTTTGGCACCAAGCCTATCACGAATAGAAACTTTTTCAACACGTGTAACTATTATTGTGTCTAAACTTGGAGGAGTTTTCGTACTAGAAAGTTTCATTTTTTCAAGTCTGTCTAATCTTTGCAATCTCTCTTCATTTTCTTTCAACATTTTAGAATTTCTCTCAAGTTCTTTGGACAGAATCTCTTTGGTTTTTTCCAAATCCTTTTCTTTTTTCCTTTCTCTCTGTTTCTCCAATCTTTCCCGTTCTTTCTCCAGTTCTTTTTCTCTTTCTTTCTCTCTTTGTTTTTCCTTTTGCCTTTCACGCTCCCTTTCCCTTTCACGCTCTCTTTCTTTTTCCCTCTGTTTTTCCAAGTCCTTCTCCTTTTGCTCATTAATTCTTTTGTTCTCCCTTTCTTGCTCAGCCTTTTTTTCTTCTTCGGCTCTCTTAAGAAGTTCTTTTTCTTTCTCCACATTTTCTTCAGTCTTTAATGGAACTTCTATCTTTTTCTGTTTCTCTGCTTGATCTTCACTTACAATTTCTTTTTCTAACTTTTTCGTTTGTTTTGTCTGAGGTTTAGTTTGACCTTTTAAAAAGATTGCATTTTCTGCTCTTTTAATTACTTCCGAAGTGACAATTTTTTTATCACCATTTTCTTCAACACCCGATCTCACACCATCATATAAGTTTCCTCCTGATGTATTTTCATCGTCTCGTTCCCATTTTGACAACTCGGGAATAGGGGCCAGGACAATATTTTCTTTTTTTAATTCAGGGATTTTCAATTCTGTGCTTTCTTTTTTGTCAATTTCTTCTTCTTTCACTAAAATTTCTTGTTCTTGACCTAACGCAGGTTCAACTGCCTCCATAGTTTCATTAGACGTACTGACAGTCTCATTTAAATCTGCCGTCTCCTTTGTGTCCAGATTTTCCGTTTCTAGTAGATTTTCATTATTTGCTACTTCGTCTACTTGTTTATTTTCATCTTCCCCTTCTTTAGTTTCATCTTCGTTTTCTGCTTTTGCATCTTTTTCTTTCTTCTTTTTCTTCTTCTCGGATTCCTTCTTTTTCTTGCCATCTTTCTCTTTACGCTTCTTTTTTTCCTTCTTTTCATCTTTGTCCTTAGATTTCTTTCTCTCTTCTTTATCTTCCTTAACTTTTTCTTGCTCCTTTTCTTTTTTCTTATCTACAGAATGCCGCTTGCTATCACTTTTATCTCTACTACGATCTGCATCTCTTTCCCGATCGTATTCTTTACTTCGCTCGTGCTCTCTGCTCCTATGATGTTCTCGTGATCTAGAAGTATGGTCACCAAGTCTGCGGTCCTTGTCTCTTTCATCAAAATGTTTATTTTCTTTGTCATCTCTTCGTTTATGATAATTGTCAGGATATCTGTGGTCTCTGTAATGAGGGTTTCTAGAATCTCGTCTTTCGTCCAGTGGAGGCCCCCGGTAGTCTATTGGTGGCTCCCTATGATCGTGAGGTGGTCTGTCCATAATTTGGGGACCCCTATGATGATCAATAGGAATTCTATCCACAGGAGGATGTCTCTGATCCATATGAGGAGGTCCTCCTCTATTATCCATAGGTGGTCCCCCTCTGTGATTCATAGGACCTCTGTCGTCAAATCCGAAGGGCGGTGGACCTCTGTTGTCCATTGGGGGCCCTCTGATGTCCATTGGGGGTCCTCTGTTGTCCATTGGAGGTCCTCTGTTATCCATTGGAGGACCTCTATTGTCAATAAACGGCGGTGGTGGACCCCTATTGTCCATCAATGGTGGCGGGCCCCTATTATCCATTGGAGGTCCTCGATTATCCATAGGAGGTCCACGATTGTCCATGAATGGTGGCGGACCTCTGTTATCCATTATATGGGGCGGACCTCTGTTGTCAAGAGGTGGAGGTCCCCTGTTGTCTATAATTGGTGGACCCCTATTGTCCATAATTGGTGGACCTCTATTGTCCATAACCGGTGGACCCCTATTGTCCATAGGTGGAGGGCCTCTATCCCAATCATTCGGTGGTTCGCTCCATACAGGAATGTCAGGGAAGGACGTTTGATTTTCATAGTTGCCAGCCAGAGAAATCAACATTGATCCACCATTGTTGGAAGGTCCATTAAAGTCATTGAATCTTCTATTGTTCTGTCTAGAATTCTGGTTGAATCCTCCTCGGTCCCGTCCATCTCTCCTGAAAGAAGACAACAAAACAAATTTCATTAGAAGCAGTCCTCCTGGCCTAGTAGGTATCACACAGGCATTGCACACGGGACTCAGGAGACCCGGGGTCTTATCCGAGCGGGGTCGGAAATTTTTCAACATAGTAATAATGATTTCGGGGTGCTCTCACTCTTAAGAGGACGACAGAGTAGCTACTGTGTGAGTAGCGACTAGTGGCGGTATTAGCGGAGTATAAAATTTGGTTGGGTTCACGATTTAGGAGATTATTAGTACATGAAGTAATGCTGTGATACATTTACTTTAATTTACAGAAAAAGTGCATATTTTCTGCACGGTTACAATACTTTATCTTCTTTGGAAGAGAACTTGAAAATCAAATGTGTTCGGACAGCGTTCCGTAGCATTTATTTTTCATTTTATTTCACAAAAGTTTTAATTAGGTTTTAAACATTACGTTAAAACTAACTTCTCATTCAAGTTAAACTTCATTTCATTTTGGAGAAATTTTCTCGTCAGTAGCTACCCAGGTATGTTCCTGCATATTTTTTTTAAAAAAACTTTAGCAAATGCTTTTGCAAAAGATCTTTCTTATTATACTTCTATTGAGTAGTGGAACTTGAAAATATTTCAGCTTTTTTAAAAAAAAAGTTTACTGTACATAATTGGAACGTAAATATTAATATATCATTCAAGGACTGTACCACAGACGGTAGGGGAAAGGTACAAACGATAAGGCTTCTCGAAAATTTTAAGTGGTGCCTAGGCTTTGCGCCGTTACAAGAACAGGGTGTGGCAATTAATACTTCCACATTTGATGGAGCTGGTAAATAAAAACGAGATATTTGAAAAATTATTTTGAATTCTGAAATCTTGTGTATTCTAGTTTTTTTTTGTTTTTTTTCATCTATGTTTTGTAATTAATGTTGTCCAAATGACGGCCTTGGCGAGTGATGCACATTTGAAGTCATTCGCGGAAGTTTTCAATGATTCTCGTCTGCAGACCAGCATCAATTTGGATGATTTCTTCCAGAATTACCTCCTTTAACTCTTCAAAGATCCCAGGGCGATGTTTGAAGACCTCAGCCTTGAAGTAAACTCACAGAAAAAGTCACAGGGACTCAAATCCGGCGAGCGAGGGGCCCACGAAATGTCATGCTGTAAGGAGATTACGTGGTCCTAAAGTTGTGAAGCCACCTCAAAATTGTTGTTCGATCGGGAATTGGATCTGTGAAGTGCAAACCATACCTTGTGCGGAACGCCCTCTGAGTGGCTATAATTGATTCACTTTAAAAAAAAAACAGCTTGACAACGAACGTACGATGCTCGCGCGACCAAACCATTGCGACACCTAAAAACTAGATGTCATTTCTTGTTGAATATCACAAACCCCACGCTCCGCTCACTATTACTTCCCCTCCCACAATTTTTTGAAAAGTGGGAGACATAATTGCCGCACCCTGTATTAGCGTTAAAAGTGGTGTAGTTCAACTTTAATTTTCCGGTTTGTTTTTCTTCCCCCAATATTTTGATACAGCAATTTTTCAGCCATTACCTTCCTTTATTACCTTCCTTTATTTTTGCGGCATTTTTTCAAAAAGACATTACGAAATTTTCGTGTTTTTTTTCAATCTTTTACTCGTAAAAGAAAGTTCGATTTTCTTTTTCAACATAAAAGTTATGTAAAAAATTGTATTTTTTATTTATTTATTATAAATAGATCTTATCTTTAAGTT
>CM022883.1:19129452-19143136 GCA_012654025.1 Pachypsylla venusta | reverse complement strand
AAGATTACAATATTTCATTTTTTTTCCACCAAGCATACACTTTATCTAATATCTATCTCTTCTCTTTGAGGGTTGCATAGAACAAAAGAACTTTCTCTTGGTGGGGGGGAAAGTAGAACAGACACACAATGGGGATAAAATTTCAATCTTCATTATAAATACCTATCTATGTTTAACAATAGTTTTTGTACTTTTCATTTCAAAGAGAGTGAAAAAAAAAAAATGTATTTTAGACCCATTGAAGATTAAAAAAATCGGATAAGTGCTAGAAATATGTACTCAGTATAGCGCATGCAGAAGCTCTAATTACATACTCTAATACTTTCTGACATATTCAATTCAGGTGTTCGCAAAAACTTCATTTACGCTAAGCTCACATGACCGCGCGGCATAAGACCTATCTAAATAGTGGATAATGTTCACATGACCGCGCGGTGCTAGTTCTACAAACTTGTATCAATTTGTTCATATGATACCGCGGGGTCATGTGAACCTAGCCTTAGGTCATTTGAATTCATTACAATTACTATATTCAGAGCTTAGGCCTTTATCATCCTCCTCAACTGACCTTTATCCAACCCTGGATGCACTTGAATATATTCATACTATATTCAGAGCTTAGGCTTTTATCATCCTCCTCAACTGACCTTTATCCGACCCTGAATGCACTTGAATATATTCATACTATATTCAGAGCTTAGGCCTTTATCATCCTGCTCAACTGACCTTTATCCGTCCCTGAATGCACTTGAATATATTCAGAGCTTAGGCCTTGATCATCCTGCTCAACTGACCTTTATCCGACCCTGAATGCACTTGAATATATTCATACTATATTTAGAGCTTAGGCCTTTATCGTCCTCCTCAACTGACCTTTATCCGTCCCTGAATGCACTTGAATATATTCATACTATATTCAGAGCTTAGGCTTTTATCATCCTCCTCAACTGACCTCTATCCGACCCTGAATGCACTTGAATATATTCATACTATATTTAGAGCTTAGGCCTTTATCATCCTCCTCAACTGACCTTTATCCGACCCTGAATGCACTTGAATATATTCATACTATATTCAGAGCTTAGGCTTTTATCCTCCTTCTCAACTGACCTTTATCCGTCCCTGAATGCACTTGAATATATTCATACTATATTCAGAGCTTAGGTCTTTATCATCCTCCTCAACTGACCTTTATCCGACCCTGAATGCACTTGAATATATTCATACTATATTCAGAGCTTAGGCCTTGATCATCCTCCTCAACTGACCTTTATCCGACCCTGGATGCACTTGAATATATTCATACTATATTCAGAGCTTAGGCCTTTATCATACTCCTCAACTGACCTTTATCCGACCCTGGATGCACTTGAATATATTCGCACTATATTCAGAGCTTAGGCCTTGATCGTCCTGCTCAACTGACCTTTATCCGACCCTGAATGCACTTGAATATATTCATACCATATTCAGAGCTTAGGCCTTTATCATCCTGCTCAACTGACCTTTATCCGACCACTTGAAAGAGTTCCATACAGACAATGGCTTAACGCCTAAATCTGACGACTAGGTAAAAAATTATAAAAATTTAAAACAAAATATTTATCGAAACAAATAAATAAAATAAAATTGACTATTGCATTTGTACGGAAAGAAGATGAAGAATTTTAAATACTTTACATTATAAATTTTACAAAGTGAGTTGACATGTTCCGTCCCCTCCTGGAGACATCCTCAGAACAACTTCTGGCACGGAAACCCTAGCTTACTTCAGTATATCAATTGAAACTGGGTGCAAACTAGATCTTTGCTGATGACCTCTCATCTTGGTTTAAAGCAGATTTTAACGCCCTTTCTAACAAGAAAACTTTTGTATTTACACAGACTTAAGACCGTCACCTAATGAAGCTGGATTGCTCTCCACGTTTTTTTTTTTTTTTTTTTAAAATGAANACTACACCTATGTTTTGGCTTATTTGGCTTAACGTCTCTTTAACATCTATTGGTCATTCAAGACGGGGGTTTATTATTTTATTCACACTTTTATTCTTCGAAATTTTTTTTATACCATTCTATTTAAATTTTCCGAGAAATCGACACTTTGTGTCAAAAAAATCCAAATCGAACCTGGATACTGATATTACCATTCGAATGACCATGCGCCCTTTTCTATCCCTAGAAACAAACAGAATTCAAAAATTCCAAGCGGTTCCAAAGTTATGGGCACTGGGCAGGACTTCTGAGATATACTGTATATGTGTATGTACTTATATTTGTTTTTTATGCGATACAAGCCACAATTTTCATCCGATTTTGAAGAAATTTGGTATACCATGTTTAGGGCATGAAGATAATTTGCTGTATAGTTTTTGGGTGCCCCCCCCCGGGGCCCAATATTGTGTTTTTTGAAAATGATTTTTATGTTTTTAGTGGTTAGTTGTATTAGAAACGTAAAATTTTGATATGTCATGGCTAGTGTTAAGGGCTTTTCGATTTTGAAGGAAATTTGCTGTATGGAATTTGGGGGCCCTGGGCCCTTTTGTTTTTTAAAAATGATCTTTTAAAATTTGATTCAAATGACAACATCTTGATCCACTAGTTAAGGTATTCAACCAAAGGGTACTTTCATGTGATACTACAGATATTTCGTCATCTCTTTATCGAAAGTGGAACAAACAAAATATTACAAACAGATATTGGGGGCTGACGTCTTTACAGCGTGAGTCTACCTGAGCTGATGGTGTATAATTATGCGATAAGCTGTAACATATGTTATATGACTAGAGATCATGCAAAGTGTTTTAGTAACAGAAAATAGGCAGGCATGAACCCATCCTATCCAACTTCGATATCCTTCGATAATAGTCTACGCAAATTGAATTTAACCAATATGTTGAAAAGAAACCATTCTATCCAACTTCGATATCCTTCGATAACAGTCTACGCAAATTGAATTTAACTCTATCCAACATCGATATCCTTCAATAACAGTCTACGCAAATTGAATGGTGAATTCTTAATTCAAATGAATTTACTAGCTAGATCACTGAAGTTAAGCAACGCCCAACGAGGTTTTACAAAGTGGGTGACCATGTGTGTTCGCGCCCTCATGATGGTTGCTATTTATCCGGCCATACCCACGTTAGGTGAGGTTAATGTGGGTAGGTGGTTATTTAAAAAAAAAACTGTGACAAACTAGTCATTTAATCAACTGTTAACTGCATGATGAATTTTTAATTCAAATGCGTTTACTAGCCAGCGTCTATAGCACGTTGAATACACGAGTTCCCGCTAGATCACTGAAGTTAAGCAACGCCCAACGAGCTTTTACAAAGTGGGTGACTGCCTCCCTGATTACACCCTGTATTGCCGAAGGATCTATAAAATACATCATGCATCCCAGACTGGATAAATATGGAGGCTACGTTGGAGCCACATTTGATCAACTCCCTCCCTGATTACACGCTGTATTGCTGAAGGATCTATAAAATTCATCATGCATCCCAGACTGGATAAATAATGAGGCTACGTTGGAGCCACATTTGATCAACTCCCTCCCTGATTACACCCTGTATTGCCGAAGGATCTATAAAATTCATCATGCATCCCAGACTGGATAAATAAGGAGGCTACGTTGGAGCCACATTTGATCAACTCCCCCCTTGATTACACCCAATATTGCCGAAGGATCTATAAAATTCATCATGCATCCCAGACTGGATAAATAAGAAGGCTACGTTGGAACCACATTTGATCAACTCCCCCCTTGATTACACCCAATATTGCCGAAGGATCTATAAAATTCATCATGCATCCCAGACTGGATAAATAAGGAGGCTACGTTGGAGCCACATTTGATCAACTCCCTCCCTGATTACACCCTGTATTGCCGAAGGATCTGTAAAATTCATCATGCATCCCAGACCAGAACGCAAGATATTATGCTTTCATGATGTCTTTTCTTGACGTCTCTTTTACAAGAGAAACAATATGTTCAAGAAATGAACTGAAAAAGGGTAGAATGTGCTGTATTTGAAATATGATATTTGATGTTGAATGCTGAACACAACAAACGTGCCCAAGAGAAACCAATTTGTTCCTTGACAGCGATGTGTATTCTGTATTTGAAATATGATATTTGATGTTGAATTCTGAAGACAACAGAACGGGTACGTCCCAAGAGAAACCAATTTGTTCCTTGACAGCGATGTGTATGCTGTATTTGAAATATGATATTTGATGTTGAATGTTGAACACAACAGAACGGGTACGTCCCAAGAGAAACCAATTTGTTCCTTGACAGCGTTGTGTAGTCTGTATTTGAAATATGATATTTTATGTTGAATGCTGAACACAACAGAACGGGTACGTGCCCAAGAGAAAACAATTTGTTCCTTGACGTGTAGTCATATGCAATCATATGCACTTTTGGATTGACTACAAAGCAGATAAGCAGTCTATCGATGATATTTATCTTTGATTTCAAATGGATGAATTTGATTTTATTTGAGGGGACAAAATGTCCAAATTTTCAACACGATTACAATACTTTATCTTCTATAGGAAAAGAAAGTAAAATGATTTTTATTTCTTTTACCTTCATTGCAATCATCCCACAGAACATTTAGTTTGACACGTCGCACATGCATCTTTCGAGTGGAAAAATCTCCAGAATGAAGGAAAAAAGAAAATTCAATAGAGCGTCAAGAAAATTCAATAGAGCAAAAATAGGGCCCCTTTTTTTAAAATACGAAAATTGACCTTGAAGGACATTTATCAAGGTCACCACAAAATGTCTTCCTTGATGTTTTGGTCAGAATATATACTTTTTTGTCTACCCAAAGGTTTCGGAGATATCTAGACTGTTCAATATAAAATGGTCCACCCTCTATATCAAATTCATTATATCCTAATTCACATCCCGGCTATGGTAGATTTAAATATTTAAAAGGTATAATACAGATTAATTTACTCACCGAAGGGAGCACGCCAGCAGATCCCTTCGGTTTGTTTCATGACAGCGAAGGTATTAATATTAAAAAAAAATAAAAATAGAGAAGATTTAAAATTTATGGAATGGATATAAACTAGTGGATCAAAATGATCAGGTGTTCACGTTGGGGTTGTAGTCATTTATAGAAAAAAATATCTTAATCAAATTTTAAAAAATCATTTTCAAAAACAAAATATTGGGCCCACCTCGGGGGGGGGGGGGAAAAATATCATAATCTAAAAGCCATTAAGACCAGTCATAACATATCAAAATTTTACGTTTCTACAGCAAACAGGTAAAAAGATAAAAAACATATTTAATAAACACAATATTTGCCCCTCCCGGGGAGGGTAGGGCCCTCAAATTTTTCGACATCCGAAAGACCTTAATACCAGCCATAACATATCAAAAGTTTACGTTTCTACAATAAACCGCTAAAAAGATAAAAATCATTTTCAAAAAACACAATATTGGCCCCTCGAGGGGCGCAGGGCCCCCAAAATACTATACAGCAAATTTACCTCATGTCCTAAACACGCATACCAAATTTCGTCAAAACCGGATAAAAATTGTGGCTTGTATCGCGTAACAAACAAACACACATATAAATGTGCATTTCGGGATGTATGCCGGGGTCAAAAGTGGAGTTCACTAACGTTCACAATGACATAAACCTCGCTTTACAAAAGCTCTGCTTCAAAACAGTATGAAAAGTCATAAACAAATTGCAGTTACTAGTTACTACGAATTTTATTACTATGAGAAGAAAGCGAAGGTTAAAAGCGAGTAGGCACTGAAACGAAGGAATCCTGGAAGGTAACGTCGACCACAAATGAAATTGGAAAAAGGTGAAGTTAAAGAAAAAGCACAAAGATATACAGATTGAAGATTGTCCTGAAGTAATGCTAAAGCGGTTCCCATGCATAAAACAAAGAAGATTGAATTGCTTGTAATATTCGCGACATTTGATAACGTTCCAATCAATATTATGTAAACTTCAAAAACTTTTCAATCACATACCATTAGAATAAAGCGAGAGAGGGAGAGATAATGAGATACATGTCAAAACTTTGACGAGATTGAAAAATGTTCAAAATACGAAAGAAAAGAGTAAGAACAAGTCAAAAAGCCTGAAGCAACTTGATGATAAAAGAAAAATGGAAATTAGGTAAACAAAAAAATAAAAAAAAGTCAGCAATATAATACACTTGTTATTCTCCACCCGCCGTGCCGCGCTGCCCTACGCAATGAAGCTCATCTTTCTAAAACACTCTACTTTATATGTCATAGGTAGACAGGAAGAAACATTGTTGACAGAAAAAATGGCATTAAGGATGGAATGAATGACATAGAGAATGCAATATATGACATAGAGTATATAGGAAATGTCATTTAGAGTAGAATAAATGACATGGAGTATGGGATAAATGACAAATAATGGGATAAATCACATAAAGTATTTGAAAAATATCATAAATAGTAGAAAAATTATAAAGAATGAAATAAATGTCATAAAAAGTAGAAAAAAATGATAAAAAATGTAATAAATGTCATAGAGAATGGAATAAATGACATAAGAAGTAGAAAAATATTATGAATAATATAATAAATGTTATAAAGTGTAGAAAAAATGATAAAAAATGTAATAAATGTCATAGAGAATGGAATAAATGACATAAGAAGTAGAAAAATATTATGAATAATGTAATAAATGTCATAAAGAGTAGAAAAAATTATAAAAAATGTAATAAATATCATAAAGAATGGAATAAATGATATAAGAAGTAGAAAAATATTATGAATAATGTAATAAATGTCATAAAGAGTAGAAAAAATGATGAAAAATGTAGTAAATGATATAGAAAATGGAATAAATGACATAAGAAGTAGAAAAATATTATGAATAATGTAATAAATGCCATAAAGAGTAGAAAAAATGATAAAAAAATGTAATAAATGATATAGAGAATGGAATAAATGACATAAAGAATCGGATAAATGACTAAAGTATTTTCAATTTAGAAATATCCGACATTACTGTGGGCCCGAAACATGAAGGTTTCATCAGCTGAGCTAATTTGGTCGACATGAAGAGTACAATAAATAACAACTGATGATTCTATAAATGTATTTGGAAATGGAATTAGAAATTAAATGAAAGGAAGATAAAATGAATGTGGTATAAGAGAAAATATTTATAACAATGGTGGCGTAAATGGTATCAGAACAAATAAGATAAAGAAGTAACAGCCCATTAGTAAATCCAATAAAATAAAGCGTTTGCCACACACGAGAAAGAAAATTAATCTGGGTGCACTAATTCAGTGACGCATCTACGTGCACCAATATATTAATTCCTTTCCAGTTTCATTTGATCTAATTCAGTGACGCATCTACGTGCACCAATATATATTCCTTTCCACTTTCATTTGATCTAATTCAGTGACGCATCTACGTGTACCAATATATTTATTCCTTTCCACTTTCATTTGATCTAATTCAGTGGCGCATCTACGTGCACCAATATATTTATTCCTTTCCACTTTCATTTGATCTAATTCAGTGACGCATCTACGTGCACCAATATATTTATTCCTTTCCACTTGCATTTGATCTAATTCAGTGACGCATCTACGTGCACCAATATATTTAATCTCTTTAACATCTTAGATTGGTCATTCAAGACGAAGGTATCACCCTCTCCATTCGCTGGAAACTTGAAAACCAGCTACCCACATTGACCTCACCCAGCCTGGGTGTTCCCAAGCGTTCACCCATCCAAGTACTGACCATGGCGACGTTGCTTAACTTCAGTGATCTGACGGGAACTGGTGATTTCAACGTGGTATGATCGTTGGCAATATTTGATCTTTAAACAGCAGTGGAGATTTGCTAAGATGAATATAATAGATTGTGAACAAGACCGTCTATGACACGTTAAATATACCAATTCCCATACGATTGTGAACAAGACTCTCTATGACACGTTAAATATACCAATTATCATACAATTGTGAACAAGACTGTCTATGGCACGTAAAATATACCGATTCTCATACAATTGTGAACAAGACTGTCTATGACACGTTAAATATACCAGTTCTCATACGATTGTGAACAAGACTGTCTATGACACGTTAAGTATACCAATTCTCATATAATTGTGATCAAGACTGTCTATGACACGTTAAATATACCAATTCTCATACAATTGTGAACAAGACTGTCTATGACACGTTAAATATACCAATTCTCACACAATTGTGAACAAGACTGTCTATGACACGTTAAATATACCAATTCTCATACGATTGTGAACAAGACTGTCTATGACACGTTATATATACCAATTCTCATATGATTGTGAACAAGACTGTCTATGACACGTTATATATACCAATTCTCATATGATTGTGAACAAGACTGTCTATGACACGTTATATATACCAATTCCCATAAGAATGCAGTTAAGCGAATTTCAGCAGGGTTTTGTTTTGTGGCTGACCACGTAGGTTGAAGCCTTCGTGATTCTGCCTCATCCCAGACTAACTTAGGTTCAATGTGTTTGTATGTTTCCAGGAAATGGAGATTAAACCCCCGTCTCAAAAAAAAAAAAAAAANAAAAAAAAAAAAAAAAAAAAAAAAAAAAAAAAAAAAAAAAAATGTCAGATTAAAATAAGGTTTTCAATTTTATTCCCTTACACAGTGACCTAAGTAAGACTCCATTTTGTTTATTCCAAATTCTGGACCTTTTTTTCTGTTCAACATTTTAATTCCGATTTTGGGAAATACAATTTTCGCTTCGAGCGATTTCTTAAAACGTCTGTTTTTCCAAGATAACTCTCGAACGCCTTGTCCGATTGATGAAACCTGGTATATATACGAGGTGTGGCTATTAAGTTCGTAGACTCGAGCCGCTACGCAAAAGCTGTCGTATTTCCGTCACTGTTTCCACATTTTATGTGTTCCTCTTTTTAGGTGGTTGTTCATAGTTGTGAAGATTTTCCAGATGTCTCCTCTAGTTATTTGGTGTTCAAAGATGAAGGCAAGGTGCATCGTATTTCCGTCACTGTTTCCACATNCCTGGCCCCGTGCGACTTTTACTTATTTCCAAAAATCAAATCTGCCTGAAAGGTACCAGATTTGACGGCGTAGATGCCGTTAAGAAAAAAGCGGCAGAAGTCATGAAAGGTCTCACACAAAATGACCTCCACCACTATTTCGATCAATGGAAAGTTCGCCTGGAACGTTGTAGGGATAGAGGAGGGATAACTACTAAAGTTCGGTAAGTTAAACACACATCGTTTTATGGGAAGAGTCTACGAACTTAATAGCCACACCTCGTACATATTCCTGACGTTCATAAAATTAGTTGGCTAGTTTGTTTTTGTGGCCCTATTGGGTCAGCTAGGCTCACAAGCTGAACATTTCAAATAAGTGACACCAAGAGTCCATTGACACCGGAATATTTTTGGGTGCTATTATTATGTGATAAATATCTCAAATTCATGAGGATAAATTCCATGGGTTGTTTGAGTTCGAGCCGACGACCTGCGGTTCTCCAGTCGGAGCGTCTTACCACTGAATGACAAACCCAATCATCTCCTAGGTGAGAATTGAGTGAACATTATTTGATAGAACCCATCAACGTAATACTTGTAATATGTCCTCGACATTCTCAATCATCTCCTAGGTGAGAATTGAGTGAACATTATTTGATAGAACCCATCAACCTAATACTTGTAATATGTCCTCGACATTAGGGATGGGCTAGTCATATGACTTGACTCACTCACGAGTCAAATCATTTTTTTTAAATGAGTCGACTCTTCAAAGAGTCGACTTACGAGTAGCTTTTTTGTTGACTGATAAAGATAATAAAGGGAGAAATATATTTCTGGGTTTTTGTTGTCTACTGAAGGGAAATGTTCTCTTATTCTGGTGACGAATGATAGTGATGTCTTTTTAATGTATTCGCCGAAGTTGGGGACGTTTATTTGGTAGATATTATATCCCCTTTCGTCAATTGATTTTATTATGTCTTTCTGATCAAATAAGGCGTTTTTGAAAATTGTCACTCGATATGAATTGAGATCGAGAGTCGACTCATATTTGTGGGTCGATCAAGTCATGTCGACTCACCTGAGTCGAAAATCCCATCCCTACTCGACATTCTCCTTTCTAATTTCTCCATCCCTCCCGCCCGCGATATTGTGAATCCTCCACCCTCAAAAATATTCTTTTGATGTTTCTGTCCCTTGCGAAATGATTTTCCTCTTCCCAGCGTCCCCAGCACTTTTGGAGGGGGGGGGAGTATCTTTCTTTTCATTTCTGTGAGGTTTCTAGTGGCCCTACAAAGGTGGCAAAGAATAAACTTTCACTAATTATGTCTCTATTGATTTACAAAGTTTTCTTTCTTTCAATTAACATAAGAACCTTTGCAAGAATGTATAGCTAGAGCGGGGGAAAGACATTTTTAAAAAGTACTTTCTAACTAATAAAAAGCTATGATATACCTATTGGGACGAAAGAAAGGGAGGTAAAGAGAGATAGAGAGAAAGAAAAACAAGATAGAAGGAAAAATGTGAAGGTAAAGGGATGAGAATATATTATATCAGGGAGAAAGAGAAGGAAGCAAAAAAGAAAGAGAGAGGAGAGAACGTGGGATGTGAGAATAAAAATGAAGTGGGGTATATAAAGTGGAAGGGGGAAGAGGAAGCTACTGGGAATGGGGAAAAGTGAAAGGCGTAGACAGAGAAAGAAGATGGGAGAACGAGTAGAATGATAAGGGAGAGAAGAGAAATGGGACAGATGTATGAAAGATATATATAGAGAACAAGAAGAGGAGGAGAAAAAGGGAGGTAAAAGATAGAGATAAAGAGGGGAAAGGGATGGAGGAGAAAGCGGTCATTTATTAAGTTACCAATTAGATACTTTCAGCAAAACCCTTATGTCCAAAGATAAACAAACCAAAGAGCGGGCGAGTTTAAATTTTATAAACCAGTTTTTAGTCCGATCATTAATTTTCCTCACTGAAGGTGGCCTAACCGACGAAACTAGTTCAAATTTAATGTCAATAAATTAATATTTTTTAATCAAAAGTAAAGTAGCAATCGTTTTTATTCATCAAAAGTGAAGTAGTGTATGTTTTCATTCATCAAAAGTGAAGTAGTAAATTAAATTAAAATACAGAAAGGTTCATAATTAGTGCGATATCTTCAATCAGGTTAACAGCCGTGGGGTTGGTTTGTAACAAGTAGCCATGAGTTGTTCATACTAAGGAATCCGTAAGGAAAAGATATCGTTTCCAACCCTGTCCTTAGTCGCCTTTCACGACCGGTATGGTCTTGGGTGCTTGGAAATATTCATCAAAAGTGATATTCTTTTTCATTCATCAAAAGTGAAGTAGTATTCGTTTTCATTCATCATAAGTGAAGTAGTATTCGTTTTCATTCATCAAAAGTGAAGTAGTATTTGTTTTCATTCATCAAAAGTGAAGTAGTATTCGGTAATATGTCCTCGACATTCTCAATCATCTCCTAGGTGAGAATTGAGTGAACATTATTTGATAGAACCCATCAACGTAATACTTGTAATATGTCCTCGACATTCTCAATCATCTCCTANCGTGCCGCACGATCATCTGAACAAACCTAAATTTTTTTTTTTTTTCTGAATGGGTAAGGAAAAGATATCGTTTCTAACCATGTCCTTAGTCGCCTTTTACGACCGGTATGGTCTTGGGTGCTTGGAAATATTCTTTATAATTCCACCTATCCACTGAAGATAGTGCGATAGTGGAACCATATGTAATGCTCTCTTCAGTTTTGTAAGTAAATTATCTGTTTCGCCCGTGCTTCGCTACGGCCTATAGCTTATCGCCTTTGAGGTATGGCTGTTCCCGTGCTAATACGATTCTATGATTTCCCATTAAAAATACGAAGTTCATTGTATCATGTAATTATGTATATACATGTATCATGCTATCTCTCTCGCTCCAATGTATTTCCAGGGTGTCTACCAAATCGTAAAAGTGAAATTCCCTGACTTTTCCAGGTTTTTCAGTCTACTTTTCCAGATTTTCCAGTGTACTTTTTCAAGATTTTGTCTCCCCCATATGACTTCAAAAACACAATATTGGGGCCCAGGGACCCAAAAACTATACAGCAAATTTCCTTCATACCCTAAACATGTATACCAAAATGTTAGAGGAAAACGATAATAAGCGCCGCATGTGAAATTTTTCAGGAAAAGCATGTTCACGCATAAATTTGGCCATTGAGATAAAAAAAAACTCAATTTGAAAAATTTTCTAACTTTTGGCGCTTTTTCGGCGTTTTTCCCTAAATTCCGACATTTATAGTCTCCTAAAATTCCCTGACAATTCCAGGTTTTCCAGGATTTCCAGTCTGATAGACACCCTGATTTCTTATGTGGATTGTTTTCTTTTCGCGATTTCTACACCTTAAAATTAAAATTTTGCACAATCCTTTCTTAGTGCACACTTACATGGTGCAACAAAGGTCCCTGCCAAATTGTAGCATTAATAGTTTCGGCTCTACGTTGATCAGTCACTCAGGACATTGCCTTTTATACAGGGTGTCCCAAAAGTCCGAGACCACCTGAATATCTTTTGAACGGCTTTATGTGGAGTTTTGAAATTTTGCAGGGTATTATATTCCAAACTAAACCACCTGATGGTGTGACCAATTTTTCGGGACTGGTCCCGAATGGCACCCAGGGAGTCCANATCAGTCACTCAGGACATTGCCTTTTATACAGGGTGTCCCAAAAGTCCGAGACCACCTGAATATCTTTTGAACGGCTTTATGTGGAGTTTTGAAATTTTGCAGGGTATTATATTGCACACTAAACCACCTGATGGTGTGACCAATTTTTCGGGGGCTGGTCCCGAATGGCACCCAGGGGGTCCAACTTTTGTTTTTTAAATACGGACCCTCATCTTGTGATACATTTTCAGAAAGACAATAGAATTAGAAGTACTTTGCAAAAAAAATTTACACATCTAGCGTGTTTGGTTTCAAAATGGCGACCATTTGAAATTTCCAAGATATGTCCCAAACTATTGAACAGAACATAAGAATCATCGTGAAACAGATATTTGAAGAAAAACTGTGGAAGTTAAAACTAGAGTAAAAAATTGTTTTTACGGTTTAGTACAGCTGTGGAAGTGTACACGTTTTAAAAACTAGGTCACCTGCGGTATTTACTTTTAAAAATCAATTAAAACAAAACACTAATTAACAGCCATGTGTTGAAATTTTCTCATTCCTCTGGCCCCGTTGTGAAAGAAATGAGAGAGTTAATAATTTTCGTTAAGAGATTTCCTTATTTAGGTTAGTTATCACTGTTTGTTCTAAATAACAATCTTAATTCAGACTTTCCACCCGAACATGGCCTTTTTCAAAAGGTCCAATTTTTAACTTCCAGGAGAAAAATATCAATTTTTGAGGGGGGTTTTCCAAAAATTCGTTATTGAAAATAATAAACCAAAATTAGATTTTACATTCATTTCTTAGGACACTGATGAAAATAAAAATGTACACGTACGATGATTTAGGTAGACGAGAAACCTTTTTTGGAACACAATAGGGAACAGGATGTAACAAAATTAAAATTTAGACCCCTCTAACAATGCGCGGATATAGCCCTCTTGTTTTGGGGGGGCAC
>CM022883.1:19065686-19089617 GCA_012654025.1 Pachypsylla venusta | reverse complement strand
CTTCCCGCGGGCCGCAGTACGCAAAATACACACAATAAGAAATATGAAAATATAGGACACTACACGAAATAAGTAAGCAACTTGCAAGGCACGAGAAGAGTGACAGACTGAAAAAAATCCCCTGAGCCGGCTCCAGAAGTCCAGACGATCGCACTTTTCACATTTCATTCATGTTCCTGTTCAAAAGACGTCCACACATCTTACTCGCGAGACATTTGCACTCGTTACACATGAACAAGATATATTTAATATTTCAAAAATTAAATAGGTAGTACCGACGAGATGTTATTTTTGTTGTGTGATCAAAAAGAGTTACATTTTATTTTTATTATTTTTTACCCGACCAATGAAAATTGCAAAATTGGGTACAAAACCGCAGGCCACACAGCAGCTAACCTTAACCAGCGCGGGCCGCTCAAAAAAGCTTGGCGGGCCATAGGTTGAGTATCGCTGTTTTAGACCCTATATTCATGAAAAAATACGTCATATTATAATAAAACGAAGAAAGGTTGAATTTAAACACCATGCATGATTTGGAATTAGCTGATTGTGTTTTGGGCTCTATTGGACCTTCCGAGGCCCCGATCATGGCGACCTATTATTTCAAAAAGATATTTCATCCAATTAACTGCAAAATGAGTACATAAAGCTGTAATGATATAAAATCAAACTTCTTCACAAATCTAAAACATCCAATGAAAAAAAGACTGCGGGTCTAATTACACCGCTGGCGGTTTTTACCGCTTTTTAGCGGTTTCAATAATCCGGCTTAAAAAAAAGAATGGTAAGAGCCGGAGACTTGAACTTTGGTATGTACGTCAAAATTAGGGTCTAATTACCCCCCACATTTTTTTTGGGAGGGGGTATTTTTTTTAAGCCAGGAAAATATTAAACCCATGTATCACATTGGCAGAGTTTTTTTACTCCTCCCCAAAATATGCCATTAAAGGTCTTTCCATTAGTTCGAACTCACCCTTATTTTACTGGCTTTTAGTCAACATTTAGAGTGAAGGGAAGAGACTCGACTAAAAGTTTTGGTTCGACAACACTGCAACTCCTCTTCTGAGTGAAGGGGAGAGAGTCGACTAAAAATTTGGTTCGACAACACTCTAACTTCTCTTCTGAGTGAAGGGGAGAGACTCGACTAAATGTTCGACAACACTGCAACTCTTCTTCTGAGTGAAGGGGAGAGAGTCAACGAAATGTTCGACAACACTGCAACTCCTCTTCTGAGTGAAGGGGAGAGAGTCAACTAAATTTTCAACAACACTGCAACCCCTCTTCTGAGTGAAGGGGAGAGAGTCAACTAAATGTTCGACAACACTCCAACTCCTCTTCTGAGTGAAGGGGAGAGACTCGACTAAATGTTCGACAACACTGCAACTCTTCTTCTGAGTGAAGGGGAGAGAGTCGACTAAATGTTCGACAACACTGCAACTCCTCTTCTGAGTGAAGGGGAGAGAGTCAACTAAATGTTCGACAACACTGCAACTCCTCTTCTGAGTGAAGGGGAGAGAGTCAACTAAATGTTCGACAACACTGCAACTCCTCTTCTGAGTGAAGGGGAGAGAGAGTCAACTAAATGTTCGACAACACTGCAACTCCTCTTCTGTGAGTGAAGGGGAGAGAGTCAACGAAATGTTCGACAACACTGCAACTCCTCCTCTATTCAGATTTTGAAATTATAGTTCTTGACCTCGTTCTTATAATTATTATCCGTCCGTTCACCGGCCCACCACCCACCCCATTCCTATCTTTTAATAACTTCTTGACTTATCTTCCCCAAAGTATCTAGTTTAGACATCGTCACTAGCATCATCTAGTTCTATGGCAGGTGTTTGAATTTCTGCCTCCGCTACTTGACGTTTAACAGTCTATCCCTCCTGACTGGGATTGAATAGGTACTTGAATTTTAACTTGGAGGAGTATATATCGTCCCCAAAAAGTGAAAAGGGGATAACGACCAAAGGTCAATTTTTTTTATTCCAGATTCGGAATCTGTTATCTAAGACGCATCTACATATGTCTTACCCTTATGACCTTACGTTTGTAATTTACATATAAAAAGAAGGGAAATAAAGACCAGATTGATTTAAAGTTATTTTTTTAGAAAGGGAAAAAGACCAAATTTCTTTATAAATTTGGTTTTCACCCCTTTTCCATTTTAACAGAAAGATGTAAATTACAAAAAACCAATGAATTTTCTGGTCGTTATTCCTATTAAAAACACTCCGGAACACTCCGTTAGAAATTTTGAGTGTAATCATTGGTGATCCAATAGAGTCAATATCAATATGCGATGTAGGGGAGAACAAATTCCAACAAAAGGTTTTTTGACGTGTTATTAAGGAAAAAAAATACCAAAATCGGTCATACGGAAGTGCGCAAAATCGGCCAAAATCCAAACTATCACATAATGTTGGGGCAAAATCCAACTATTACATAATGTTAGGTTCGTAATGCTATACAAAAGGTTCCCTAACTTTAGTAGATAGATCAAAATTTTGATTAAACTATTACATAATGTTAGGTTAGTAATGCTATACAAAAGGTTCCCTAACTTTAGTCGATAGATCAAAATTTTGATTAAACTATTACATAATGTTAGGTTAGTAATGCTATACAAAAGGTTCCCTAACTTTAGGAGATAGATCAAAATTTTGATTAAACTATTACATAATGTTAGGTGAGTAATGCTATACAAAAGACAAAAGGTTCCCTAACTTTAGTAGATAGATCAAAATTTTGATTAAACTATTACATAAGGTTAGGTTAGTAATTTCATTTCATTAGCTAAACGATCCTTGTAAAATAATTTTCCAGGCACTTACCAAGCCATGCGTGAATGTAAACTGTTAACAAAGTTTTTAATAATATTTTGCCTGGGCTCAAGATTTTAGTATTAAACCTTATGAAAGTTTTCAAACTTGCTGAAATTTCAATATAATCCTTTAATAATAATGGCTTGCCAAAGATCCTAGTGAACCGTGAATACAGGGTGTTACAGAGAATAGAGTGTTCCTTGGAACCAGAATATGTTTTATTGTGAACCGTGTATACAGGGCGTTACAGAGAATAGAGTGTTCCTTGGAACCAGAATATGTTTTATTGTGAGCCGTGTATGCAGGGCGTTACAGAGAATAGAGTGTTCCTTGGAACCAGAATACGTTTTATTGTGAACCGTGTATGCAGGGCGTTAGAGAGAATAGAGTGTTCCTTGGGACCAGACTATATTTTATTGTGAACCGTGTAATCAGGGTGTTACAGAGAATAGAGTGTTCCTTGGAACCAGAATATATTTTATTGTGAGTCGTGTATACAGGGCGTTACAGAGAATAGAGTGTTCCTTGGAACCAGAATACGTTTTATTGTAAACCTTGCATACAGGGTGCTACAGAGAATAGAGTGTTCCTTGCAACCAGAATATGTTTTATTGTGAGCCGTGTATACAGGGTGCTACAGAGAATAGAGTGTTCCTTGGAACCCGAATTTGTTTTAATGTTAACCGTGTATACAGGGCGTTACAGAGAATAGAGTTTTCCTTGGAACCAGAATATGTTTTATTGTGAACCGTGTATACAGGGTGCTACAGTGAATAGAGTGTTCCTTGGAACCCGAATTTGTTTTAATGTTAACCGTGTATACAGGGCGTTACAGAGAATAGAGTTTTCCTTGGAACCAGAATATGTTTTATTGTGAACCGTGTATACAGGGTGCTACAGTGAATAGAGTGTTCCTTGGAACCCGAATTTGTTTTAATGTTAACCGTGTATACAGGGCGTTACAGAGAATAGAGTTTTCCTTGGAACCAGAATATGTTTTATTGTGAACCGTGTATACAGGGTGCTACAGTGAATAGAGTGTTCCTTGGAACCCGAATTTGTTTTAATGTTAACCGTGTATACAGGGCGTTACAGAGAATAGAGTTTTCCTTGGAACCAGAATATGTTTTATTGTGAACCGTGTATACAGGGTGCTACAGTGAATAGAGTGTTCCTTGGAACCCGAATTTGTTTTAATGTTAACCGTGTATACAGGGCGTTACAGAGAATAGAGTTTTCCTTGGAACCAGAATATGTTTTATTGTGAACCGTGTATACAGGGTGCTACAGTGAATAGAGTGTTCCTTGGAACCCGAATTTNATTTACTTGGTGAGTGACCACGTAGGTTCATGCCATTATAATGGATATTCCCGGCTCAACCCAATATGGGTACCTGGATTGTAACTTTATAACGTATGGTGTGTAAACCATATACATATTGATAATCACTCTGCGCCGTATTGAATTTTCCAAGTATACCCTGTAAGAAATGCATTTTAACGAATTTTTTTAAGAAAAATATTTTCTAATATTTTTTTTTATTTAAAAAATCAAATAACTGACATACATTATTAAAATACTTATTTCGATAACATAAATGAGTGAAAAATTGAGGTGTGATTTGTTGCTCGAAAAATCTATTTATCTAGGCGCACGGTAGTGCGCCAGGCCAAGTTCCAAGTCAAGCCTGGCGACTACAGTCTGTATATTACACGAACTGTTTCATGCTATTTCCTACCCCCTCGTATCACTGGATTTTGTTTTCTAAAATGTGTTAATCAGTTTTTCCTTACTTATAATGAAGGATTTGTGTTATGCTATAAAATAAGTTAGTATGAGGCTGTCTGAGAGCACGCTTAGGTTTGAGAATAGACTTGTAGTACAAGTCAACGATCATACCACCTTGAATACACCAGTTCTCGGCAGATCACTGAAGTTAAAGAAGCTTTTTAATAATGAAGTCAAATACATATCTCTGAACTTGTATTACAATATCGAAAAATTGTTATTCAGAAGAAAATATAAGGAGAAAAAAATGTCGAGGGACAGTGGACGGTAATGAGATTCTGACCCTAAAACTCTTTTTTTAGTAGAAAAATATAATGCTTTTGATTAAAACTCGGTGGCGCTATTTACCCATTGGCCATTGCAGTAATTTGAAAAAGAAAAACACCCGAAAAAACAATCGGTCAAAAAACAATCGCCGAGGGACATGAATGTTAAAACTATCTGAATTTCTCTCAGATGAGCAATAAACACTTTTTGTCTTCCACTATTAACCCACACAGTTTTCATCAATTTTCAATTTCCTATTTTTTTCCATTTCACACAACAACATATCAAACAATTTTCCTCACATCTCACAGGGTAATTCTCTCCTTTATTTTCTCTTCAAGTCTCTTATCTTAATTTCTTTTTCTTTTTAATTCAATGAGTTGGAAAATGTAAGAATAAATAAAAAAAAAATGTGAAAAAAGGAAGTGTTTTCATAATATAATAAATATTATTTTATTGAAGATGAAGAGAGAAAGAAAAAAAAAGGAAAATTATTTTCCATGTAATGCAGTTATGTTGTCAAGTTATTTGTACAATACAGCGAGAATCATTTCAATCAGTAAACAGGATGGCTTGTGACAGTTTTCCGGGTGAAGCGATGTATTTCCCAATCATATTTCTGATAATTATCGTAAGAGTAGAGAAATTTGCCATAAAAATCTGCCGTAGGATGGCTTGTGACAGTTTTCCAGGTGAAGCGCTGTTTTTCTTGATCATATTTCAGATAATCATCGCAGGAGTAGAGAAAACAAGAGCAATAAAAACAACAACAAAAAGAACAATAACAACAACAACATCAACAATAACAAAAACAACATTACCTTCTATGATCATCATTTTCAAGTGTTAGTCCTGGCTTGGCTGTCAGTCCTTCGGACCCCGCTCCCCGAAAATAAAATTGGGTACGGCCCAGTGTTCTAGGATAAACTAGTTTGTCCTGTGACACATATAAATGTAAGGTTAGGGGCTCGTAATTTTTTATTCTAGGCGGCCCCAACTAGCGGCGCTATATTTATTTATTTTCTAAAAGTCAAAATGAGTGCTTATACGAGGGTTTCCAACTAATAGAGGGTAAAACCTCCGTCGCGAATAACGAATAGATGCTAACGAATAACGAATAGAGACGGGAAACCAAATTTTTTAAAAAAAAGAGGGATTAGAAAACGCTTGACGGTCATACTTCGCCTAAAAAGCATTGTCTTTTAAAATAACCCTTATTTTTCTTCTGTTGTGCCTATGAAATCAAGTTGCCCTAGCATATAGTTTATCCTGTAAAACATATAAATGTAAGGTAATGGTACATTGTCCCCTGGAAGGCTGGTCGATTTGTATTTAAGTTGATTTTTTTTTTTTTTTTTTTTTTTTTTTTTTTTTTTTTTAATTTTTTAAAATTTTCTTATTATTTAAAATAATAAGAAAAAATATGTTTTCGGTTTAAGGAGTAAATATATACAGTGTAGGAACATTGTAATGAGTACCAGCGCCTGGTCCACCGAGAAAGTAGGTGACGGAAGTAATCCCCCGGGCCCTTAAGAATTTGTTCATTTTAGTAAAGGGGGCGTTAGGGGCTCATAATTTTTTAGTCCCGGCGGCCCCGACTAGCGGCGCTATATATTTATTTTCTAAAAGTCAAAATGAGTGCTTATACGTAGCAAAAAAAACATCGTTCAATCGGATGACATTTTCAACTCTAATGAACTCGACTCGAGCGTGACAATAACCTGATGAGAGAAAACATTTTATAAAAAAAACTTTCAGACAAACTTTTTTTCTCTTTCTGTTCCTCTGGTCCTGCCTTTACCTTCATGCCTTCATCTTCCTTCACGGTTCTTCCGCCTTCATCTTCCTTCCATCTTGTCCTTCATCCTTCATATTATTATTTCTTTCTTATTATTTTCTAAATTCTTATAAAATAATTGGCGTTGTCATCAACATTGAATCATGAAATATTAACGAGTGCAGCTATATTTCTGATCAGAGATATTTAACGCCACAGCAGTCATAGCAGTAGCGTGTACAGGGAGGGGCTTATAGGGATGATCCCCCCCCCCCAACTGGATACCTGTATCCGCGCCTGGGTCATCTATATGAAATATGTTGTAGGTATGTACAAGGTCTGGCTATTAAATAACGAGACTGCGCGCGTAGAGGGCGCCCTAGAGGAGTGGGGAAAAAAACGAATAGTGCGTTGGGTAACTGGAAATCTTCTCTCTTCATGTACCAAAACACGTTTTCGTCACTATTATAGTATTTGTGCAGTAGCGGTTTGAAACAAACGTGTTTTTTTCTTGTGCCGAAAACCAGGTGTGACGAAAAACGGGAGCAACGTATCAATCTCAAATTTCTCGTTAAATTTAAAAAAACAACTCCGACTGAGTGCTATAAATTGTTGCAAGGGGCCTATGGGGACAATTCTTTATCTGTTACACGTGTTTTAGTGGTGTAAGCGCTTCAGTGAGGGCCGAGAGAGCGCTGAAGATTACCAGCGCCCAGGTCGCCCCAAATTAAAATTCAAGAACGTTAATCGTTTTTTTTTTTTTTCGACATTAACGGTATCGTGATGACTGAATGGGTTCCAGAGGGTCAGACTGTCAACCAGACTTACTAATAGTCAGTTTTGGCAACACTGCGAGAACGAGTTAGTAAGAAACGGCCCGAGTTGTGGAAGAACAACTCGTGGATTTTGCACGAGGACAACGCATCTGCCCATAATGCGCTCGCTGTGAAGCGGTATTTGGCTGAGAAACGCACTCCAGTGCTCGAACACGCGCCGTACTCGGCAAATTTGGCACCGTGCGACTTTTTTTTGTTTCCGAAGATAAAATCTGATTTGAAAGGGATCGGATTAGAGTCGATGGAAGCAGTAAAGCAAAAATCGGCAGAGCTCCTAAAGGCCCCCAACAAAGAAGACTTCCAGCACTGCTTCGATCAATGGAAAAAACGTATGGAAAGGTGTTTGGCGAGGGGACGGGAGTATATTGCAGGGGAGCATTCGAATGTAGAATAATTTTTATGATAAAACCTTTTTTCGTGACCAGTCTCGTTATTTAATAGCCGGACCTCGTATGTATCACTAATTGTTTAGCCAAACGGTAAGAGATATCGAAAAATTGATGGGTATGGACAAAAAAAACTATACTTAGGCTAAAACCCTAGAAATTTGATTAAATTTTTTTAAAAAATTGACTAATTTCAAGATACGGCCGATTTTTCCATTTTCAGCTGTACACGGTCCGATATCCTAAATTTTGTGGCAACAACATCAATATCAACTCCAAGCAACAAAGTTTTAGGTGGCCCTTTAAAACTTGATTTGGGGCATAGTTTGCAAAAAACTGTACAACCGTTTTTGAGTTACGACCTATTTTTCAAATTTTGTAAGGAGAAACATAGAATACTGTTAACACGGGGACGGCCTCCAAAGCGCCAAGATAAGCTCGATTTATTCGCCTGTAGCCTGAGAGACATCTTCAATATTGACAAGATCCGCGATTAGCTCATTTTAATTTTTAGCATTTTTGTTAACATTGTAAAAATGGGTAGATTTGTTAAAAATAATCGACTTCATTGATTTCAGTTCTATTGATTTTGCGATAGTCCCCAGATTTTGTAAGGCGGTTTAGTTTTTTTCCATGTGTGGCCACTCCAACAGAACTCAGAAAAAACAGCTGCCTGAAATTATTCTTATAAACCATTTTCAAATGAGCTAAAATCTTAACTACATTCCTCCCATTTAGCCCGCGTCTATGGCCCGTTGAATACATCAGTTCCCGATCGATCACTGAAAAAAAAAAAAATAGCTAAAATTGGATTGAACTATAAGGTATGTACCTACATTGTACCTTATAGTTTGACAGCGCGATTAAAAATAAAGTTAAACATTAATTTTGAAATGTTCACAAGAACATTTCTAAGATGTTCAACAAAACTTGTGAGAACATCTTTTAAGATATTAAAAAGTTAAAAAGAAACATTCTGAGCTTTTCAAAAAGACTTCTTGTTAAAGTTGCGAGGACAAGATTGAAAGTTGAAAAACATCTTTATTGAGATATATAAGTTCCTGCTATTTGTTGACCCGTACAGGGGCGTAAACATTTTTCCTGCCCAAATATTTTTCCTGTCCCCACCTTCAAGAATGAGAGTAGTTTTGGGTCGCAGACCAAGCCTAATAAAATCTGAGGGGTTCAGAATAATCCAATATGTACCGGAAAACATCAGGAGAATAAGCGATTTTCTAGAACATCTAGTCCTTTGTTGAGGAAAGTAGGATAACGTCGACATTGCCAGAAGTCCCGTCGACATTGCTAGAATTCTCGTCGACATTGCTAGAAGTCTCGTTGACATTGCTAGAAGTCTCGTCGACATTGCTAGAAGTCTCGTTGACATTGCTAGAAGTCTCGTCGACATTGCTAGAAGTCTCGTTGTCATTGCTAGAAGTCTCGTCGACATTGCTAGAAGTCTCGTCGACATTGCTAGAAGTTCGTTGACGTGGCTAGAAGTCTCGTCGACATTGCCAGAAGTCCCGTCGACAATGCTAGAAGTCTCGTCGACATTGCTAGAAGTTTCGTCGACATTACTAGAAGTCTCGTCTACATTGCTAGAAGTCTTGTCAACACTGCTGGAAGTCTCGTCGACATTGCTAGAAGTCTCGTCGACATTACTAGAAGTCTCGTCTACATTGCTAGAAGTCTCGTCGACATTACTAGAAGTCTCGTCTACATTGTTAGAAGTATCGTCGACATTACTAGAAGTCTCGTCTACATTGCTAGAAGTCTCGTCGACATTACTAGAAGTCTCGTCGACATTGCTAGAAGTCTCGTTGACATGGCTAGAAGTCTCGTCTACATGGCTAGAATTCTCGTCGACATGGCTAGAATTCTCGTTGACATGGCTAGAAGTCTCGTCGACATGGCTAGAAGTCTCGTCGACATGGCTAGAAGTCTTGTCGACATTGCTAGAATTCTCGTCGGCATTGCTAGAAGTTTCGTCGACATTGCTAGAAGTTTCGTCGACATTGCTAGAATTCTCGTCGACATTGCTAGAAGTTTCGTCGACATTGCTAGAATTCTCGTCGACATGGCTAGAAGTCTCGTCGACATGGCTAGAAGTCTTGTCGACATTGCTAGAATTCTCGTCGACATTGCTAGAATTCTCGTCGACATGGCTAGAAGTCTTGTCGACATTGCTAGAATTCTCGTCGGCATTGCTAGAAGTTTCGTCGACATTGCTAGAAGTTTCGTCGACATTGCTAGAATTCTCGTCGACATTGCTAGAAGTTTCGTCGACATTGCTAGAAGTCTCGTTGAAATTGCTAGAAGTCTTGTCAACATTCCTGGAAGTCTCGTCGACATTGCTAGAAGTCTCGTCGAAATTGCTGGAAGTCTTGGCAGCATTACTGGAATACCAGCCATTTATTTCGCTTTTGGTTAAACGGCGTTTCGGTTGATCGACTTTTTTTGATAATCCGCGTTCTACTGTAATCACAAAAAGGTCTAGGATTCAATATAATTTACTATGGAATTTGTTTTATGTCAATAATTTACTAAGAAATAGTTCCCTGCATTTTCCCTTCCCTGCAAAGGGGCAAGTTGAACTTGAATTTATTGAAGTTTAAATTTATCAGAATCATCCATCTGGAACAGTTGGCCACACTGCAAAAGATCATATAAAACTACAAGGTTAATGTATTATACGGGGTGTTTTTAAAAAAAAATTTCACCCCTAAAAACTCGAGAACCGCTTGGAATTTTTGAATTCTGTTTGTTTCTAAGGATAGAAAAGAGCCTCTGGCCATTCGAATGGTAATATCAGTATCCAGGTTCGAATCCCGGAAGTGTTTTTTTTTTGACACAAAGTGTCGATTTCTCGGGAAATTTAAATGGAATGGTACAAATATTTTTTTGGAGAATAAAAGTCCCAATAAAATAAGCAATATTCCCATTTTTATTTTTTCAAAAAAATAATCAGGGGCGAAGCCAGAGGGGTTCGAATTCGAAACTTGTTACACCCTGTATAACGAAAACATTTCATTAAGAGAGGCTCAAAAAAGGTTTTTCATCCACATAAGTGATAAAAATACCAAATTTAAAGTTTCATCAGTGCCGTAGTAAAGGAAAACCAAATCTCGTATTTCTACCAGAGGTTGAAATGACGTCTTTTAGAAAACGGCTATTTTGGATTATAAGGTCTGAAGTAAGAATATGATTTAAGACGTAAAATGGGGAGTGGCCTCAACAAGAAACCATTTTAGCCAAAAAAAAAAAAAAAAAAAATTACTAACCCTCACACTCATTCACAACAGGGCCGTTTTAATGAGAAATTTTCAATAGATACGACCCTGTTGTCCATGAGTGTGAGGGTTAGTAATTATTTTGTTTTTTTAACAAAAATGGTTCCTTATTGAGGCCACTCCCCATTTTACGTCTTAAATCATATTCTTACTTCAGACCCCCAGTTACTTCCCCAAAACTGGGCAGCGTAGGTACGTACACAAACAACGACAAATATAAGAGACTTCTTGGCATCCCAACAGCCAGTCAAATCAGTGTGAGGTGTCACGAGATCACAAGCTGGTTAAAACTTATTCTGCAACCCCACTGGAACGTTCCTCATTCCATCATCTCCCATACAGGCTGGATTTGACTCAAAAGGACAACAAACCACAAGTCCTACGATAGTATCAAGAACTCATGGCGAGTTGTTGCAAGCCAGCCCCACGCCTGTTAACCTATGATGATGATCTCCTCTAAAAGTGAATTATATGGAAAGAAACATGTTTAGTTTAGAAAATTACCTTTTTGCTATAATCAAAGGTTTTAAAAAACAATTGATTTCTCTAATCTGGCCCCTTTATCGTGTCCCCAGGGTTTCGGCTATTAAGTCACTGGAACATCATGTAACATTTCAAAAGAGAGCTGGAAGAGAGAACTTTTGCACTTTCATTTTTATTATCATGTCATAAAAAGTATCTTTATAAAAGTCCTTTATCAATTCATGCAACTCAAGTCCCAAACATGATGCTGCTTGTGACTATTAAATCAAATTTTATTTGGACCTTTTGGTATCCAGAAGGGATCATGTCATGGTGACCACAGAATTAAAGGGCCGTATACCCAAGATTTTTTTTCGGGGGAGGGGGGTGGGAGGGTCCGAAGCATTGACAGCCTAGTCATAACTAACACCTGAAAATGATTATGATGGAAGGTGATGTTGTTTTTGTTGTTGATTCTGTTGTTATTTTTGTTGATGTTGTTGTTGCTAATGTTGTTGATGTGTTTCTAGTTGTTGTTTTCGATGTTGTTGTTTTTGTTGTAGTCGTTCTTTTTGCTGTTCTTTTTGTTGTTGTTGATCTTATTGTTGCTGCTGTTGTTGTTTTTAATATTATAGGTCACGTGTTAAGTAAAATGTTTTCATTAAAAAAAACGATTGAAATTTCGAGGGGGGGGTCTGGACCCATGACCCCCCCCGGGTACGGCCATGCCCTTTAGGGTCGACCTTCTAGGTTAACTCCGTTTTTCTTCTTTTAATAGAAACATTGGATTTTTCATTGTATATTTTGAATTTTACAAACACTCGACACACTTGAATAGGTCAACAGTTAATAGGGGGGGGGGGGGGGGGNGGGGGGAGTAATCAAGGCTTAAACTCTTTTTTTTTTAATTTGGCTTAACGTCCCTTTAACATTTATTGTTCATTCAAGACGGAGGTTTTACCCTCTATTCTCTGGAAACTTGCAAACCAGCTACCCACATTGAGCTCACCCAGCCTAGGTTGGGCTGGAAAAATAAGCCAACGATACGTGGTGTTCCCAAGCGGTCATCCATCCAAGTGCTGACCACGCCCGACGTTGTTTAACTTCAGTGATCTGACGGAAACTGATGTATTCAACGAGGTATGATCGTTGGCTATCGTGGAATTAAAACCTCACTTCCTTCAAATATGCTTTACCCTTCTTACGTTCAGCATTGATTACTTTTTAAAACAGAGATTAAAACTCGACAAGTGCTTGTCCTTTAATGCCTTTGGCGTTTTAATTGTAACTTGCAGACCGAGTGGGAGATGGGAGATACACGAAACTTTTGTTGTTACTGGAATGACCTCTTTTCAAATTATACTTAAACCATCTTCTTTGAAAAGGGGAACAAATTAAAATGATAAAAGGGAAAAATAATTAATTAATTTAAATTTCTTTTTAAAAATGAAAAGGAAGGAATTTTGTAATTATTGTTCGTCAGAAAAGTTTTTGAGATTTTGTGACGGGTGAGCTGCGATTCTAAAAACATTTCCATATTTTTAGAATTTTGTATTCCCAAAAGATACCTAATTATTATTAAAATCTGTCACACTGACAAAAAATGTGACTCATTAAAAAAAAATACATTAAAAATCCAAATCTACGTGGTCTCCCACGTGGTAAAAAATTGTTAGGCGTTGCCTTAAGATCATACCACGTTGAATACATCAGTTCCCGTCAGATCACTGAAGTTAAGCAAGGTCGGGCGTGGTCAGTACCTAAATTATTATTAAAATCTGTCACACTGACAAAAAATGTGACTCATTAAAAAGAAATACATTAAAAATCCAAATCTACGTGGTCTCCCACTTAGTAAAAAATTGCTAGGCGTTGCCTTAAGATCATACCACGTTGAATACATCAGTTCCCGTCAGATCACTGAAGTTAAGCAAGTTCGGGCGTGGTCAATAGATGGGTGACCGCTTGGGAACACCACGTATCGTTGGCTTATTTTTCCAGCCCAACCCAGGCTGGGTGAGCTCAATGTGGGTAGCTGGTTTGCAAGTTTCCAGCGAATGGAAGCTAAAACCCCCGTCATTCAAGACCAATAGATGTTAAAGAGACGTTAAGCCAAATTAAAAAAAAAAAAGGGCTGGCCTTACTAATTTACATTTACATTGGTAATATGGGTCTTTAAGAAGTTTAAGATTTTCAGAAGAAGAATTTTGGGACATGACGGTCTGTTAAAAATATTGATGGAATCAGGAGTAGGAAAAAAGACAGTTAGATCATCAAAGATATTGTTTGTAGAAATTATAGGGAGATGGAAGAGTTTAGACATAGACAGGGCATGGAGGACTGCTGCAAACCAGCACCAGTAGAGGCACTGTTTACAATATGATGATAATGAAGGGCTAATATTTATATTGTTTATGCATAACTTACAAACCAATTGAATAAATTTATCCATTTATGTTAACCAGATTTTATAATTCAAATTAGAGCTTTGTTATGTGGAAATAAATCAGTGTCGGTGCGTGGTTCATTATGCTACGATAGGTTGCAACGTTGTTACTGTTTCGGCACTCTTGGTGTAAACCACCAAGCTGTCCTAGACGGACAATTATTTTTAAGAGCCGACTGTATGGTAGGGGTGGTTCGGGATGTCGAAAACAAAGCGAATGGTAATATTGCGTTCTTGGCTTACCTGCGGTTGATGCTTGAGGTTTTAAATAATTATATATTTACAAATGAGGACTCTTACTGATGAGGAGAGGAGTAGATATAGGAATAGGATCAGTAAGAATCAATTAATTAATAATAATATTATATACAATAGTTCACAATTAAAAAATGAAGAAATAATGTTATCACTAGTTGTTTTTGCCACTAGTTGTGGTTTAAATAATAAAAGTTCAATGTATTTTATTACTCGACGTAATTTATATAAACAGATCACAATTATTATTACTAGTTGTAATAATAATATTAAAAAAATATATATATTCACTAATTTGATAGTTCCAAATTAAAGACACTTTTATCACTTGACGTAATAAAAAATTTGTTCGTTTCAAATTGAGAACTGGTGACCCAAACCGAAACGCATTATTTCAAAGGCAAGATAAATAACAATTTTAACATGTTTGCTTTGGGTATCAGTTCTCTCAATATAAATGTAATATATAAAGGGTGGCCTAACAAAATTGCGGCCATTTTAAATTCAATGTAGATTTTTCAGATAACAGTCCCAAATTATTTAATTTTTTATTGTCATTCAGTAGATACCATTTGTATAGGGCTCCTTATTCAGGTTTATAACATTAAATCTGACCATAAATTCAATTAATCCTGTGACGAAGTACCTACAGATAACCCTGAGATAAACACATCATGCCACTGAGATAAACACATCATGTATATATTTTAAGAGCATTAACCAGACCATTTGTATAGGGCTCCTTATTCAGTTTTATAACATTAAATCTGACCATAAATTAAATGAATCCTGTAACGAAGTACCCATAGATAACCGTTCCCGCGCCACTGAAATAAACACATCATGTATATATTTTAAGAGCATTAACCAGAGCCTTTGTAAAGGGCTCCTTATAGTCCTTATTCAGGTTTATAACACTAGATCTGACCATAAATTAAATTAATCCCGTGTCGAAGTACCCATAGATAACCGTACCCCGCGCCACTGAAATAAACACATCATGTATATATTTTAAGAGCATTAACCAGACCATTTGTAAAGGCATATTCAGGTTCACTTGACAACATAAAACCTGACCACAAATTAAATGAATCCTGTAACGTAGCACCCATAGATAACCGTACCCCGCGCCACTGAAATAAACACATCATGTATATATTTTAAGAGCATTAACCAGACCATTTGTAATATTCAGGTTTATAACAGTAAATTTCACCATAAATTAAATTAATCCCGTGTTGAAGTACCCATAGATAACCGTACCCCGCGCCACTGAAATAAACACATCATGTATATATTTTAAGAGCATTAACCAGAGCCTTTGTAAAGGCATATTCAGGTTCACTTGACAACATGAAACCTGACCACAAATTAAATGAATCCTGTAACGTAGCACCCATAGATAACCGTACCCCGCGCCACTGAAATAAACACATCATGTATATATTTTAAGAGCATTAACCAGAGCCTTTGTAAAGCCATATTCAGGTTCACTTGACAACATAAAACCTGACCACAAATTACAATGTTTCAGTACCATTGACCAATGACCATGCCACCATCATCCATGATGGACGTTGCTCTCCTCTCTATGTATCTCAAGTTTTCAAAAATTATCATTTTGTACAAAGTGGGTCACTTGACTTTACATTTTAAATGTGTGTAGCATTTGCAACACAGATTGGCTCATACAGTGTCAAACCAATCATAATTTGTAGCCAATCCAAAAAATAGACTCTTGGCAAGGAAATGGATTGTCTACCACCCCAAACCTTTAGACATCTCCTGAAGTAAAGCTCTGTCGTTCCGGGATAAATAGATTGGACTACTAAGGGTAGGATGTGTAGTGGGTTATATTCGAAATGTGTGATGAACGACGAGCGTGTTTAGTACCCGTATTCGGGGCCACTTGGGGAGACCATGTTTTTTAAATAATGATGTTGTTGAGTGGTAGGTGTTTCTCCAGTGCGCAAAAACTGTTAGATTGGGTTCAGCTATATTAAAAATTGCCGAGAATGAAACTCTTAACAAAAACGTATCGAAAACTAACAGAATAAGGAAAATGCCGAATCTACTGTATCTGAATTGTGGACACCGAACCAAGGGAAGGTGCAGTATTAACAACACGATTTTCCTTTTGGTTGTTTTTTTGTACCAAGATAACTCTTGAACCCCTTATCTTTGCTATGAATATTCTAGTTACAGAAGTTGAGCAACATCCACCAAGGTTTTAACAAGTGGATGTCCACGTAGGTTCGTTGTCCTCTTGATGCTGGTTTTTTTACCGGCCCAAATGTCTGTTTTGTATTACCTATTACTGTTTTTTTTTTTTTTTTTTTTTTTTTTTTTTTTTTTTTTTTTTTTTTTTTTTTTTTTTTTTTTTTTGCTTAACATCTCTTTAACATATATTCGTTACCCGAGACAGGTTTGCCCTATATTCGCAGGAAACTTAACCTCATTGACCTCATCCTCGGCAGAGCAGCATCGCCCTTTTGTTTCGCAATGTTGCAGTCAATGGGATTTGATGTCATTTTATTCTATAGGAACAGCAGAGCATGACACGTTGCGCAACAAAAAGCAGCTTTATGGAACAGGGCCCAGATGTGGGAAACATAACGATATTGGAATCAGAAAAGAAACGAATTAACTATTGTGGTCAAAAGAAATTCAACAACCAGGCAAAAAAATCTCATACAAACTTGAAGGAAACCAACTAGATTCTACAGAAGATGTCGTAAAAGATAAAACTCTTATTGAATTTGTAGTTTGATGGAAAACTTTTGAAATTTATAATTAATTTATAAATTGTGAACCGCCTTCAGTCATCATAGTTTGTTGGTCCAGTCTTCTTCTTAACAAACCTCTTGAACATTTTCTCACAATTTCTTTCCTTATTCTTCTTCTTCTTCTTTAATGTCATTACACTTATTTGATATCTCTTGACCTCTTTTTACCTCGCCGTAATTACCTTTCATTCTTTTTGCTTCCTCACTAACAAAAAAAAAACTGAAGTAAGGTTTGTATGCTGGATGGCTCATTTTAAAAAGTAAAACGCACAAAGTTTGTTCGTCTAGTCTCCGTCTTAACAAACCTCTTGAACATTTTCTCACAATTTCTTTCATTCTTCTTCTTCTTTAATGTCATTACACTGATTTGATATCTCTTGACCTCTTTTTACCTCGCCGTAATTACCTTTCATTCTTTTTGCTTCCTCACTAACAAAAAAAGTGGAGGAAGGTTTGTATACAAGATGAGCCATATACAGGGTGTCCATAAAGTCTCACCCCACCCCCCGTATCTCGAGAATGGATGAAAATATAAGAAAACGCAAAAACACGTATCCCTTAGAGTTTAGGGGGATTAATTTTAGACTAAAAAATTGTTGGTCTCGGCCAGCCGTTTAGGCTGGGCACCGACTGACTTCAAAATCTTAAATGAGAAGGTATATCAAGTGACACCTTGGTTTAAAGGTCTCGTTAATATGAGTTCATTACAGAAAACCGGAGCTCTCTAGGATCTACCGTTAACGAATTACAGTGTGGAACATGTGACATGGACCCTTTGCGGCTGCACCGAAATGGTAGGTAAAAATGCGTAGAAGTTTTTATGATCCCAAATAAATAATTTAGTAAAAGAGATGGTTGTCACCCCCACTTTGACGGAGAGATCGAGCCTTCTTAGACCAAACCTATCCACATTTTTTGAAACTTGTGGTCTAAGAAAGCTCGTACTCTGCGGTTGTAGTGGGCGGAACAACTATCTTGTGGAACACTATTTTTCATAAAAACTCATTTCTAGGCATTTTTACCTACCATTTCGGTGCGGCCACAAAGGGTCCATTGTCACATGTACCACCCTGTAATTCGTTAACGGTAGATCCTAGAGAGCTCCGGTTTTCTGTAATGAACTTGCATTAACAAGACCTTTAAAACAAGGTGTCACTTGATATACCTTCTCATTTAAGATTTTGAATCCAGTCGGTGGCCAGCCTAAACGGCTGGCTGAGGACAAAAAATGTATAGACTAAAATTAATCCCCCTAAAATCTAAGGGATACATGTTTTTGCGTTTTTTTATATTTTCAGGCATTCTCGAGAAAGGGGGGGGTTATACAGGGTGTCCATAAAGTCCATGAGAGTTTATGGACACCCTGTATAAAGTACAGTCAAATCAGAGGACTATTAGTTGCTGGATACACTTGTAGGAAATTTGATGGAACAAATCGGTCAGATCTTATAATTGTGGTGAAACAGACGTTGGTGTTGGAATCGTTCGGCATATATGAACAGTCCCTTTAACCAGTGGCAGATTCACTGTACAAACAACATTGGCCAATGGCTTATATTGGCAAAATTTAGGGATTGTGACAAAATTATTAGGAATTTTGCAACTGAAAAGTCAAGACACAAAAACCTGCAAATGTAAGTGTTGAAAGGGGAGGTTTTTGACGAGTACTTAGACTGTAAACATTGAATGAAATTATCAAAATTGCATTTCTTGTCAAAATAGAGGCGGCAAGTTCTAAAGTGCTGAGGGGCGGCGAAAGTTTAAATTTGCCACTGCCAATAACCTCCTCTATCATACCACGTTGAATACATCAGTTCCCATCAGATCACTGAAGTTAAGCAACGTCGGGCGGGTCAGTACTTGGATGGGTCTTGTCTTTTCTAATAATGACAAGAGTATGAACTCCTCATTTAAATTCTTAAAAAAATCTTGTTTTATCGTACATCGTTTTGCATAAACAATACCTACCAGAGCAAAGGATCTATTTGGCGGCTAATGTCAATAATGTAGTATCAAAATTAGCTAGAGAACCTCAGGACACAAAAAGATCATGCGGCCAGTAGCGGACATGGAATGGAAACGGGTTCGATTCTCCCCCCCCCCCAAGATTTTGNTTTTTTTTTTTTTTTTTTAAATTTGATATTTGAATTAACGTCTTTTTAACATCTATTTGTCATTCAATACGGGGATTTCACCCTCCATTTGCTGGAAACTTGCAAACCAGCTACCCATATTGACCTCACCCAGCCTGGATTGGGCCGGAAAAAAAGAGCCAACGATACGTGGTGATCCCAAGCGGTCACCCATCCAAGTACTGACCACGCCAGGCGTTGCTTATCTTCAATAATCTGACGGGAACTGATGTATTCAAAGTGGTATGATCGTTAGCTAATCGTTGTTCATTATCATTCATTAATTTTATTGACTCCATGGTTTATTCTGTTTAATAGACCCAACTCAACTGAAGACCTATCACCTCAGACCCAGGCTTGGAGCTGAGGTGTAAGGGTGCTCGCAGATAACCGCATACTTACTTATCTTAGTATATAGCACATATCTTCGGATATAATTATGTAAGGAAAAACAAACACACATGTTCTTATGGGAGTCTGCGAATTACTCGATCTTCGCACTCCCATAAGAATTGAGAACATGTTTATTTGTTTTTCCTTGCATATAGGCCAGAGGTTCCCAAACTGGGGGGGAAGGCATGTCAAGGGGGGGGGCGCAAGACCAGTTGAGTTATCATTTAGTTAAAATATAAAATTTTACAAAAGGTAATTTCATTAAACATGATGTTTAGGAAATTTGAATGAGATAGCATTCAGCAACACATTAGCGTTTGAATGAGATAGCATTCAGCAACACATTAGCGTTTTGAATGAGATAGCATTCAGCAACACATTAGCGTTTTGAATGAGATAGCATTCAGCAACACCCATACCCTTTCATAATGTATAATGTAAAGGGGGGGAGGGGGAGGCTTTCACTTCAAGAAAAGGGGGCGCGACACCAAAAAGTTTGGGAACCCCTGATATAGGCGAAGATATGTGCTATGCGATGAGATATGTAATTTTGCAGCTTTCTGCGAGCACCCTTAGGATACCAAACCTTGGTAGGTGAAGTTTTTTTTTAAATAAAATGAACTATTCTGTATAAGAAAATATAGATTACTTCCCTTAAAGAGAACAAAATTTACAAACGATTGTTTTATACTTCTTTTCTACTTACGGTTCATTGCACTCTAATTTTATTAGAAATGAGCTTACTGCACTTACGTTATTGAAGAAATGAGCTTAGTGCACTTACAGTTTTGTAGTAATGAGCTTACTGCACATAATTTTTTGAAGAATTGAGCTTACTGCACAACGTCCAGCGAGGTTGTTCTATGTAGGTGTCCACGTGGGTTCGCGCCCTCGTGATGCTGACTAATTCTCCGGCCCAACCCAGACTGGGTGAGGTCAATGTAGAGACGTTAAACCAAATTATATATAAAAAAAAGTTACAGAGTTCGGAAGCTGTTTATTTCATGGGCACCCTGTATTCTTCATTTTACCATGTTGGTATACTGTTTCTCCATAAGCCTAGTACACACCGGCAACATTTGTTTCGCAACAATCCACAACAGTCCAATACTGTTTCGATATAAATCTGAACTCCTCTAATGAGAGCATAATCAAGTCAAGATAAAGCATAGTACACACCGGCAACATTTGTTTCGCAACAATCCACAACAGTCCAATACTGTTTCGATACAAAGTTTCAAGTGTTCATTAACTTATTCAAAATACATTTTTTTCCGTCCACACCAAATTGGACTCCAACTGTGACCAATGTGAGTTCATTTTAACAATTATTGTTTTGAAATCATCAAAATGTCGAGTTCTGAGGTTGTGAGTGGAATCGGTGCAATAAACTTAGTTTTACTGTTGATAAAGAGAAAAGTTCTATCTTTAGGCACAAACTATGGAAACAATCTCTTGGCAGACTTGAAATTTGAGGACGGTGCTTGCTTTCACAATTTTACTAGAATGTCTCCTAGTGATTTTGAAAGCCTACTCTGTTTAGTTGGGGAACGAATTTCACGCGAAAATACAAATTAATACACATTTGTACTCTGAAAATACAAATTTGTACTCTGGGGAGTCAACTTCCCAGAGACAACGTTCACAATGGAGATCTTCGATCAATTCCAAAGTTTGTTGTTGTGAAAAACCCATTTGCTTTTTACACAATTAAGTCAATCAACAATAAAATTATCTTTATCTATGTAAACAAAAACTGAAAGCAAAACATAAAAATCCAAAAAATGTTTCAGTGTTTTCCATTTCGGCGGGAAACAAAATATACAGAAAAAAATGTTTCGGAAACAAGTCTGGAGAGAATAAAAGTTGCTGGATTGTTAAGAAACATTTCTGGATTTTTGAGAAACAGTCTTGAATTGTTCAGAAACAATGTTTCTGATACAAATGTTGCCGGTGTGTACTAGGCTATATAGATTTAAATTTATCTAATACCTAACCCACCTATATTATCATTTTTATCTACCTATAAGGTTTTATTACTTTCTCTTCCTATAGAAGATAAAGTATTGTATTCGTGCAGAAATTTTAGACATATTTTGGCTCAAAAAATTGTTTGGCGGGAACCCAAAGGCCAAAATAAAGATCAAATATATTGGGCCATATTGCAAAGTCCGCAGCCGAAGGCTGCAAAATCTTTTTAAAATAATACAGACAAAACAGTTTTTTTAAATACACACAACTAAGTCAATCAACAATAAAATTATCTTTATCTATGTAAACAAAAACTGAAAGCAAAACATAAAAATCCAATAAAATGTTTCAGTGTTTTCCATTTCGGCGGGAAACAAAATATACCGAAAAAAATGTTTCGGAAACAAGTCTGGCGAGAATAAAAGTTGCTGGATTGTTCAGAAACATTTCTGGATTTTTGAGAAACAGTCTTGGATTGTTCAGAAACAATGTTTCTGATAAAAATCAGAAACATTGTACTAGGCTTAAGGAAGACAAAAGTAAGATGAAATTCTTCCTGGTACCCGTCATGGATTGTCATGGAGGTTACCAAACCATATATCTGCAGTCCAAAAGGGAAATATCCTTATGATAAATAAATGACCTTTCGGACAAAAGGGTTTCTACAGCCACGGGAAAGGACATATACGTGGCTGCGGGCATCATACGATAAAATAAACAATAAATAAATACCCTATTTTCTCATATGACACCAACAGACGAGCATATCACAATCACACTCTTATCCGATATCTCGTGTTAAGGTTTTTCTTTTTTTTTTTTTTGTAAAAAAAATAAGAATTTTTTTTACAAAAAAATTCTTATTTGAAGTAAATTCTATTTCGCAATTGAAAAATAAAATGTCAAAGAGAGAGAGAAAAATAAGAAGGAAGTGTACAGAAATTTAACAGCAGAGCAAAAAAAGTCAGAAAGAAAGAGAGATAGCAAAAAATGCAATCATAACACAAAACAGGAGGGAGGGAGGGAGAGAGAGAGAGAGGTGGGAGAAATAAGAGATGAGATAATTTACGAGAAAATGGTGAAAATAAATGAAAAAAATTGAAATATACGACAAAATTTACACAAGAATAGAAGAGGAGAACTTTAATGAAAACGTGAAAATAGGGAAGAGAAAAATAATGAGAAAGTGTAATGTGATAAACTAGGATGCAAGAAGAACACAGTTTGCCAAGTAGGTCAGCATAGATGCCTCACCACAATACGATTGAACAGGTTCATCCGATCTCGGATTGTAAAGGAGGGTTCCCAGATGATCCCATATTGGTTCATGCTCTAACGCTTTCTAGCACATTGAACTGACAACAGAAAGAAATGCTACCAATTTGATACCAAAGGAAGAATTTCGCAAAATTCTCAAATTTGCAACGAAATAATGATTATATGTGAATTTTCATTTACACGTAAATTTTGATGACAGTTTCAAAATTTTTTTAAAAAATGTTTCTTTTTGAAACATATTTTTTTTGACCCAAGAAGTTGGTATCAAAATTTTCAACTTAGCAATGACATTTACACAAACTTTGAATTCACACGATAATCTTTATCGAAATCCATAACGATCGCCTTCTGGTGCATCTTAAAATTCCGTTCTCGAGATATTTGAGTGATCCCAGGGATGGATTATCTTCCCGCGAGGCCAATGGCATATATAAATAGGTGCGTACCAAAAATATGTTTCTATAGGCGCTTAGCCGCATTGATCATATTCATGGGACATGTCACTAATCACATATGATGATATCTCAGAAGCTGCATGAATATCCTAGGAGCTTAGCCGCATTGATCATATTCATGGGACATGTCACTAATCACATATGATGATATCTCAGAAGCTGCATGAATATCCTAGGAGCTTAGCCGCATTGATCATATTCATGGGACATGTCACTAATCACATATGATGATATCTCAGAAGCTGCATGAATATCCTAGGAGCTTAGCCGCATTGATCATATTCATGGGACATGTCACTAATCACATATGATGATATCTCAGGAGCTGCATGAATATCCTAGGAGCTTAGCCGCATTGATCATATTCATGGGACATGTCACTAATGTCATATAATGATATCTCAGAAGCTGCATGAATGTTCTAGGAGCTTAGCCGCATTGATCATATTCAAGGGACATATCACTAATCACATATGATGATATCTCAGAAGCTGCATGAATATCCTAGGAGCTTAGCCGCATTGATCATATTCATGGGATATGCCACTAATCACATATGATGATATCTCAGAAGCTGCATGAATAT
>CM022883.1:19025333-19043819 GCA_012654025.1 Pachypsylla venusta | reverse complement strand
AATTGAGAAGTACCACTTCGGGATGAGCGAGAAAGCTGAAATTTGATACAAAGGTGTTCCGAAGTACAAAAAGTAATATACTTGAGTAAAATATTGAATTTTCTAACTAGGAGCGATGCTCACTCAGAGGGTCATTTCCGCCAAAAACTCATAGTTAAGAATTATCACTTCGGGATGAGAGAGAAAGCTGAAATTTTATACGAAGGTGTTCCGCAGTGAAAAAAGTAATATCTTTGAGTAAAATATTGAATTTTCTAAATAGGAGCCGCGTTCACTCTGGGGTCGGTTTCACTAAAAATATAAAATTGAGAAGATTTAATTTCGCGATCTCGAAATTGTTGTTGAATTTTGTAACCGTAGCGAAGCACGGGAAAACAGCTAGTATAATTCAATAAAACACACTCCACTCAATCAGACACACACATTTCCAAATTTTAAAATAACTGCCTGTACAGAATCTTGTTTTTTATACAAAATTTTCATTTTCCTGAATATGACGTGCAGGAATATTTTCTCTTTTCTTCAATATTCCATTTCCTCCCTTATTCCATGTTCAACAGGAAGTATCCCACCTGACATCACGCATTGTTCTGTCATTCTATTCTAAATATCATATTATTTTACCTTTTATCTTTTTCCTTTCTTTCGTTATGAATAAATTTGTCTTCTATTTCTGTTGCTGCATTGTTCTTTGGTTCTGTGAACAGACTCGTAGTCACAATTTTCTTTTCAAAGGATTCGTACGGACAAATGTGGCTCCGAACCGTAGACAGAAAATCCGGGCCGGGGGAAAAATTTACGGGCCCCTCTATTATTCTTTCATATAAAATCATCGTATGGGCAGTAATAAGATTAGAAAGAGGCGATTCACTTGGTTGATGTGAAAAGGTGTGTACGCTTCATCTTGACAACAGGCAACAAATAATTCGATTCTCAGATGTTCATGCTTACGAAATCCATATCCATATCCATACTACCATACTAATATATAAATGCGAAAGTAACTCTGTCTGTCTGTATGTATGTTACGCTTTCACGCTTAAACTACTGAACCGATTTTGATGAAATTTGGTATGGAGATAGATTAAACTTTAGGAAAGGACATAGGCTACTTTTTATCGCGAAAAAAAGAGGGTTGGAACTATAAACGGCCATGCCTCTAAGGCGCCAAGCGAAGCGGGCGTATTCTGCTAGTACTAATATATAAATGCGAAAGTAACTCTGTCTGTCATAGACGCTGGCTAAGAGAGAATAAATCTGACTTTTTGTTGTATTTGTTTTAATTTATTTTTTTATTATCAGTGAAAAAAAATCCGCTGGGCCATGGCCCCTTCAGGAGCCCGGGCCCGGCATATTTTGTCCCCTTTGTCCCCCACCCTCTGAGCGACCCTTGTTGGATTTACCGTATAAGCAACATGGGCCATGGCCTAGGGCGGCAGAATAAGAAGCAACTGTGTGAAAAGAGATGTTTTTTTGAAAATGAAATTTCTAGCATTGAAATAATTATGTAACAATAGATCCAGTTTTCGGGTATTGGGTTCATGTAAACGCAGCTTTTCTGATCTCCAAATATTTTATAAATGCGACTTGATCTCGCGCATAGTTTTTGTTTTCCCTTCTATTCGTTTATTTTTTTAATATTTAACTAGTTGTTCTGAGGATGTCTCCAGGAGGAGACCAAACATGTCAACTCAGTTGTAAATTTTATTGTGTAACCTAAATTTTTTTCCTCTTTATGTGTACAAGTGTACAAAGTGTATCCTAGTGTAAAATTTGCAAATAAAAAAATTTAGTCAAGTGAAAACTTAGTCAGTTTATTATTTAGTTTGTTGATATGCTACTTGACATAGTATCCCGTTTTGAGAAGATTTCGAGCATTGTTTTTTTCATTAATGTTTGTATTTCTCTTGTCTCAAAATAATCGACAAAATTACTGAGAAAGCACTAACGAATGAAATTATCAAAATCGCATTTCTTGTCAAAATATGGGCGGCAAGTTCTAAATTGCCTCGAGGCGGCGAAAGTTTAAATCCGCCACTAGAAAAGAAGGTTGTTGCACGGCAGAATTCAGGAAGGCAACGTCGACCCCAAATAGAATTGGGAAAAGGTGGAGTTAAAGAAGATTCATAAACCCTTACCGGCTGATCAAAATAAAAATCCCATTTCTTTTCATTTAGTTACAAAAAAATGTAAGAAATTTCCCTCATTTTTCTTCACGAGGGAATTTCATTACATTTTTTATGTATACAGGGCTAGTGACTTTTTTTATCGCATTGTAGATATTAAATATATTTTTTTTAATTTGGCTTAACGTCCCTTTTACATCTATTGGTCATTCAAGGCGGGGGTTTTACCCTCCATTCGCTGGGAACTTGCAAACCAGGTATCCACATTGACCTCACCCAGCCTGGGTTGGGCCGGAAAAATAGCCAGCATCACGAATGCGTGAACTCACGTGGACACCCACATGGAACAACCTCGCTGGACGTTGCTTAACTTCAGTGATCTATCGGGAACTGGTGTATTCAACGTGCAAAAGACGCTGGCTTGGTTAGAAATATAATTCTAACCAAGTTTCTGAATATTATAGAATACACGTCATAATAACAATTTAGTCTTCGGGGGGAGCAAGCTAGCTACATTAGGTCACGTTCCAAAGCACGTGTAACCACACGTGTACTGTAAAAGCAACATAGACCATGACCTGGGGCGACAGAATTTAGGGGCGGCAAAATGTGGGATAACCTATATATGGAAAAAATATATTTTTTTTTTAAATTCAGCTGCAATGAAAATAGTGTCTATGTTTTAAACATTTTTCTCACTTTTTACACGATTGAAAATCAGAAAGATACTGTACAGTTGACATTATACCTGTAAATGTAAGTGTTGAAAGGAGAGGTTTTTGACGTGTTCCTAGGCTGTAATAATTGAAATAAAATAAATCAGATTTCGAGCATTATTTTCAATAATGAACCTTAGGAATCGTCACGAAAAAAAATAACCCCCCTCAAAATTTGTTATTATACGTTTCAAGGTACGTAGAATACAAAAATTGAATAAAAAAAATCCGATTGTCCGCCGTCCGCCCTACGCCGTGTTTAGCACTTTTGCCACTTAGCGTTGACCGATTTGGATGAAATTTGGTATATAGGTCTCATCTGGGCGGCTCTAATTGTTCCCCGAAATTTTTGGGTCAATCAAATATACCGCTGGCGGTTTTTACCCCTTTAAAGCGGTTTTCATTAATCCTGTCTAAAAAGAGAATGGTAAGAGCCAGAGACTTCAAATTTAGTAGGTATGTTAAATTTAGGGTCTTATTAAGCCCCAGATTTGGAATCGTCACGAGAACCCCCCCCCCAATTTTTTTTTTTGGGGGGGGGTATTTTTTTGACAGAAAAATAATAAACCCATGTGTCACATTGACAGAGTTTTTTTCATTAATGTGAGTATTTCTCTTATCTCAAAATAATCGACAAAATTACTGAGTTAGCACTAACGAATGAAATTATCAAAATCGCATTTCTAGTCAAAATAGAGGTGGCAAGTTCTAAATTGCCTGGGGCGGCGAAAATTTAAATCCGCCACTGTGTATAAATACAGAAAGTTTGGTGTTAGGAAAGGTTTCCAGCCTTTTAAAATCTCTGCATCAAACTAAAGATTGAAAAGCAATCAGTATAAAGCAGTTTCTACACATTGATACTATGAGAAACAAGCGAGGGGGTTAACTATGCCAGGAAAGGATACAGCTAAAGATAGTAGGCATCACAGAACAGAAGGTTGTGTCATGGTAGAATTAAGGAAATCAACGTCGTCCCCAAATAGAATTGATAAAAGGTGAAGTTAAAGAAGAAGAAAAATGTCAAAATAAATAGTTTAGTTATATTTTACCTTTAGTCAAGTCCGTACCCAGGGGGGGTCCATGGGGTCCAGACCCCCCCCCCCCCCCCCCCCCCCCCCCCCCNCCCCGAAATTTCTTTATTTTTTTATGCATGACGTATGTAATATTGGAAGGTGTAACTCACCATCATCAACAATAACAACATCATCAACAACAAAAACAACATCAACATCACCTTCCATCATGATCATCATTTTCAGGTGTTAGTCCTGGCTTGGCTGTCAATCCTTCGACACCCCCCGCCCCCCGAAAAAAAAATCTTGTGTAAGATCCTGCTTTTAGTCAACTTAAGAGTAAATCAGTTTTCCTAGATTTTCCCAAAATTTTTTGACTCTGGGACTGAGCCCCTCATTTTGGACCAATTCAGTTATGGTTTTAAAGAACACACACTTTTGTTATACACCCTGTAAAAGCACTATCTGGGGAGGGGGAGAAAAAAATTGTCAAGTACGGAAATGAAATGCTAGAAAAAAATGCACTCTTGTTGAAAAAGTTCGTTCGCTTTTTTTTTCTTTCTTACTTTTTCTAATAAATTGTAAGTTTCTTCTCCTCTTGAAATAACGCGACGAAAATTGATGTGGAGGACAAAATGATAAGTAGATTACAATAGGAAATGAACGACGACCGGAATGTGTCAAGAGGAAGAGAGAGAGAGAGAGAGAGAGAGAGAGGGAGAGAGAAAGAGAGAGAGAGACAAGTAGAGGAATAAGGAGAGGCACACACACTTTTGGAATTGAATTTGTGGTTTTCTCTGAGTGGTTCTGCTATGATGAGGTGGATACTGAACCATGAATTGCTTTTTTTTTTTTAATTTGGCTTAACTTCTCTTTAATATATATTGGTCATTCAAGACGAGGGTTTCACCCTCCATTCAGAGAGAGAAAAAGAAAGAGACAAGTAGAGGAATAAGGAGAGGCACACACACTTTCGGAATTGAATTTGTGATTTTGTCTGAGTGGTTCTGCTATGATGAGGTGGATACTGAACCATGAATTGCTTTTTTTTTTAATTTGGCTTAACTTCTCTTTAATATCTATTGGTCATTCAAGACGGGGGTTTCACCCTCCATTCAGAGAGAGAGAGAAAGAAAGAGACAAGTAGAGGAATAAGGAGAGGCACACACACTTTTGGAATTGAATTTGTGGTTTTGACCTGGGTGGTTCGTCTATGATGAGGTGGATACTGAACCATGAATTGCTTTTTTTTTTAATTTGGCTTAACTTCTCTTTAATATCTATTGGTCATTCAAGACGGAGGTTTCACCCTCCATTCAGAGAGAGAGAGGAAGAAAGAGGCAAGTAGAGGAATAAGGAGAGGCACACACGCTTTTGGAATTGAATTTGTAGTTTTCTCTGAGTGGTTCTGCTATGATGAGGTGGATACTGAACCATGAATTGCTTTTTTTTTTTAATTTGGCTTAACGTCTCTTTAATATCTATTGGTCATTCGAGACGGGGGTTTCACTCTCCATTCGCTGGAAACTGGCAAACCAGCTACCCGCATTGATCTCACTCAGCCTGGGTTGGGCCGGAAAAATAGCCAACATCACGAAGGCGCGAACCAATATGGACACCCACATGGTACAACCTCGCTGGACGTTGCTCAACTTCAGTGATCTATTGGAACTGGTGTATTCAACGTGTCATAGACCCTGGCTATATATATATTAATCTTTAATATATAGCAACGGAAGCGGTCAAGACGATTCATTAGGTGACGGTCCTAAGCACGTATAAAAACAGAAGGTTTGGTGTTGGGAGAGTATCCAGTCTTTAAAAAAAATTGACCGAACGAATGGGAACACAAAAACTTTGCCAATGTGACACATGGGTTTAGTATTTAACTGGCTAAAATAAAATACCCTCAAAATTTGATATTTTACGCAGAATCCAAAAATACATATTTTTAAGTATGGAACCCTATATTTGTAACTGCCAGGGACGAAATGTTTTGTTCCACCATTAGACCCAAAATGAGTCTTACATACCAAATTTCAGGAAATTTTTCTAGCACTTACCATTCTCTTTTTAGACAGGATTAATTGTTGGACCTAAAACACAGCCAGTATATTGCTTGAATAATAAGTTCCAGAAATATTCTGTGTGGTATCGACTCTTGCATCAGATATTAAATTATTGCATCAAAACTAAACAATATTAAGTAGAACAAAGAAATCAAGTTATACATCATCCGATGTCGAAATATTATATCGACATGCCAAGAGAACTTAAACAATATTAATTGTTTAGAGTTAATAAGAAATTGCTATTGGCTGAACTCAATGCCATCAGCCAATAGGAAGCCGGGAATTAATTTCACGGCTCTGAAGGGAGAACTTCAGACCGATCGTCAATTAAAAATAAATTCTAATTCTGGCATTCGACGATTAACAACTAAGTAATTTTATATATTACTAGCTGAGAACCCGAACTTCGTTTCGAGAAGATGAGAGAAAAAAATGAAAACAAATTTGACTCTTCATCAATATTAATCGACGTACAACCGTTTAAACGCGATCAGAGCATACACATAGATTACATACACGTTTGCTAACCTATATGTAGAACCTGGGGAGTAGTAAAGGGTTGTTAACCTTGCGCAGACTTCAACACGCATTTTTTTTTGGAACCTAACCCAATACTACTCCCAACACGTTCTACCCAACAAACTTGGTGTTCAATTCTATTAAATTATATCGGCATTGCACTAACCACTTTTGTACATAATTTTATTTAAATCAAACAAAAATTTTAATTTCCATACAAAAATTGGAAAATCGGCCGTAACTCGAAAACGGTTGGAGGGCTTTCAACTCTGATATTTTTTCCGGGCTCCCAGTCTTTGTTTTTTTTTTGGGGGGGGGGAGTCCATTCCTATCAAATGTACCATATCTATTACCGTTTCTTATAGTATTCTATGATTTCCCAAGCAAAAATCGGAGAATCGGCCGTAATTCCAAAACGGTTGTATATTTTTGAACTGTGATAATTTTTCTGGGGTCTCAGGCTATGGTTTTGGGGGGGTTCATTCCCATCAATTTTTCTACATCTCTTACCGTTTTGGCAAAACAATGAGTATTGTCCAAATTTTATTGTGCCCGATCCCGGATTCGAACTTGTAACCCTCAAATGGCTAGTCACAATTTTGCAAAATATGTCCTAAATGAAGGATAAAGATGTTACCTAAAACTTTCTCGCTTTGAGTTGATATGTTGTCGCGACAAATCTTAAGATATTGGCCAAAATTCGGAAAATTTTGAGGAAGAAATTGGAAAATCGGCCGGAAAATCGGCCATAAAATCGGCCGTAACTAAAATGGCCGGACAATACCGTGCCTATAACCTTCCCCGGGTAAAAACAAATAAGTGTGCAAAGTTTCGTGCAATTCCGAGCTGTAGTTCGTAAGTTATAAGCGAACAAACAAACAAATAAATAAACAAACAAACAAACAGACATTCACTTTTATATATATAGATTTCTAAGTCCTGAATTCCAATACCAACTTCGTAAATTTTTATATTAGGTAATTTTCAACATTAACATCTTGTTGTTCTCATTTCTATTATAGTTTTCTCTCTCAGGTTGGGGTCTATCTTAAAACGGAGTTTATAGTAACTCTGAAACGGATAGACGGGGAACAACCTTTTCCATAGGAAAACCAGCTTCCCATACCAAAAAAAAAACCCAACATAATTCAAACCACGATAAAAAGCGGAACAATCAGCCAACGGTACATTCGATTGCAGCAATAAGTATCGGTTTATAGATTTAGTATATGGTACCAAGCGGGATCCATATACTAAATCGGTCAACGCTAAAGCTCCCGTCAGGGCGGACAAATAATTTTGACAATTCCAAAAATACATTATTGAAAATAATAAACCATAAAGCTATTCCGACCAAAATATCACGATATCAAGAGAAACATCTTTTGGTATCCTCGATAGACCTGTCAAGGTTGTTCTTCATGCCCTGAAATTTGATTAAAAAAAATCATTCTTATTAAATTTATCCCACATACCTACATGTGGGAAATCTTTATGGAAAAATTCCCGACACTGCAGGAAAAAAATCGATTGAATGTAGAATTCAATAGAAAATTTGATTATATAAAAAAAAAATTTCTATTAAAAATCAAAATTCGACCTTGAAAAAACCTTGCAGGACAACCTTCACAGATCTACCAAGGTCACCCCAATATGTCTCCCTCGATATAGTGACATTTTAGTCAGAATATATTTTTTGTATTTCCCAACAATTCCGAAAATATTTAGACTTCAAAAATAAAAATGCACCACCCTGTATAATAATTTCACAAGATCGTGTGAAATTCACGCCACATTAACATTTCACGTGCAAATAATCGTTTACATCTTTATACTTATCGCAAAATTAAGAAAATATTTAGACTTCATAAATAAAAATGCACAACCCTGTATAATAATAATTTCACAAGGTCGTGTGAAGTTCACACCACATTAATATTTCACGTGCAAATAATCGTTTACAAACTTTATACTTATCGCCGAAATTCCGAAAATATTTACACTTCATAAATAAAAATACACAACCCTGCATAATAATAATTTCACAAGGTCGTGTGAAGATCACACCACATTAATATTTCACGTGCAAATAATCGTTTACAAACTTTATACTTATCGCCAAAATTCCGAAAATATTTAGACTTCATAAATAAAAATGCACAACCCTGTATAATAATAATTTCACAAGGTCATGTGAAGTTCACACCACATTAATATTTCACGTGCACATAATCGTCTACAAACTTTATACTTAACACCAAAATGGAAAAGTTCGATAATTATTATGAAATCATGTTTTCTTTTTTGTTTTCAGCTCCAACTTTACTATCACAAGTTGGTGAAAGTTTTGATGAAAGTTCAATTAATAATGAGACAAATCCGGACCCATGTTATATAGCAGGGAAAATATATTATCATGGCCAACAGGTGAGTCTACATATTGTCAAGGGTAAAGAAAGGGCAATCCCGTAGCATAACTATTGCAAACGTTGAACGTGATTCCGTACGTCAGCCATTTTTTGTTACTCATTGTTTTTACTAAAATAAAAAAAAAATCAGTATCCAAGAACAAAAAGCCCACCAGAGGCTTAGGTGCAGGGGCTTACACAGCCCCAAAGAGGAGTATGGCTCACGAATATACGAACGTTAGTGAACTCCACTTTTGACTCCCATATACATCCCGAAATGCACTTGTAGGTATATGTGTATGTATGTTACGCGATACAAGCCATAATTTTCATCCGATTTTGACGAAACTTGGTATACACGTTTTTAGGGCCCCGGGGCCCAGCATGGTGTTTTTTGAAAATATTTTTTTATCTTTTTAGCGGTTTGTTGCAGAAATGTAAAATTTTGATATGGGATAGCTGGGTGTTTGAGGGTTGGGGATATTTTGTTTTCTGAAAATGATTTTTCTCCTTTTTCTGGAGTCGTAGCACCGTACATTCCCATCAAATTTTCTATATCTCTTGTCGTTCTGGCTATACAATTAGTATTCTGTGATTTCCCTTTCGAAATCGGCCGGTACTCTAGAACGGTTGGATATTTTTTAATTCTGATAATATTTAGGGGGTCCATTCCAAACAATTTTTAGATATATCTTTCCATTTTGGATAAACAATCAGAAGGTATTTTCTAAATTTTATTTTGTTCGATCGCGGATTCGAACTTGTAACTCTGGAATTCAAACTATGTTCTAAGTTAAGGATTCAAATATTTGAGTTGACATGTTGTCATGACGAAATTTAATATATCGGACCATGACTTGCTGAATTTGGTAAAAAATTGTTCATTTTCGAGTTTATCGCGACAGACAGAGCGGTCGGAGATTTTCTTTTATAATAAAATTAAGATGAGTAACAGTCAGCGTCTATGGCACGTTGAATACACCATTTAGATCACTAAAGTTAAGCAACGTCCAGCGAGGTTCTACCATGTGGGTGTCCACGTAGGTTCACGCCCTCTTAATGCTGGCTATTTTTCCGGCCCAACCAAGGCTGGGTGAGGTCAATGTGGATAGCTGGTTTGCAAGTTTCCAGCGAATGAAGGGTGAAACCCCCGTCTTGAATGACCAATAGATGTTAAAGAGACGTTCAGCCAAATTAAAAAAAAAAAAAAAATGAGTACCTAACCCTGCAAACCTTGATAATATCATATTTTTACTGTCGTTCAAAGGTTATAAAAAGGCTATGCAAAAAAAAGTGTTGTATTTCAGAAGCAAAATGCATCGAAACTCGACAAGTGAAACAACAAACAACGAGTGCAGTATTGAATATAACTTCATTTTTGTTGTGCATTAAATAAAAACAGAACTGAGATATTGAGTTTCAATAATATTACTTTTCTTTGTGTTGTCAAACAGAAATGGAGCTGTCAATGACAATAATAACAAGGAATACTTTCATTTCCGGAGAAAGAGAGAGGAAAATAAAGAATAAACTAAAAGAGAAATAAAAAGAATGATGAGAAAGAGAGGGGAAAACAAAGAAAAAACGAAGAGCGAAATAAACAGAAAGAGACAGGAAAACAAAGAAGAATCGAAGAGAGAAATAAACAGAATAAGGAGAAAAAGAGGGGAAAGCAAAGAAAAAACGAAGAGCGAAATAAACAGAAAGAGACAGGAAAACAAAGAAGAACCGAAGAGAGAAAGAGAGAAATAAACAGAAGAAGGAGAAAGAGAAGGGAAAACAAAGAAGAAACGAAGAGAGAAATAAACAGAATGAGCAGTAAGAGAGGGGAAAACAAAGAAAAAACGAAGAGCGAAATAAACAGAAGAAGTAGAAAGAGAAGGGAAAACAAAGAAGAAACGAAAAGAGAAATAAACAGAATGAGCAGTAAGAGAGGGGAAAACAAAGAAAAAACGAAGAGCGAAATAAACAGAAGAAGTAGAAAGAGAAGGGAAAACAAAGAAGAATCGAAGAGAGAAATAAACAGAATGAGGAGAAAAAGAGGGGAAAACAAAGAAAAAACGAAGAGCGAAATAAACAGAAAGAGACAGGAAAACAAAGAAGAACCGAAGAGAGAAAGAGAGAAATAAACAGAAGAAGGAGAAAGAGAAGGGAAAACAAAGAAGAAACGAAGAGAGAAATAAACAGAATGAGCAGTAAGAGAGGAGAAAACAAAGAAAAAACGAAGAGCAAAATAAACAGAAGAAGGAGAAAGAGAAGGGAAAACAAAGAAGAAACGAAGAGCGAAATAAACAGGATGAGGTGAAAGAGAAGGGAAAACAAAGAAGAAACGAAGAGAGAAATAAACAGAATGAGTGCACAACGAATTAAACAACGAAAGAACGACCCGATTAAATAAAAGTTCAAGGTTCAGTATGTACTTTCATTGGAAATGTAGCCACCGAAGACCAGCTTCCTTTGGGGGACAGTCCTACCTAAGTCCGTGTAAATACAGAAGGTTTGGTGTTAGGAAGACCACAAAAAGTTTCTGAAAGGCATTCAGTCTTTTATAAAATTTGCTTCAAAGTAATCATGAGAGATCATGAGCAAAAAGCTAGTTTCTACGCAGTTTTAATTGATACAAGCTAGGGTTGCCGTGTCAGGAAAGAGTAAGCTAAAGAGAGTACTGAACAAAGGGTTGTGGCATGGTAGAATTATAGAAAGCGACGACAACCCCAAATACTATTGGGAAAGGGTGAAGTTAAAGAAGAAGTCCTTTACATTTGAATTTCAATTTAACAGTAATAGCCTAAAAATTTTGGTTGTAGCTCTTTTTCACAAACTTTGTACCCAATTTTACATTGCCCTTATGAATTCAATGTCTGGTCGCTTTTTTTTTTTTTTTTTGGTGACACAGAATCCAGCAAGTGACGCAGAAAGTTGTCCAAAAATGTCTTTCTTCATCCTTGAACTCGGCTAAGATTTGTCTGGCTCGAACTTGTATTATTTGATCTTTGTTTCCCGCCATATTCAGGAGTGTCATTTTAAAGCTGAACATTTTTACAAGTAAATAAAAAAAAAATAGTGTTGAATATTTTTGCTAACGCATAGTATTAAATTTTCACAACTTAGATTTGTGGGTATCACAGCATTACAAGGGCCACTACACTAAACTCTCACTGCACTACATATTTACTACTCACATTAAAATATCTTCTCAATTGTCCTAACGAGGCTGAGTGAACAACCAAGCACAGTTCCGAAAAATACGTTTCCGCCAGGATTCGAACTGGGGTTTCCCGCGTGCAAAGACAGTGTGATATCCACTAGGCCAGGCAGGCTGCTCATATTTTTCCAACTATAATATGTTTAATTGTACCTACAGCCACTTTGACGGCCTAATCAATTTTTTTGTTTATTTTTGAACAACAATTTCTCTCTGTTCATAGTATTTTTAGCCCCCACACCTACTGAAAATCTACTTCATTTTAGTTTTTCTCCCCCTGATTGTTTTCATCAGCGTTCTTTCTTCTTCCCCTTCTTGTCCCAACACTTCCTCGTTCGTCACTATATCTGTTCACTTAATATTCTCCATCCTCCTTCACAGCCACATTTCAAAACTTTCCAGATATTTCTCCATTCTCCTCTTTTTTCTCCCCCTCATTGTTTTCATCAGCGTTCTTTCTTCTTCCTCTTCTAGTCCCAACACTTCCTCGTTCGTCACTCTATCTACCCACTTAATATTCTCCATCCTCCTTCACAGTCACATTTCAAAACTTTCCGGATATTTCTCCATTCTCCTCATATTTCTCCCCCTCATTGTTTTCATCAGCGTTCTTCCTTCTTCTCTTCTTGTCCCAACACTTCCTCGTTCGTCACTCTATCTACCCACTTAATATTCTCCATCCTCCTTCATAGCCACATTTCATAACTTTCCAGATATTTCTCTATTCTCCTCTTTTTCCTCACCCTCATTATCAGGGTTTCGTCTTCTTCCTCTTCTTGTCCCAACACTTCCTCGTCCGTCACTCTATCTACCCACTTAATATTCTCCATCCTCCTTCACAGCCACATTTCATAACTTTCCAGATATTTCTCCATTCTCCTCTTTTTCCTCACCCTCATTGTTTTCATCAGGGTTTCGTCTTCCTCCTCTTCTTGTCCCAACACTTCATCGTCCGTCACTCTATCTACCCACTTAATATTCTCCATCCTCCTTCACAGCCACATTTCAAAACTTTCCAGATATTTCTCCATTCTCCTCTTTTTTTCCTTAATGTTCAGACCCATACAAAACCTTTTGCAAACCTGTATACCAGCATAATTATAATTAGATATAACAACAAACCTAATGCACCTCCCTCCCAAAATTACAATTCGAAGTTGTTTAGCCAGAATAATAATTACAAGTAATTGAATTTTAATTGAATATCCCTTACAGAAGAGATTATTGGAAAACTTATTTCAAACATTTAGGGAAAACGTTCAATTTCCTCTACTGCTCTTTGCTTAATTAATTTATCATTACTGGTTGCTACATTCCACATGCTACAATTACCTACTTACCAAAATCTATATCTGGAACTCTTCTCGTTGTTCAATTGATTTATCATACTGTTTGCTACATACCACTTGCTACAAGTACCTACTTACCAAAATCTATATCTGAAACTCTTCTCGTTGTTCAATTGATTTATTATTACCGTTTGCTACATTCCAAATGCTACAAGTACCTACTTACCAAAATCTATATCTGGAACTCTTCTCGTTGTTCAATTGATTTATCATTACCGTTTGCTACATTCCAAATGCTACAAGTACCTACTTACCAAAATCTATATCTGGAACTCTTCTCGTTGTCAAATTATTTATTATTACTGTTTGCTACATTCCACATGCTACAAGCGGTCCTAAGATTTAGTGACGGCCAATAACCTCCAATGCATCTAGACAGAAATGTGATGGACGTTTCTTCCAATGCATCGCGGACAGAAATGTGATTGACGTTTCTTCTAAATATTTGGTTTTCTAAATGTTCTCCAATGCATCGTGGACAGAAATGTGATTGACGTTTCTTCCAAATATTTGGTTTTCTAAATGTTCTCCAATGCATCGTGGACAGAAATGTGATTGACGTTGCTTCCAAATATTTGGTTTTCTAAATGTTCTCCAATGCATCGTCGACAGAAATGTGATTGACGTTTCTTCCAAATATTTGGTTTTCTAAATGTTCTCCAATGCATCGTGGACAGAAATGTGATTGCCGTTTCTTCCAAATAAACGGCAATCATGTCATAAAGCTTTCAATTATTACAGCCTAGGTACTCGTCAAACACTCACACTTCAATTACTGTACATGAAGGTGCAACATCAAGATGCTCACGCGCGTATATTTGAAAGCTTTACGGCAGTTGGAGTTTTCTATGTATAATGCAAACTGTACAGAATAATTCTGATGTTCAATCGTGTAAAAAGTGAAAAAAATGTATAAACATAGACACTATTTTCATTGCAGCTAAATCGAAAAAAAAATATTATCTTTTTCCATATTTAAGTTGCTCCATATTTTACCGCCTTGTTCTAGAGCCGATCTCCGTGGCCGAGTTGTTAAGAGCATTGACTCTTGGTGCAGAGGTTGTAGGTTCGAATCCCGCACAGAGCAAAAATTTTCTGATCGAATTTTGCTCGTTTCCGGAATGGCTGTAAGGAGTGCCCCGAAGTATAATGCGAAAGCGGTTCCGGGGCTTAACTTTTTTTTTTAAAAAAAAAAAGGCCATGGCATATGTTGCTTTTACGGTAAATCCGCCACTGAGTGTAGCTAGTAGGAAAAAGAGCTTTTCAACATTGAATTTATAAAAACATATTTAATATCAAGTGGGCACATTATTTCATGTGCGCCCCGGGAGCCATCTCCGTATCCTCAAATTATTGGAGTAGATATTTTTGTGGAAATAATATGTGGGCAAATATCCAAACTGCAAAGTTATAACAGCCTTTTTTTTTTTCAAAAATATTATTTACTTTTCATTTCAAAATAAATAAGAATAACTGACCATTTGGGTTGAGCACTCATAACCCTAAAGTTGTTGAAAATATTTATCTATTTCAACTTTATGGAGAGAAATGTGAGGAAAAGAGAGAATTTTCTGGAGAATGAGTGTGCAGAAGAGGAGAGAGAGAGAGAGTGTGAGTGAGAGAGAGAGACGGAGAGAGTAAGAGAGAATAAGTGAAAACCTAAACACCACATATTTAGGACAAAAGTTTTTGGGAGGGGTTTAGGAAAGAAAAAAAAGTTTTTTGTTTTTACATCAAAAAAAAAAAAATCATTCCAACTTTTTAGTCTACCAACTGCCCACATCTCTCTCTCTCTCTCTCTCATGTGTTGGCCCTGTAAACCGGACCTTTTACTATCAGCATTTACGAAAAAGTCGTTAAAAGTAAATGTATGAAATTTAGAAAGATAGTACTTATTATTTAACAAATTTATATTAGACATCCTATTGGTAACTTTAAAAAAACNAAAAAAAAAAAAAAAAAAAAAAAAAAAAAAAAAAAAAATTAGCCCGCCCTGTACCGCCAAACTTGACGCCCGCCAAACGCGGATAACCCGACTATTTAGAATATTTTTGTTTGTGTGACGGAACAACTTTGTATCAAAATTTTAATTTTTAGCTCAACTCGAAGTGGTAATCCTCTGTTTTTCGGTGGTAATGGAAAAAATAAGTACCCTTAAAGTCAAATGTAAAGTCTGTCTTTCTTTATGAAAGAAAAAGGAACGATTTTTTTATTTATTATTATTTTTTTTTATTTTTATTTGGCTTGACGTCTCTTTAACATCTACTGGTCATTCAATACGGGTGTTTTACCCTCCATTCGCTGGAAACTTGCAAACCAGCTACCCACATTGACCTCACCTAGCCTGGGTTGGGTCGTAAAAATAGCCAGCATCATGAAGACGCAAACCCACATGGACACCCGCATAGAACAACCTCGCTGGACGTTGCTTAACTTCAGTGTTACAACGGGAACTGGTGTATTCAACGTTCAATAGACGTTGGCTAGGAACGATCTAATACTGCATGAAAGCTTTCTGTCAAACTTAAATTTTTCGGTACTAATACAGTAAGAGTGTAGCTATTTAGTCTAAGTATTGTCTAAATAGGGCACTTTTTTCACACGTGGTAAAAAAAATCCACCCTCCCCGAAAGCTTTTTTTATATAGACCTACTTAAATCTTCTCGCTTTTGGGTGAAAAAAATCTGGCCACCCTAGACATAGGTACTGTCAAGATTCTGTTTGCCTTCTCAAGACGGATGAAGATTTTGTTGTGCGACGTCACTGTACCTCTTTAATAGTATCTTCAGCCATAGATTTCACTTTAATTTCCACAATATCAATTGAAGGCGCTTCAATTGATCTCTGACATGACCTCAATTTTCTCCTCTTACGTTCACGACTATTTTTGAAGTACTTTATAGTAAAGTAAATGATGAGTATAGTAAATTAGGCTTAGGTATATTAAATCAAAGTATATTTTATCTATAGTAATAATAAAACTCAATGGGTGTATGTAATCTATCTTCTATCTATACTTATAAAACGCAAAGTCCAGTTGGTATACTGACTGACTGGTAATCAACGTAGCTCCACGATGGCTAAACGTAGAGACTTGAAATTTGGCACACAGGTCCCTTTTAGTATGTAGGTGCGTAATAAGAAATAGGAAAAAATTGAAAGTTCAAGTGGTAGCAAGTTACCGCCATAAATGACGCTTTTTAGCGGATCTGTTTGCAATTATTTTCTGGGCAAACCAAAGGAGATAACAAAAAATGACCGAGAATGGACCCCCCTAAAATGGTATATAAGGACCCCATAAGAAATATAAAATTTGAAATTTTGTGGTTTCTCCCCGATTTTTGGACGGTTTTCACCACCGAAAAATCGGAATTGAGAAATATCACTTCGGGATGAGCGAAAAAGCTGAAATTCGATACGAAGGTGTTCCGCAGTACAAAAAGTCATATCCTTGCATAAAATATTGAATTTTCTAAATAGGAGAGGTGCACACTCTAGGGCTCGGTTCAACCAAAAATCCATAATTAGGAAGTATCACTTCGGGATGAGCGCGAAAGCTGAAATTTATTACGAAGGTATTCCGCAATGCAAAAAGTAATAACCTTGAGTAAAATATTGAATTTTCTAAATAGGAGCCGTGTTCACCCTGAGGGGTCGATTGCACCAAAAATCCAAATTTCGTAACCGTAGCGAAGCACGGGAAAACAGCTAGTGTATGTATGTATCTATGTATGAATGTATCACTAATTGTTTAGCCAAAACGGTAAGAGATATCGAAAAATTGCTGAGACCTCCCAAAAAAAGTTACCTATCAAATTTCTTTAAAATCGAATAAAGTGTTCGAGAGTTATGGTGGTACCAAAAGACGACAATTTATAAACAAGTGTGAAACATTATGCAATGCAAAAAATTGCCATTNTGTATGTATGTATCTATGTATGAATGTATCACTAATTGTTTAGCCAAAACGGTAAGAGATATCGAAAAATTGCTGAGACCTCCCAAAAAAAGTTACCTATCAAATTTCTTTAAAATCGAATAAAGTGTTCGAGAGTTATGGTGGTACCAAAAGAGAAATAAAAGGAAAACGTGGTGTTAAAACTAGACCTTCACTTCATTCAGTCAATAAATTCAGTTTTAAACTAGTACTTCAGTGAAATACAGACCCCATTCAATGTCGACGATAATTTATAAACAAGTGTGAAACATTATGCAATGTAAAAAATCGCCATTTGGATCAATACGACCCTAAAACTAATCAGCTAATTGAAAGTACTGAATGTCCAGTCCAAGTTTCATAAAAATCGGACAAGGCGTTCGAGAGTTATCGTGATACAAAGAACAAACGGAATAATATACTGGTGTTATAACTGGACCTCACTTCGTTCCGTCAAAAATAATCTATCTTTCGCGCGAAGCTGCTATAGTTGTCAGTTTGAGTGTACCCCGAAATAGTCAACACATGGTGAGTCCCATCAGAGTACACAACACGCCCAACGTTGCTTAACTGTATTTAACGTGATTAAAGTCATTGGCTTGAACAATCTCTACTGGCTAGTTGAGATGTCAATCCAAATGCGACATATTTCAAGATTCAATATCTCTTTAGTGGAGAATCCCGTTGAATTAAGGAGTGTATCTTTAGTTCTGACCTTGACATAGAGGTAGGCACCAAATGAAGTAAACCACTATCTTCAGGCTTTCATCAACCTCACATGGATAAGAACAGTGGCGGATGGCGGATCCCGGTCTGGGATGGGATAAGAAAAAATCTTTTTCATTTTATATTGACAAATTGATAAAGCCATGTTTACAAGATTCATGACTATAGTTGACTTGACAGAACAAAGTGGGGTCTAGTTTTAACACCATGTTTTTTTGTTTGTATATATTTGTCTTTTTGTGATTTTTTATTGTTTAATATCAATATACATAGAATTAGCTGATTATTTTGGTATGGGCACTCATTATATTCATAGAATTAGCTGATTAGGTTGGTATGGACACTCATTATATTCATAGAATTAGCTGATTATTTTGGTATGGACACTCATTATATTCATAGAATTAGCTGATTA
>CM022883.1:18992946-19010145 GCA_012654025.1 Pachypsylla venusta | reverse complement strand
TGCACAGAGTGTTTTGTAACACCCTGTATGTATTAAAATGTGCACAGAGTGTTTTGTAACACCCTGTATGTATTAAAATGTGCACAGAGTGTTTTGTAACACCCTGTATGTATTAAAATGTGCACAGAGTGTTTTGTAACAACCTGTATGTATTAAAATGTGCACAGAGTGTTTTGTGACGCCCTGTATTTATCGAAAAATTAAGAAAGGTTCAGGGAAAATGTGAATCTCCAAGATTTTCTGATTTTTGTCAGGAAAATACTATGTAGAATGCCGCAATTTTTTTGAAGCGACTTTTTTCACGCAGAACGGGTAGCTATGCTCTAAGGCGGCAGACAGCGCCTGAAACATTTTTTTCTCTTTTTTTAAAAAGAAAAAATGTAACTATTGGCACTTTAAAAAAAAATTAAAAAAAAATATAATACATTTAATTTTGGTTTTATTTTTTAATGTTAATTATATATTTTAGAGTATTTAAATAATATTAGTTCTTAGTAATTTTATGAGTAGGTATTTAAATTATCCATTTACTTATCTTAGGACGGTCCGTCCTTAGCAAGCCATTACAAGCTCCCGGCTACGTGTCGCATGAAGTCGCGCGTTAAGAGATTCAACATTGGTCCATCTTGTGTTCTATTGAGACTGTAATCGTTTGAAAAGGACGGCCTAGCTTAAGGTCAGGTCCAAAATGTTAAGTTAAAATTAATACTGAGATAAAAAAGTAAATTAATTTATTTTTAACTTAATATTACTGGTGCGTTACTGGAGGACTTTACCCTAAAATATGCAGGATGATTATAGAGTCCAAACTTGCCCCATAACCTTAAGATTCCAACTCTCTCGATTTTTATATTTATTAAAACTCTCTCGATTTTTATTGAATCTCATGATTTTTATAGATTCAAGAAAATTAGAATAAACTGTAGTCTCAAGCGTCTGCAGGGACACTTTTTGAGGTAATGGGGCGATTAACCTTAATTTTTAAAAAAAAATATATGATGCAGTTGGGGTGTGTGTATCAGGTAGTGTAACCCCTGAAACACAGTAAATAATAATTCAAAAAATTAAAATACATGAGACCTTACCAAAATAACTGTCACACTATGCCATATATGTCTTTTCATTTAAGATTTTTCAAGTGGGTTGTCGTTGTCCTTAATGATCCTTAAACTTAGCGAAATCTGATATAATGGATTCAAGGTCGGACTTAATAATCACCCTGTATACATTATGTGTCGTTCCCTTTGCAGACTGCCATTCCGTAAAAGACGAGTAAATCCTGCACGTACGTCCGAATGAAAACTTAAAATATAATAATATACATACCTAATACCTTTGAAATCGAAAACGTTAACCCGCCCTAGTCAACTCATATTCTAAGCGAAATGTTGTCTCGTTCACACATAATATTGCACATAATGAGGCTTGAAACTAGGCGTACTTTATTGTGACAAAAAAATATACATCATTGCTAATAGGTTCTTTTTCTCATAATAAAATAATACGCTTTTTGAGGCTTGAAACTGGGGATATTTTTTATGACGAAAAAATTGACTTGAAACTAGCGTATTTTATTATGACGAAAAAATATACATCATTGCTAATAGGTTCTTTTTTCTCATAATAAAATAATAGGCTTTTTGAGGCTTGAAACTAGGCGTATTTTATTATGACGGAAAAAATTGACATTATTGCTGATAGGTTCTTTTTCCCATAATAAAATAATAGGCTTTTTGAGGCTTGAAACTAGGCGTATTTTATTATGACGGAAAAAATTGACATTATTGCTGATAGGTTCTTTTTCCCATAATAAAATAATACGCTTTTTGAGGCTTGAAACTAGGGGTATTTTTTATGACGAAAAAATTGACATCATTGCTAATAGGTTCTTTTTTCTCATAATAAAATACGCTTTTTGAGGCTTCAAACTAGGCCTTACCCTCTATCCGATGACACTCTCGAGAGTAAAGTGTCAAAAATCAGCTCTGGCTATTTTGTCGTTCGGACGGTGCTCGACGAGAAGATTTCATTTTATTTGAATTTTGGAAGCTTAAAATATTTTTTTTTTTTTTTTTTTTTTTTTTTTTTTTTTTTTAAANTGTACATTATATATATATATATATATATGGTGGTCAGAATCAATATCATCCAAAGAATAGACCCAACTGCTAAAATGGCAGATTTGTTACAAAAAGGAAAAAAGGAAAGTCAGTGTATGAAAGGGACGAAGACATCAATATAATATTCTGATAAGTGTATTACAGTAAATGTACCAGTAACCAGAAGGTAATGGCCACTTCCTGCTCTAAATTATTCTAAAAATAAGGTTATATAAATTTGAAAAATACTGCCTCGATAGCATACTGGTTAAGAGCTCTCCTAGTGAACAAAAGGGCGCTTGTTCAATACAAAGCTGGAGAAGGATTTTTTCCTCAAATTAATTTAAATATTTGACCACATAAAAATAAAGCCTATTTTTATTTAAAATAGAGCCTATTTCTATTTAAAATAGAGCTTATTTTTATTTAAAATAGAGCCTATTTTTATTTAAAATAGAGCCTATTTTTATTTAAAATAGAGCCTATTTCTATTTAAAAAATAGCCTATTTTATTTAAAATAGGGCCTATTTTTATTTAAAATAGAGCCTATTTCTATTTAAAATAGAGCCTATTTTTATTTAAAACAGAGGCTATTTTTATTTAAAATAGAACCTATTTTTACTTAAATTAGAACCGTTTTTTTAGGGTTAGGAAGTAGAAAATGCCTCAGGTATTAACCTTCCACTCATGTGTCTATTTTTTAATGTAACCTTTTGATTTTGTTATCTGACATTTAAGAAGACCATTAATAGTACTAGTGGCCACTACTGGTACGCTTACCTTAATACATATTTTTTCTTTTAAAAGAAATCTGTGATTATTTATTAAAATTATTTGTTTGTGTTTTATTTTTTAACATTTAAAAGTTAATGTTTTATTATTTAGCATGTTTCCCAAATCTTAATTATTTACCGTCAAACGGGGTTACTGTCTGCTTTTTTGCGGGGGGCCCTGTGACCTTTCTGGTCACAGGCTGGCGTCAATGGTCATTTTGTCACTCGGTAAATCCGCCATTGGGTAGCCAGATGAATGAGGCTACTGCTTTCTAAATGTGTAAGTCGTTTTGTGCTGTAAAAGTTTTTGTCATAATAGATCATTATTGGACACTCATTTTTGACAAGGACCTTCAGAAACATTTTTGAAAAGTTGCATTCTAGATGTTATTTTATACTATCACAGGGGCCCATTTCACAATCAAATACAAATTAATATTACTAGTATTGTGCTTGTAATTTGTATCTATAGCAACTATAGCATGATATGTTTTCCTTTCGGAAGATATTGCCTTCATCGCAGATTTTGCTGAGGAACTAAAAACCTTAAAAATGATACCATGACAGCATTACAAAAAAAAATGTTTATATTCTTTATGTTTTATATATACGATAGTGGAACGATTTCTCATTCAAGTATTTCTCAAATGGCCGTATCCAGGACAGGGTTTTAGGGGTTAAACCCTAAATTTTTGAAAAGGTTTGATTTTTCCTATAATCCCTATATGGTAAAACTCCCTATACATGACCCCCCCCCCCAAATAAAATCCTGGATACGGTATGATGAGATTCATATAATAAGACTAATTCTACACCCCTACGATAGAGCTGGACAAGTTATGACACTCGTGTCAATTATTGACACTCGGCATTCTTTCAAATAGCACACATAAAAAGAAAGCAGTTTTAAAAACCTGCTGATTTTTGTGTCTGTCCTCAAATCATTTCACAATAAACTACAAGTCTAATATCATATTTGTACCGTTTTGCTGTACAAATTACAAGTATTACATTAGACTTGTGATTTCTTGTGAAATCGGCCCTGGTCAGTTAGCTATTCTCTTAAGGCTACGTACGCTCCATAATTCGGAAATCAGGGGCGGATTCACGGGGAGTAACTGGGGGAGAGTTTCCCCCACCCAAAAGTTCTTGCAATAGGTGAAACAAATTGTTGAAAGCTGAACCTACGTCATACCTACATTATTTTCTCATGCAGAAATTCCTTACTTCCCCCCCCCCCTAATATTTTACCCTGCATCCGGCCCTGTCGGAAACTGTATATTGAAAAATCGAAAACTATCCTTCCCTATTTATGTTTCAGAAACCCTACCTTAGCCAGCTTCAATAACACATTGAATACACCATTTGCCGTTAGATCACTGAAGTTAAGCAACATCCAGGGAGATTTTACTTGTTGGGTAATCACGTAGGTTTGAGCTCTCATGAGGCCGGCTATTTTCTTACCAACCCAGGTTATTTGAAGTCTTATCTTTTTTTTGGATACCTGGTTTGGTGGTTTGTAAGTTTCTCAGGAATGAAGCTTAAAAACTCAGTCTCGAATGCATGCGCGGATATAGCCTTTTTCTTTTGGGGGGGCACAATATACCTAATAGAAAATTTGGAGGGGGAAGGGGAGAGACTTGTAACATAGAAACCGGGGGCTTGGGTCCTGGGCAGTACTTTTTAATACAATGTTTATCAAGGTACGATACCTAATTTGTTAAAAGCTGTAGATCTTACCACAAATAACTTTCATAAGGGTGATAAGCGATTTTATAAGCGTGATGACGAAAAAAAAGTGCCATGACGGATGAAAAAATTTTTGACGATTTTTTATTTACGTATTTCTAGTTAGTCTCAGAATTGGGAATTATTTAGGGGCCCCCCGCCTCTGGTGGGATAAAAGATACAGCGAATCACAGTTCATTTGATTTTTTTTTTAAATTTTTTATGTGATTAGGTATAATGAAATTTGAGAAACACCGTCCGCTTGAATAAACTGAGGGGCACGTGCCCCCCCCGGGTCCTCCCCTATATCCGCGCATGCTCGAATGACCTTAAATGTTAAAGAGACATTGACCCAAAAAAAGAGAAGACTTTTTTAGACGATGTAACACAAAGTAAAATCTGAAATTATGAAATTATATACAGCGCCGCGCCAGGGCCGGATTAACAATAGTAGCATGTGCTACGGGCCCCGCGCTTTAGAGGGCCCCACACTTTGACAACTTACACTAGATATATCGATTCTGGGTTGACAATTGAAAAAAACATATCATTTTGACGGGGCCCCCAACTCTTCAAAGTTTGTAGAAAATCTAATTTAGGAAAGTACAAGTAGTTACCTACTACCTAGGAACTTAATAAAGAAACGAGTATTGCAACATAAGCAAATTGGTTAGTGTAGGTACACTAGGTACCCTCTTACTATCCCTTTGAAGTTTAATCTAGGCTACCTAGGAACTTAATAAAGAAACGAGTATTGCAACATAAGCAAATTGGTTAGTGTAGGTACACTAGGTACCCTCTTACTATCCCTTTGAAGTTTAATCTAGGATATAAATTTTATCAACGAGTATTGCAACATAAGCAAATTGTTTAGTGTAGGTACACTAGGTACCCTCTTACTATCCCTTTGAAGTTTAATCCATGTTTTATCGATGTTGGTATACTCAAAATTTAATTTCACTTCTCTCTACCAGCTGTAGGTACTAGTCCAAAAGGTCAAAAGATAATCCATGTTTGTACTGGCTTCAAAAAGTAGACTACTTAGTCTACGCCAGCGGGGGTGGGGGTGGAGGGGGCCCCGCTCTGTGAAAGTACTACGGGCCCCGCGGAATTTTAATCCGGCCCTGCGCCGCTCTGTTCAAAAAGATTGTCCTGCTCTGTCCGAGGGTATCAATTTCCATTTCTTGCTAATTTAAGTTTGAATAGAAAGTACCTTCATGTATACCTAACCTAACCCGAATCTTCCTGAATAACATTATCAACCCTCTTTTGGATAATAATTCTATACAATACTTTTTGCATATCTTTTTTAGTTTACCTGCGACAATTCAGTTTTCCTTTCTTTCATAAATCTAGTTATATAAAGGTTTGAACTCTGCGAGGTAAATACATACAGTCTTGTCAAACTCGTCTTCAAGTTGTAACTAAGGGTGCTCCTAGACTGTCGCATACTCACTTGTCTTAAGGTGCGTTTCCACTTAGCGACATTTGTCGCGCGATACAGGTCGGGCGACAAATGTCGCGCGACATGATCTGTTTCCACATGCAGCATGTATCCCGCGAAATTCCTTCCACCATCTACAGTCTTGTTTATATTCTAACAGTTTTGTTATCTGGACTCCATGGAATAGCTTCACCGTTAAGAGAAATAGGATGGGGATCGGAATATTTTCGGCGTAGGGTAAAAATTTTAAAAATTGATTTTGAAGTATTTAGACGGATTTTCCATTTTTGTAGCCAGATAGAGAGGTTATCACATGCAGATTGGAGAATATTTCTGGCAGTTTCAATGTTGTTATGGCTGACAATGATGGCCGTGTCATCGGCAAACATGGCCAGATTTGTGTCTGGTGGTTGGGGTAGGTCAGCAACGTTTATATTTTGGCAAGGTGAGGTCATAAATTAAATAAATTTTTAAAATTTATCTGAAAATTTTTTAAGTAGGTATTTTTTCCACTGTTATTTTTTTCCTTTCTTGTGAGCAAGTTGCAAAATGAGTGACGACGATCTTGTTTCAGCTGTAGTTTCAGTTGCTATCATAATTGACTTATCGAACTCAAAACGGCGTAGGCAACATAGATACTGGGGTCGCCCCTCTCATCAAGGTATAAAAGTCGTTTTTTTTTTTTTTTAGTCTTCTTTCGATATTGACCGTTAAATTACTTTTTTACTTTAAGGTAATATATATTTTCAAAATAAATCACAACAATATACATCTCCTAAGCTAATGTTAGTGACATTTGTTGTTATTTATTTATAAATCTATGTTGCCTACGCCGTTTTGAGTTCGATAAGCCAATTATGATAGCAACTGAAGCTACAGCTGAAACAAGATATTCGTCACTCATTTTGCAACTTACTCACAAGAAAGGAAAATTTAATATATGAGTTCATCTTGCCAGAATATAAACAAGACTGCAGATGGTGAAAGTAATGTCGCGGGATACATGCTGCATGTGGAAACAGATCATGTCGCGCGACATTTATCGACCGACCTGTGTCGCGCGACAAATGTCACTAAGTGGAAACGCACCTTTATATCATTGCTCACATTTTTGCTTATAAGCAGAAGAAAAAAAAACACGTTCTTACGGGATTCCGCAGATCGAGCAATACTTACTTATCGTATATCATTGCACAAATCTTTCCTTATAAGCAAGGAAAAACAAATACACAAGCACGTTCTTACGGGATTCCGCAGATCGAACAATACTTACATGTCGTATAAAAAGGCATTTTATTTAGAAAACAAATTATTTTGTTCTTTAGAGCACACTTTCTGGCCCTCCCCAATATTTTTTTTATGATTATTAATATGCTTTCCTCTGGGTGGTCATCAATCTGGATTATACTCAGCACTTTAATCAAGGTATGCAGCTGTCTGACAGCACCGCAAGTACTAGGGTGAACCGTAAGTACGAGGGATGCACCGTAAGTGCGAGCGGTGCACCGTAAGTACGAGTGTTGCATCGTAAGTACGAGAGGTGTTTGACAGAACTAATAATATTGTTTTATTATGATTACTGTGTTTTTATCATTCTATTTTACCCTTGCAGTAGTTCGTATTTGCGATGATTACGAGTTTCACAGAACTAATAATATTGTTTTAATATCATTACTGTGTTTTTTATTATTATTTATATTTATAAAAATAATTTATTTATTGTTAATAACTTTAGAATAGATTTTGAATTATTTGATAAAATAAATGTTGAAAATTGAAAAAAAAATAATAATAATAATAAGGTTGTGCTCACTTTTACAACAATCAGGAGGACGGGATTAATCAATGTCAGTCCTCCCCCCCCCCCGGGGGGGGCAATTAGAATGTTATGGCCCCCATAACAGCAATATCAATAATAATGGTATCGAGGGAGAAAGTTAAACACAATAAATGGGACTTGTCAAGCCAAAGACAATTCATAAAACATTCTTCCGGGCAGGGCTCTGCATTTTGATTACATTCCCCAAAAAAGGTTTCTCATTGCAATAGCTATAGGAGTTTCTGTCAGAAAAAATTGAAGAAAATAAATAAAGTGGGGGAACCCCTGGCAACATAATATCGCGGGTTAAGGTTATGTCACCCTCCATCCTTCGACTCGACTAGACTGATGATGAATCGAATGATTCGAAACTAGTTTCTTCATATGTAATATTAAATTGTGTTTTTGGTAAGTGTTTTGTTTTAAATTAATTTATTTTAATAGTAAATAAGGTAATATTTGAACCAATGATTTGACAATCCTCCGCCATCTTTAGGGCCTAAAAGTTGCGTCTGCTTTATATATAGATAGACATAGTCAGCTCCCATGCTCAGTGGTCACTGCACTAGTCTTGTACTCGGGAGATCCAGGTTCGAATCCTGGTGGGGGCAAAAAATTTGTCACTGTGGTTTTGGGTGTTTTTGGGGCGCACTCAGCCTCGTTGGGACACTGAGGAGCTATGGAGTTAAATGCGCAATTGCGCATAGCGACCTGGTGCCAGCATTGTATGTAAAATAGAAAAAATCAAAGTAGGTGCCTAATTGGATAATGATTGATGTTTGGAAAATCCTACAATGCTGTAGTGTGCGCCAAAGATGTGACATAATAACACAAAGAAACAGAATTTTTTTATATTAATAGACATAGATTGACGTCAACTGACAAACAGTACATATCCACTTATCCTAAATTTTGGCGTTCTACAGAACGACTCCACAGCGAGATTAAATTTCATATTGGTATTCGTGCTGCACTCTATTGTATTTGTTTAAAACATTCTCTGTGTCTACCTTATCAATTACACAATGTTGCTAGGTTTCAATAATAATTAAAGAGTCGGTGTTTTCCTCCTGATAAATTTACTAAAAGAAAGATGAATAGCCGTAAAAACGTGATCTAGCCGAGAGGGTTCTTACAACAGTCCAATATGGGACTCATGACGGCTAATAAATAGCGAGTTCAATTTTTTTTTAAAAAAAAAAAAACATAAGTTCTTGTGACCAGACACTCTTCCCCGGTTCCAGGTTCAGCTGAGAGCTAGTCTGTGTTGAGAGTTAGAAGGAGACATTTTTATAATAATTAATTTTATTATATCTACCTCTACCGAAGGCGTAATTTCTTCCAATCCATATACGACTTACTAACTTTCCATGAGAAAAAGTAAATCATACTTGAGATTGTAAGAAGTTATTTGAGGGTGACATCCTCACTGGCCGAGTCCACCTGAGCTGATGGTGTAAAATAACGCAGAAAGCAACTCTGTAGTATCATTATGTTTATAACTTTTATGTTACTGAAGTAATTATATTGCAGTGATTGTCATGGTTCTGGGGGCCCATGTCAATTATTAGCCTTCAAGAACGGATGTATGATGTAAATTAAAAACACAAGCAGTATACTACAACTTATCTAGAGCTGCTGTCTCATACATCTGGCTACCATCGGATACGATGATGCCACTATTGAATGAATGAATACCTACCTCAAGTAGGTATTTTACATATTTACCTATTTCCATTAATTGGAAATTCGGATATGACTTCAAGTTCAATGTATTAATTTTATTAGGCTCTCCAAAAAAAGGAATTTCTCTCAAAAATATTTTTTTAGTAGGAGTCGTAAAATTCTGTTTGAATTCAAAGTTAGAAACAAACTCGTAATATAAAAGCAGTAATTTTTTGTGTTAGATAGGTCTTAGGTAAAGGTAACTATGTCATGATTACTTTAATAGACATAATATAATTTTATAATTTTTTTTTTTTTGCAATTTATTATTCCAATATCAAAATGAGAAAAGGCATCGGGAGTTTTATTTCCTAAATTTCGAACTTAGCGATAAAATAGATCTGATGTTCTAGAATATCTTGGTGTAGCAGCATTATTTTTTCAACCCCAAGAAAAAAAACAATCTATTCAAAGATTTAAAAAAACAAGCGGGTAGTAAAAAATATACCCGCAAAATATACCCGTACTGCTAAAAATTTAACAGTAAACTATTCTTTTCACTTTGGCAACACTGTAAATTTCATAATAATCGAAGAGACCCGAAGACTAGATGGAGGGGGTAAAAAACGTGCCGAATCATAGGAGAAGAGGGTAGAGGGAAGCCAAGATGAGTTCATGAAATGTTATCGCATTTTTCTCCTTCCAAATCTAAACAAACAAAGCGCTCTTTTTCTTAACAGTTCTGATTACGGCGTTCATAATGATTAGTGATAAATAAAGCTAGCCATTAATAAAAAATAAACTATTTTAAAACGTGATTCTGTATTTTTTCAAATATAAATGAAGTTAGTGTGTGTGTTTTTTATTAATTAAATAAAGGAATAAATAACCTTTTAAAAAATACAAATGAAAATGTCTGAAGGAAATTTGTGTGTGAAAAAAGCGGATGGATTTATAACAAACTGTAGATTGTGTTTAAATGAATCTAATTATCCTATTTTATCAATATTTGATGAGAAATGTGATCTTTCAAGAAAAATTATGCTTTTAACAAATATTGTGGTAAGTTTTCATGTAATTTTCAACTTAAATTTCTTTATCGGCTTTATCTCTTAATCAAACTCTAAACATATAAAAATGCGGCCATTTCCTTTGTTCTGTTCTGATAACAGTAAAAACATAACCTCACTTCCATGTGCTTTATCAATTTATTTTTATATTTTATTGTTTATTTTTTAATTATTATCAGTTTATTTGTCAACAAATAAATGAGAATAATGTAAAAAAATCAATATTTAATTTACTTTTAATGATTTTTTCTTTTGATTTCCATTCATATTGGTTTTTTGTTGACCATTCCTATTGTCTATTGTAAAGTGCGTTTAATCTCAAACCCCTCTTCTTATAGCATCCATGTTTTTTTTTTTATTTGTGAGTTGATTGGGTCTGTATTTTATTCTCAAGAGAGATAACTCGAGGGTCTTCCAATCTGTGAGCATAGGAAGCAATGTACTAAATCAAGGTCTTTCTGGTTCACGTTTTTCTTCCAACATTCATTACTCATTGTCTATTTTTTTTTTCTTACCTCATGGCTCATGATAATCACAACTACCTACCATTTCCCACTCAATTTTTATTTCTTGTGACTCATATTAACATTGTTAAGTAGTGATAAGTTATCAATTTTTTGCTCTCGTTCAACAAAATGATAACGTACTATATTTTTTTTTTATGTTATTAGGTTTACTTTTGATAAGGTTTTTTTTCTTATCATAATTTAATTAAGTTCTTATTTGAAAAATGTATTCCATACATGCAATAAATTTTCATCAAAACGCAAATTTTATATATTTTTTATAATGCTCCATGAAAATCTCACCTTAAAATATACTGTTACTAATTGTAAAACCTAGTTTTATGTTTAAAGTCATATCTCGTTGACATTAGCACTGGACCATATCTGGTCATATACGGCATGGCAGGTGAATCGATTCCTTCATTCGATTTTTGGATTTTATGTTTTTTGAAAACGTTAAGTATCATATTTTAGGAGGACATTAAATCATGGTAAACTTGTACTGTAAACTGTAGACCTTATTTATGTTTAAAGTCACTTGTTTTGACTAATATTTGTTCCTGGGTTAGCCAATAAAGCCAAGTATCGAGAGTTGCCCGCAATTATAGATATTCTTAAAAAATCATCCATCATTTCTATTATTATGACGATGTTTCTCACGTAACAAATTTACAATTTGTTTATGGGATCAGACCTACACACGTGTGCAATTTTATTTTAATTGACTAGATCTATGTAGTCAATGTGAATAGACTCTGCACTCAGAGAAATACTTTACAACTACTTGATATTTTTTTTTATCAGTAACCTAGGTAAACATGAAACACGTTTCCATCATTCTATTTTTGTCATCTCAGAAGAATATTGAAGAGGATTCATTGCCTCTTCGTTCTTTCTGTAATCTAAGTAGCAGATGTCTGAGATGTCATACTGTAGCTGGAGAATATTTTTTATTAGGTACTGGGCGTTCCAAAATAAAATAACACTGAAGATAAAAAAATCTGAAAGTTCCTAAGGAGTATAGTTTTTTCAAAGGAATTAACAGTTGTCATTTTTCTTCTTGAATCTCAATATTTTCCTACTAAATTGTCATGGTTTTCAAGTCTCCGAATTCATTCTTCGTTTATGAAAAAAAACGTGATTATTTTTTGGCCATATGGGGGGAGGGGCTCATTGTTCTCAATTTAAGTAAATGACATGTACCTACTACTTTTTTACCTACTTCGACGGAAATGTTCAAAACGAAGCTCCTTCAAAGAATATCGGAATACATTTCGGTGTTGATATCTATGATTTTTATCACCCCTATCAATTTGAGTTTTTCGGGTTCTGTAGAGCCCAAGACATTTTGGTAGGATAGAGGACATTTTTCTCCTCATAATTGTATCCGATAATGAATCTTCGGTGCAATTAGCACTGTTGAAAAAGCATGGGGGAGCTCCTTCAAAGAATACGAATATCGGAATACATTTCGGTGTTGATATCTATGATTTTTATCACCCCTATCAATTTGAGTTTTTCGGGTTCTGTAGATCCCAAGACATTTAGGTAGGATAGAGGACAATTTTCTCCTTATAATTGTATCCGATCATGAATCTTCGGTGCAATTAGAACTGTTGAAAAAGCATGGGGGATTTTTGTTGATTGAAAATTTATTATTATTAAGTGATGTACCTTTCTCAGCTTTTCGGGCTCTTTTTCTCCAGGTCAATACTTTTAACCTCAGGAGTACTATCTATGTTTCCATTAATCATTCGTTTAGGAATTTCCGCGGAAATATGCGTGCGGTTCCAAATTACCAGGGAACTCATTCCTTTGAATTCCCTGGTATTTTGTTCAAAATTTCATTCTAATGAGTTTGGAATCGGTGTTACATTTGCTTTTATCTGCCACATTCTTTGGGATTTCCATTGATAAATCTGAGAATTATAATTTCTTTCCTGTAGTTCTTTCATTATATTGATTATAATTCCATTGTTGTGACGTTTCTTACGTTAATACAAATAAAATTTGAGAACAAACTTTTTGAGTGGACCATTTTTTTTTTCACCACACCCCTCCCCAATGAAAACTTGAAACATCAGATTTTGTGGGCGATATCTGTCTGCTCTTGTGTAAAGTAAAGGAGAAAAGTTCGAAAGGAGTATTCACTCTTAAGTAGTGACAGTTCCGTGACCGGCAAGTGATCCGCCCGGCTGAACCAGAAATATTCTTCCAGACATTTGAAGGAACATGTTCACACTAGACCGGCACGTGACAATGCATTACTGTGAGCTCACGATCAGCGGGAATCACTTGCCGGCACTGTCACTGTTTAGTCTTAGTGTGAATGATTCTTATATTTTGAGAAACCTTGCAAATGTCAGACACTCAACCAGGTATAAGCAAAAAAGTGTAGATAAAACAAAGCAAGGTGTAAGAGAGTGAAGCGTGGAAGGGGGAGAGAAACATGGATTGGTTTTTATCACCAAATTTCTTGATAATTCTTTTGTTACGCTCATGAGGACTGAATAGAAACTGGTTCATTTCATTGACCATTTCATATCAGGAGAGAGGTACGTACAAGCACATCTCTCTGAAGGAGGGATAACCAAACTCATCAAGGTTACCCGAAGTGCTCCTTGACAGGAGAGTTGAATGATGATTACATGTTGGGTGAACACAATTATAGAACGTTTTTTTTTGCCCACTTGCTTGAATATATCGGGTGTCTCAAAAGAAAACCCTAGTTTTGACTTTCCTTGTCCATTAAAAAAAAAAANTCAAAAGAAAACCCTAGTTTTGACTTTCCTTGTCCATTAAAAAAAAAATGTAATGGGTCGAAATTTTCGATGTTGAGTTTTCAATGCCAAAAAGCGTTTTGAGGTCCTCAGAGGCCAATTATCAAATTTCAGCCATTGGTCCGTATGTGTGTGTGTTTGTTTGTTTGTGAACAAAGGATAGGATTTTGTTCGCGGTTTATTTATATACTGAACATACATAACAAATTTAAGTCTCACCTCCTGCCATTCTCCACTGGTTGTTGTAGCGGTAATGAGTTGATAACAACTGGTTGTTGTGGCGACAAATCGTCAGCGGTACATTTGATTAACGTGTTTTGCCCGTTGTTGTAGGATCTCAATACGTGTTCAGACATTGCACACCCGACAATATCAGCCGATTACAATTCATTCAATAGTGGCATCATCGTGTCCGATGGTAGCTAGATGTAGAAAACAATAGCTCTGGATAAGTTGTAGTCTACTGCTAAATTTTGTAAATGTCATCATATATCTGTTCTTAGAGGCTGATATAATTGACATGGGCCCCCAGAACCATGTTAAGCACTGTAATATAATAACGTCAGTAACACAAGAGTTACAAACTTAATGATTTTACAGAGTTGCTTTCTGTGTTATTTTACACCATCAGCTCAGGTGGTGTAACAATACATTTCAGAAAATTACAATACCGATTAAAATACATCTTAGAAAATATCAGCCGATTACAATACATTTTTTTCATGGGATTTGGAAAGTAACAAATGATAACACATTAGAATTGTCAGCAGTAGTGTAGGTACTCTGATTTTTCTTTTTTGTTATACCTGCTATCTTAAATCCAGACCCTGTACATCTTAGAAATATTTGGGCTATTTTTATTCATAAAGGTCACCCTTTATGAACATTCCCCTTCTTAAAAGGTCTGTGAAATACACACACACGCATTGTTAAGAAAAAAAAAAGGTATGTTTGAAAAGACCTTGAGTGATAAAGGAAAAATGAAATAAAAGAAGGACTAACATTAGGCTTGATATTTTTTTTTTTACCTGTAAAGGTTATTTTTGGAAATCATTTTGTAAAGATAGTGGGCCTATCTTTGAGTCAAATAGATAATGTGATTCTTTATCTTGTTGGTGTGTTGCCCAAGATTTTTTTTTTAGAAGGAAAGTGATGGAGCCTTTTTTGTTTCTTGTTAAAAAGGTCTCTTTGTTCTTCCATCAGGTAAAAGATAAGCAAATAATGAGTGTGGAAATGAACCTTTTCAAAAATAACAGTATTTTATCATTTTGAACACTTATGGATTTTTGTTAGAATTATTTAATTTTGATAGAGCGGGAAATTATTTGCGTCAGGTATGTCGCCTTTACACGATAACAATAGAGACGTCTCCGTGGCAGAGTGTGCATTACACTCGGCTTGCGCCAAGGTGGTTCCGGGTTCAATCGGACGGGTTGAAACGAATTTTCTACTTGGTCTGGTTGTGCTTGGGGGGTAACTCAGTCAAGTGGTAGCATTATAAGGCAATAATTGTTGAAGTATAGCTTAGGCTTAGTGATATTTGAGTGAATGTTGAACTTGTAATGCTATGATGCCTATAAACATTGTGACATAATAACACAAAGAAACATACATTTACAATGATAACAATAGATGGGTAGTGAGAAAGAGAAGAAAAGAAAAGTCTCAAAATTTTCTGCACGAATACAATACTTTATCTTCTAGAGGAAGAGAAAGTAAAAATGATGAAAGCAAATAGTTTGTGGTGGGGCAGGCTCCGCTTAGACTTGTTTTTTTTTCATCGTTGAAAAAAAATCTCTTCACGAATACAATACTTTATCTTCTAGAGGAAGAGAAAGTAAAAATGATGAAAGCAAATAGTTTGTGGTGGGGCAGGCTCCGCTTAGACTTGTTTTTTTTTCATCGTTGAAAAAAAATTTCTGCACGAATACAATACTTCATCTTCTAGAGAAAGAGAAAGTAAAAATGATGACAGCAAATAGTTTGTCGTGGGGCAGGCTCTGCTTAGACTTGTTTTTTTTCATCGTCGAAAAAAAATCTCTGCGTTTTCTTAATTTCTAAAAAAGAAGCAGAAAAAAGTTTGAGATGGTTGAAAGCGACCACAGCTTCATTTGGTTCGAAATCTAACTCTACCCACCTCTTCCTGATACTAGTCACAATAAATCTGAACAAAGGTCGCAGTGATAGTTACTATTTTATATTACCACCAAGAGTTTCCTTTAAACGTCTGTTAGTCAGTCTGTGTTTTTTTCACAAATGCCTTGTCCAGTTGCGATGAAATTCGTACAGACATAAATTATATATTCACAGAATTGGCTGATTAGTTTTTGGACCCAATAGGATCTACTAAGGCATCATGTTGCCACCAAGAGTTTCCTTTAAACGTCTGTTAGTCAGTCTGTGTTTTTTTCACAAATGCCTTGTCCAGTTGTGATGAAATTAGTACAGACATAAATTATATATTCACAGAGTTGGCTGATTAGTTCTTGGACCCAATAGGATCTACCCAGGCATCATGTTTCCACCAAGAGTTTCCTTTAAACGTCTGTTAGTCAGTCTGTTTTTCAACCAGTTGTGATGAAATTAGTACAGACATAAATTATATATTCACAGAATTGGCTGGTTAGTTTTTGGACCCATTTGGATCTACCGAGGCATCATGTTGCCGTTTGAAGTCAGTGAGATCAGTTGTCTGATTTGCTAATCAACTCTTAATTTTGACTTCACAATCCTTTACCAAGTTGGTTAAATTGCAGTACTATGTCCAGTAAACTCATAATTACGGTATTTATTATTATTATTATTATCTAACTGGTTAGAGATGGCCATTGAGGCTGCAATTACTACGGGGACCTTTATTTGGACCATTATTTCGAAGAGGCGGGGATGGAGTTGGATTCGAACCAATAGCATTCTGGTTACGAATTCAGCGCCTCAAACAACTGAGCTACTGAGGCTGAATAGTTACGGTTGATAAAATACAACAATGATACTGTTTTTGTGAGATAAACTGAGGCTGTATAGTTAAGGTTGATAAAATGCAACAATGATACTGTTTTTGTGAGATACACTGAGGCTGTATAATTACAGTTGATAAAATACAACAACGATACTGTTTTTGTGAGATACACTGAGGTTGTATAGTTACGGTTGATAAAATACAACAACGATACTGTTTTTGTGAGATACACTGAAGCTGTATAATTACGGTTGATAAAATACAACAATGATACTGTTTTTGTGAGATACACTGAGGCTGTATAGTTACGGTTGATAAAATACAACAATGATACTGTTTTTGTGAGATACACTGA
>CM022883.1:18967267-18992209 GCA_012654025.1 Pachypsylla venusta | reverse complement strand
TTTTTTTTTTTTTTTGTATTTGTTCTCGTTGTTGGTGTTGAAGTTGGTGTTTTTTTTCTTTTTGTATTTGTTCTCGTTGTTGGTGTTGAAGTTGGTGTTTTTTTTCTTGTTGTTTTTGTTCTCGTTGTTGGTGTTGAAGTTGGTGTTTTTTTTCTTGTTGTTTTTGTTCTCGTTGTTGGTGTTTATGTTGGTGTTTTTTTTCTTGTTGTTTTTGTTCTCGTTGTTGGTGTTTATGTTGGTGTTTTTTTTCTTGTTGTTTTTGTTCTCGTTGTTGGTGTTTATGTTGGTGTTTTTTTTCTTGTTGTTTTTGTTCTCGTTGTTGGTTTTTATGTTGGTGTTTTTTTTTTCTTGTTGTTTTTGTTCTCTTTGTTGGTGTTGATGTTGATGTTGTTGTTTTTGTTCTTGTCGTTTTTTGTTGATGTTGTTGTTAATGTTGTTTTCGTTGTTGTTCTTGTTTTTGTTGTTGGTGATGATGAGTTACACCTTACAATATCACATATGTCATTCATAAAAAAATAATGTAATTTCGGAAGGGGTCTGGACTCCATGGACGCCCCCTTGGGGGACGGCGTTAAAAACTACTGGATGTTGTAGGGACAATGTATTGATACGACCTGGTTGTTGTAGCGATAATATGTTGATAACAACTGGTTTTTGTAGCGGCAATGTGTTGATAACAACTGGTTGTTGTAGCGACAATGAGTTGATAACAACTGGTTGTTGTAGCGACAATGAGTTGATGACAACTGGTTGTTGTAGCAGTAATGAGTTGATAACAACTGGTTGTTGTAATGACAATGTGTTGATAACAACTGGTTGTTGTGGCGACAATGAGTTGATAACAACTGGTTGTTGTAGCGATAATGAGTTGATAACCACTGGTTGTTGTAGCGGCAATGAGTTGATAACAACTGGTTGTTGTAGCGGCAATGTGTTGATAACCACTGGTTGTTGTAGCGACAATGAGTTGATGACAACTGGTTGTTGTAATGACAATGTGTTGATAACAACTGGTTGTTGTAGCGACAATGAGTTGATAACAACTGGTTGTTGCAGCGGCAATGAGTTGATAAAAACTGGTTGTTGTAGCGACAATGAGTTGATAACAACTGGTTGTTGTAGCGACAATGAGTTGATAGCAACTGGTTGTTGTAGCTGTGCTGTTTTTAAAATCAACTGTTCTCCACATTTCTACATTCCCGTTTGAAAAAATGGTAGAAATGAAGGTACCGAAAAAAATTGTATGGCCCTTGTCTGGAACTGTGATGGTATGCCTTCCAAGTTGTCCTGGTGCTTAGTACCGGTCATCAGGAGGGGTGCGCGGCACCAATAACAACTGGATCATAATTGTTCGCGGCCATCCAGTATGGGTTCGTTTGTCTGTGTCAACTTTTATTTTCGAGGTATTTCTGACATTGGTTCAACATTTTTGTTAGTCATACACGAGGCAGCGTTGACTACTAACTTCTTGTGTGTCGAAGAGGTGGGTTGTTCGTTATAATGATTTTTATCTATCTCCGCAGGCATTTGGTTTAACTCTTTTTTTTTTCTGGTCTTGAGCCATCTTTGTTATGTTGATCTCTACTTAGCATTGTTTTCTGTAATCGGGAGGGACTCACGGAAGAGATGCCAGTCTTTCTAGATGATCGTCGACAAGATTATTGATCCGTGTGACTGAGTTGGTTAGGTTTCGGTAAAATTTCTTATCGTTCAATGGGGCTATTTGGTATTGCGGTTTTTTTTAACACTAGTCAATCGTCAGAGAAAACCAGATACATAGTTTGATAACGGAATAATTAAACCAACCAACTTCTGCCCCGCATTGGGTTTGGTTGGGTTTCATCTTTTGTTTATGTTTGAATGTAGCCAACGATCATACCACGTTGAATACACCAGTTCCTGTCAGATCACTGAAGTTAAGCAACGTCGGGCGTGGTCAGTACTTGTATGGGTGACCGCTTGGGAACACCACGTATCGTTGGCTTTTTTTCCGACCCAAGCCAGGCTGAGTGAGGTCAATGTGGGTAGCTGGTTTGCAAGTTTCCAGCGAATGGAGGGTGAAACCCCCGTCTTGAATGACCAATAGATGTTAAAGAGAAGTTAAGCCAAATTAAAAAAAAAAAAAAATGTTTGAATGTGTTTTGATCTTTGGCTTACTAATTGTTTTAATTTGGCAACATAAAAAAATCACTCTATGATTGTCTGGTCGCCTGATGTAGTTTTTATGTCTTACCCAGGGTATATCACGTGGAGGCACACTATCATTTACCCCTATTTGGATATACAACTGTATACCACGTGGAGGCACACAATCATTTTCCCCTATTTGGATATACAACTGTATACCACGTGGAGGTACACTATCATTTACCCCTATTTGGATGTACAACTGTATACCACGTGGAGGCACACTATCATTTACCTCTATTTGGATATACAACTGTATACCACGTGGAGGCAAACTATCATTTACCCCTATTTGGATATACAACTGTATACCACGTGGAGGCACACTATCATTTACCCCTATATGGATATACAACTGTATACCACGTGGAGGCACACTATCATTTACCTCTATTTAAGAACTGAGATACGTTCCATAATTCTCCCCTGAACTGAGATACGTTCCATTTTATATACTGAGATACGTTCCATTTTTTGTAGCGCTTGCGGTTGAGACGATGGGAATTTGGTTGAGACGATGGGAAGGAGCGCTATGGGTAGGCTGTTTCTGACCAGATTTTTTGGGGTCAAATCAGGGCGCGGGCGGGGGGGATTATTATTTAAAGAAAGCACTCTTTCCAATTGGGGCATTTGCCTAGGCAAAGAAAAGAATTCTCGATCATCGTAAGGTAAAAAAGGGCGACATTTTAATTACTTTCGTCCCCAAGAAATTGATGGGGACAGCGGGACATTCAGCCCCAGAGCGGGACTGTCCGGGATTTCTGGTCACTGTAGCTATGGGTGAAGACAATCGGGAAGAAGTTAATAGGGAGAACAGGTAATAGAAAAGCAAAATTTTATCTAACGCAACAAATTATTATTGCTATCCAAGGAGACAATGCTGCCAGGAGATCAAGAAGATTTATTTTATTATTGAATTATTAATAATCTTTCTTAACCAGCGTCTATGGCACGTTGAATACACCAGTTCCCAATAGATTACTGAAGTTAAGCAACGTCCAGCGAGGTTGTGCGAGTCCACGTGGGTTCGCGCCTTCGTGATGCTGGCTATTTTTCCGGCCCAACCCAGGCTGGGTGATGTCAATGTGAGAAGCTGGTTTGCAAGTTTCTTGCGAATGGAGGGTGAAACCCTCGTCTTGAACGACCAGTAGAAGTTAAAGAAACGTTAAGTCAAATTTTAAAAAAACGTGTAATTGATCTATTTTTACCACGAAAACTCTCAAAGGCTTGGTCCTCTTCTGATAAAATTTGGCATGTACATTAAAACCCTAGTCCACTTAGAGCTTCATAATGGTCATTTTAAATAAGTGAGGTCTATAGTTCACAGAACTTTTATTATAATAATATTATTTTTTGAAAAAAGAATGTTATCACTAATGCGTACTTAACTAGCTGAACTCTTCAGATAAGCTAAATAGAGCAACCATAGGCTGTTATCAGTGGACGTTTGGGATCTTCTGTAGATAATACTATGTATATGAGAGTGATAAGCTGATAAGAAACGACCTTCATGCAATATTTGAAAAGAAACTACATATTTAATTTAGAAATTTACTTTTGTAAGACGTCATCATGCTGTTTGATCGTCGCCAGATGTCTTCAGACTGAAGGTCGAAACTAGTAGTTTGGTGAACTGCAGATATCAATCAGTCCAAATTTTCACGATGAGGATTCGATGAGTCACCTGGGGGCCCAAAAATCATAGAATTCCATGAGAGTCATTAATGCACGGAAAAAAATCCCGTGTGGACTTGGTACGTACAACCAATCCCCATTATCTTCCTGGGGATTGTGTTGTGGCTGTCCAGTTGTTCTCCATACCAAGTCCCATCTTGAGGAGGACACTGTTCTGTATGTGATCCATCTTGAGGAGGACACTGTTCTGTATGTAGTAATGTTTGGACTGTGTTGTGGCTGTTCAATTGGTGTCCATACCAAGTCCCATCACTGTTCTGCATGTGGTAATGTTTGGATTACATCATTGAATCGATAATAACTATTACCACCTACTTCTACTCAATAAAGAGAGAAGACGTGAACTTTTGAACGTAAATTGACTTTTTAAAAAGAATAGACTTTTTGTTGTAAAATGAAAGTGAAATGTTTAGTGCTTAGGGTCAGGACACTGAGTCAGATCTAATACGTCGCGTTGTAGAGAGAAGCAAGTCAACCAAGCAACCTATGCAAGAAAACTAGAACTCAGATAGAGAGTATCTTAGGAGGCACTCATGAAGAATCGTGATAAACAACATTATATATAGGGTGTATGGTTAAAGAGTTTGGTGTGTACATTTTGAGATGTAGAGCTCAAAAAATGACCAGTGTACCGTGTACCCTGCCCAGCGATCTGTCGCATGTCATCGTGTTAACCTGAGGCATGGTACAGCTCACAGAATGACCAGTGTACCGTGTACCCTGTCCAGCGATCTATCGCATGTCATTGTGTTAACCTGAGGGATGGTACAGTTCATAGAATGACCAGTGTACCGTGTACCCTGTCCAGCGATCTATCGCATGTCATCGTGTTAACCTGAGGGATGGTACAGTTCACAGAATGACCAGTGTACCGTGTACCCTGTCCAGCGGTCTATCGCATGTTCTCGTGTTAACCTGAGGGATGGTACAGCTCACAGAATGACCCGTGTACCCTGTCCAGCGATCTATCGCATGTCATCGTGAACCATGTCTGATTTGTATAGAGAACGTGTAGGAGTTCCTTATCACAATCACACCTACTCACACCCAAAGAATATAGTAGACCTCTCACACCCACACTATCTTTGTGCTGATATGATTGTGTTTAATTATGAGTAAAGATCAAGATATTAAGCAGACAAGGTATGTTCTTGCGAAGAACATGTTGACGTCATGAGTCACTATCTTTGTGCTGATATGATTGTGTTTAATTATGAGTAAAGATCAAGATATTAAGCAGACAAGGTATGTTCTTGCGAAGAACATATTGACGTCATGAGTCACTATCTTTGTGCTGATATGATTGTGTTTAATTATGAGTAAAGATCAAGATATTAAGCAGACAAGGTATGTTCTTGCGAAGAACACGATTACGTCATGAGTACTACATTTTTTTATGTTTACCTGAACCGTGTCATGATAACGTTTACGTATCAAAAGAAGAAAGTATTGACTTATGAATGACCCGCTCACCAATTCGATAAAAAGAAAAGTATTGACCAATGGATGACCCGCCCACCAATCTGATAAAAAGAAAAATATTTCCCAGTGAATGACCCGCCCACCAAATCGATAAAAAGAAAAGTATTGACCAATGGATGACCCGCCCACCAATAAGCAACAAAAAGTAACCTTTTGAGGAGATGTTGGGTTAATGGTTTAGTGATGAGACGCTCTGACTGGTAAACAGTAGTGCATGGGTTCAAACCCAACCAACCCATGGAATTTCATCCTCATGAATTTGAGATATTTATACCACATTATAATAGCACCTAAAATACTGCCGGTGTCAAGGGGTTCTTCCGTCCTATTGGGGCAGTATAAAAAAAGGACCATTATTATTATTATTATTATTTTGAGGAGATGGTTCAGGTTGTCTTCAAGGGTAGGATTTTTTTTAACTTTTTCTAATTTTTGGCGTAAAACATAATCCAACCTTAAATTCTCGAACATTACTATTTGAGTATTTTCTGTTGTTGATAGCTAACTGGTAATTACCATTCTCACCTCACATGCGAACCGGATACGTTCTAGTTGAGAAGGGACACACTTGGCTGCGCACAACGACATTAGCATGCTATTTGCTATACACCCGTGTGAGTACAGTGTCCACCATTTTAACACTCAACACCATCAATCAGTACTTGTCCTCATGATGGCCGGTTCTACGCACCAGGATGACCTGGACCTCATACCATCACGGTGGCTGCGCACAACGACATTAGCATGATATTTGCTATACACCCGTGTGAGTACAGTGTCCACCATTTTAACACTCAACACCATCAATCAGTACTTGTCCTCATGATGGCCGGTTCTACGCACCAGGATGACCTGGACCTCATACCATCACGGTGCCAACCATGCGACATCAAACTTTTTGGTAACCTTATATCAACCTATTTCATCCATTTTTTACTTTCCCTATATATATGTGTGTGTGTGTGTGTGTAATGTGTATGTATCACTAATTGTTTAGCCAAAACGGTAATAGATTCTGGAAAATTGAGGAGAATGGATCCCCCTAAAACCATAGGCCTAAACACCATATAATATATCAGAATTCAAAAATGTTGAATAATCAAAGTGGTAAATGAATAATCAGAGCAGTGGATTAGAGGGGACTGGTATCAAATAACTACAAAGAATGAAAAAATTGTTATCAGTAGTGAATTGATTAAAAATTGGCGCCAAAATGAATGGATGTAATATAGCAGAGGTAGACAGGTATGATGGTTGAGCCATGGCTCGGTTGGTTGATCACAGGCCTTCGACTTCGCCCAATGTCAACGCGATTAATGAGTTACTCTGGCAGGTCTTAGTACCATTGTCTGGGGGGTCTGGTCATTTATTTCTTTCAAAACAGGTGTTTTCGAATGTTTTTTAAATAGTTTTCCCGGTTAAGTGGGTATCTACAGTGGGATGACACGCGGGAATTAGGTTTATTTCTGGGAGGGGTCGGACAATTTTGGACTTAGTCCTTGTGCCATCGGGATGCACTCCAGCCCGTAAGGACGATTTAGTAGCCGTGCTTGTGCCATTCGGATACACTCCGGCCCGTAAGGACGATTGAATAGCAGTGCTTGTGCCATCCGGATGAACTCCGGCCCGTAAGGACGATTGAGTAGCGGTGCTTGTGCCATCCGGATGCACTCCCGCTTGTAAGGACGATTGAGTAGCCGTGCTTGTGCCATCCGGATACACTCCGCCCCGTAAGGAAGATTGAATAGCAGTGCTTGTGCCATTCGGATGAACTCCGGCCCGTAAGGACGATTGAGTAGCGGTGCTTGTGCCATCCGGATGCACTCCTGCTTGTAAGGACGATTGAGTAGCCGTGCTTGTGCCATCCGGATACACTCCGGCCCGTAAGGATGATTGAATAGCAGTGATTGTGACATCCGTATTCACTCTGCCCCTTAATGACAATTGCGAAAGCTTGCTCGATCTTCACAAGTAATAACATCTCATACTCTGAACTTCTACTCTAGACATCGTAGAGTCAACATCGGCCTGACGAAGATAGTCTGAGTACTATCGAAAACTTGCCACCTTTATAATCAATCTATACTGTCTAATTATTTAATTTAATTATTATATTTGTGCTTCTGACGTTATTGTATTGCAGTGATGGAAACGGTTCGGGGGGCCTTGTCTCCATTGGGCATTATCCTCCAAGATAAGATGTATGATGACAATTACAAACTTTTAACTAGCACTTTTTTGGAGTTGCATGCTCCGACTACCATCTGGAATGATGATGCCAGTATTGATTGATGACCGTAAAAGAGATTCCTTATCGCCATTTTGGGGAGGGAAACGAACGAATTTAAGATTCGATCACGTTTTTAAAGACCATGCATGTCTCGCCCATGAATCCTGTCATGGATTTCTTTTAAGCTATGGAACCCTTTTTTACCTTTCTACTAACCTTGTCTTTATTAGACATTATCTTACAAGATAAGATGTATGATGACAATTACAAACTTTTAACAGCAAACAAGCACTTTTTGGAGTTGCATGCTCCGGCTAACCATCCGGAATAAGTATGTTAATATTGATTGATGACCGTAAAAGAGATTCTTTATCGCCATTTTGGGGAGGGAAACGAACGAATTTAAGATTCGATCACGTTTTTAAAGACCATGCATGTCTCGCCCATGAATCCTGCCATGGATTTCTTTTAAGCTATGGAACCCTTTTTTACCTTTCTACTAACTTCTAATACAAAATATTCTTATCACTGTTATCAGTAAACATAAACGAAGAATGAATATATTGCGTTTGTGATAAGAAAGAGAAACCTTATCAGTAAAATAATATAACCTTGAGAGATGTGCTTTGTGCCCACATAAGATAATGTTCGTTAGTATGAGATACCGATAAGATGTTGCTTGTCTTTAAATGCTATTATGGCCGTGTTGGCCAAGAAAATTGGGGAATTTTGGACCAGACAGATACTATTAATTTTTTTCTGAGCAACAAACCTAATTTAAAATATGATTAATTGAAAGTAGAAGGTTAATTTTCACGATTAAATGGTGGAAAATACGAGAAAACTCACTTTTAAATAATAAATTCAAAATTTTATTGCTTGAAAATCGACGAAACTTTGGAGAAATCAAATGTTTATTCGGATTTTTTTTAAATATGCAGAGAATTATTTTTTTGTTTTTGTGTATTTAAGAGGTTAGGTAACATGAAAAAAAAAAATCACTACGATTTAATTTATTATTTTTTTTTTCCGAATGGCGCAAGAGTTTTTAGGGAGCGACTTTATGAGAAGAACAAGTTTAATCGAGGCATGGCCGATCAAAACGTTTCCTAACCTCTCTGGGGGGAGGGGACGTTTATCTTAACGCTTATATTGATAAAATAAACAAACTTGCACTGGACTTTTTTCATGTTGGTACAACTATGTCCGCTTCAGTTCAATATATTCAAATAGTTCAATAAGTACGGAAGAAAAGGTTTTTTTCAAAATAAAGTGAATTAATTAATCTGCCACCTCTAAAACGTTTGAAAAGACTTTTTAAATTATATTAAACCACATTTTAAGTTTGTAACTTGCTCCAAAAAAAATTAATAGTATCTGTCTGGTACCGGGAATTTATTGGAAATAACCAAACCTAACACCATTTCACATCTTTTTTTAACGTGTCTTTAACATCCATTGATTGGTCATTCGAGACGGAGGTTTTATCCTTCATTCGCTGGTAACTTACAAACCACAGCTACCAACATTAACCTCCTCACCCAGTCTGGGTTGGGTCGGAAATGATAATATCAATTAAAGTCAGCATCACGAGGGAGCGAACCCACATGGTCATACAGTCGCTGAACGTTGCTTAACTTCAGTGATCTAACGAGAACTGATATATTCAACGAACCATAGACCCTGGTTACATCTCTTATCATTAAATATCTTGGTATTTTTTACCAAGATATTTTTACGTTCGCGAATAGTCTGCTTCGTTCGTTGAGCGGTTACAGAAGTAGCCTCGTGTCACTCTCCGGCCTATAGACAATCTGTATGTAAAGAATCGCGTTGATCCGTTGAGGTGTGAAAGTAGGACAAATGAATCATCAAAGCAAACACACTTTCGCATTTATCGTAGCCGATGCTTACAATTTCGTATGAGACTTTTTCTTGGCTCTGGAATTTCTTTTGTGCAAAATATTTCAATCTGTTTTTCTTCTTCAAGAAATTGAAAAAATGTGCGTTAGCCGGGAAACGAACCAACTGTGATTCTGGCCTGTATTTTATATTTTTGCGGAAGGTTTTGGGTAAGAATTTGCGGGTGGGTTTATTTCGGTCATATATCTCTTAAAAGATTGGGCTGTGTAATTTTACCTGTAAAAAGGCAATAAGCATTTTCTACGTGAACTTTCGTTTCTTTAATTTTGTACATTCATACTGGAAGCAAACTGTATTCCAAATATCAAATTTCTAGGTTTGATCATTGTCGAGGAGTCAACGAGTGAGTTAGTCACTATCCCAACTGGTTGATTAGGAGTCAATGAGTGAGTTAGTATCCCAACTGGTTGATTAGGAGTCAATGAGTTAGTCACTATCCCAATTGGTTGATTAGGAATCAATGAGTGAGTTAGTCACTATCCCAACTGGTTGATTAGGAATCAATGAGTGAGTTAGTATCCCAACTGGTTGATTAGGAGTCAATGAGTTAGTCACTATCCCAACTGGTTGATTATGAGTCAATGAGTGGGTTAGTCAGTATACAAACTGGTTGATTAGGAGTCAATGAGTGAGTTAGTCACTATCCCAACTGGTTGATTAGGAATCAATGAGTGAGTTAATCAGTATACAAACTGGTTGATTAGGAGTCAATGTGTGAGTTAGTCAGTATACCAAATGGTTGATTAGGAGTCAATGAGTGAGTTAGTCACTATCCCAACTGGTTGATTAGGAATCAATGAGTGAGTTAATCAGTATACAAACTGGTTGATTAGGAGTCAATGTGTGAGTTAGTCAGTATACCAACTGGTTGATTAGGAGTCAATGAGTTTGTTACTCAGTATCCCAACTGAACTTTTTATTTTATAAGTATAGATAGTGTTATAGGTAATCTGTTTTGTTTGTACACCCCCTGGTCCCAATTGGTTTGGAAGATTTCTACTGTTCACAACATAAACCAAAAGTAAACGATTATAAGAGTGACCATGACCAACCAACTGGTTTGTCTTAGGTACCACGAACCATCTGCTGTTTATAGTTTGTGTCTCAAAGCGAACCATTTTTTTGTTCTTTCTCTCTTATGTCTGTTAACAGATAGGTTTTTTTGGTTCAAGATGTTGTTCTTTGTGTTATCATCAAGTTGGGAGCGCGCGCGGCTATTCAACCAACCAACCATTGTCTTCCCCTTCACTCTCTGGCTCCCTATCACATTGCTTCCTTTACAGACGGCTGTAAGAGAGAGAGGGCGATAGGTTCTTTCAAGGCCAGGTGGTTATGAAACTCTTGTGTGATAGATAGTGCTGGCGTTTGTCTCTCTTTCTCTGTCGATGGTTTGGTTTAGCTTTATTTATCTTTGTTTAGGAGATAGGAGTGATAATAAAAACAATATTGTGTGATAGAGGTACGTACACATCAGACACAATACTCTCCGTGATATGTACAGGGTGACGTGTGATAAGGAGTTGGTTTCGATTTCGAAGTGGTATATTTAAGAGTAAAAAAAAAATCTTAATATAAAAAATTTAGTCTAATATCTTTGTTCTAAATTAGTGATTCCCAAACCCCCCCAGGTGTCCACGGGAGACTCGACGGGGGTCTACGTTGGCGTGATCAAAAAATGAGGGGTTCACAATTAGTTAGCGGGGCCAGGGAAAATTTATCTGGTTTAGATAGTGAAAAGCTAAAACGTTGGCTTAACCAATCAATTCTTACATTTTTATTTCGAAATCTGTTAATTCGTGGTCTAATCGAGATCTCTGATTTTTACATTTTTTGTCAAGTTTTGAGAATATGGTAGAAATTTAACTGCAGGGGGTCCACCGGAAAAAAGCAAAATTTTGAAAGGGGTGTATGAGAAAAAAAAAAGTTTGGGAACCTCCGTTCTAAACAAAATTTGACCAGGAACTCAAAAAAGAGCTTAAAAATCAAGATTGCCGTCGATAAAAGCCAAAATGGCGAACGGTTCCCAAAATTTCCCGCCTCGGCACATTTCATAGTATTGATGAACTTTCTCACTAAACTTTCTTTTCCTTATTTTTAAGGTTTACAATTCATTTCTGGACAAGTATATCTCCAGAACGGTCAGAGATAGTATGTCTCCGGAACGGTCAGAGATACGACAAAAATGTATGAAACAAATCTTGTAGGAAATTCATTTCTGCTGGACAAGTATATCTCCGAAACGGTCAGAGATAGTATATATATCTCCGGAACGGTCAGAGATCGACAAAAATGTGTGGAACTAATCTTGTAGGAAATTTAATTTTCGTTCAATTAAAGCCTTGAAAATTTTTAAATAAAATTAACCGTTCTCGATTTTTAACTTCTCAAATTCAAGATGGCGTATGGTTCCTAAAATTTCATGGGACTTTTTTTATAACTAACATTTTCAGCAAAATCGAGAACTTAATCATTAAATTTTTTGTTTTTTCTTTTCCTAAAATTCCCGGTCTAAAAATACTATACCACACTGTATAAAAGAGACGACTTCAAAGTTGTTGTACTGTCAATAGGATCAGTCGTAGCAACTTCTGCCTACATAACGCCCTACACAGATTGCGTCTATCCTTATCAGGCCTGTACTAAGAAAGTAGATAACATTATGCTGTAGATAGGTATATCTAGGGTACATTGCTGTGGTGCAGACGTTTTGCATAAGCAGTCATGTCTAGAAAGAGAGCGGTAAGAAATACAGCTTGATATTTGGTGCCTACTTATATCAATTTTATGCATGAAATGCACAACGATACATTTGGTTAAAATGAACCCTTGGCGGTTTTGGTTTATTTTTTCAATAATGAACCTTTAGAATCGTCACGGAAAAAAAATACCCCCCTCAAAATTTGATATTATACGTTTCAAGGTACGTAGAATCTAAAAATCCTCCCCCTCAATTTTTTTTGGGGGGGAGGAACCCCCACATTTTTTTTTTGCCCGAAAAATAATAAACCCATGTGGTCACATTGGCAGAGTTTTTTTCTTTGCTTTTTGGTGGTTTTTACGGATCCTCAAGATTTGTTCTGCGGGGATCTCAAAACGTGTTTTTGTATTCAAAACTCGACATAGAAAATTTCAGCCTATTGCAATATTTTTTTTATTTTTGTAAAGGAATGTGGTGTGATATTCAAACCAGATTTTCTTAGAAGGAAATTAGGAATTGACATGGAATTTTTGTTTTTAGGTTCTTAATTTTTCGCTGAGTGTACAGAATATTGAATGATATTATATTAATATAGATCTCCATACTACCACTGGGTAAAGGAAATTACATGTGATATTTCCTATGGACCATTATATTAATGTAGATCTCCATACTACCACTGGGAAAAAGAAATTACATGTGATATTTCCTATGGCCCTATGGACCATTATATTAATGTAGATCTCCATACTACCACTGGGAAAAGAAAATTACATGTGATATTTCCTATGGCCCTATGGACCACTGTGACTGAGAAATCGCCGCAAAACGGCCCTTAACACGGACAATGAGCGTTATCATTCATCTTTAATAGCCAGCATCACGAGGGTGCGAACTCACGTGGACACGCACATGGAACAACCTCGCTGGACATTGCTTAACATCAGTGATCTAACGAGAACTGGTGTATTCAACGTGCCATAGACGCTGGCTTATCTTTAAAATTAACGCTGGATATAATTAAAACTCTCTCGCTGGAGTATCTCGTGCTCGTGGTACCTTGTTTAAATGTGAACATTAGTGGTACACTAAATATGACGTCACACTAATTGAAACCACACTTCTTGAGAAGGCTTAACCTATGAATAGAATGTAGGCGTTGTGACGTCACGACTGACTCACCACGAGATACTTTCAATAAACGTAGATACCTACTTTACAAGATAAGATAAGTCATGCTGTGAAGATTATGTAAATGTAAAATGAAATATGTTTTCGTTTGGTGCCGGGTAACATGGACACAAAATATTCCCCCCCCCCACAAATTTGACATTTTACGGCTCAAAGTACGTAGAATGCAAAAGTCCGTCCCATTGTGCGGCACTTTTGCCACTTCCACCTAGCACATGGGTTCATTATTGTAATGACTGAAAAATATTCCCCCCACAAATTTGACATCTAGCACATGGGTTCATTATTGTAAGGACTGAAAAATATTCCCCCCCACAAATTTGACATCTAGCACATGGGTTCATTATTGTAAGGACTGAAAAATATTCCCCCCACAAATTTGACATCTAGCACATGGGTTTATTATTGTAATGACTGAAAAATATTCCCCCCACAAATTTGACATCTAGCTCATGGGTTCATTATTGTAATGACTGAAAAATATTCCTCCCACAAATTTGACATCTAGCTCATGGGTTCATTATTGTAATGACTGAAAAATATTCCTCCCACAAATTTGACATCTAGCTCTATGGGTTCATTATTGTAATGACTGAAAAATATTCCCCCCACAAATTTGACATCTAGCACATGGGTTCATTATTGTAAGGACTGAAAAATATTCCCCTCACAAATTTTACATTTTACGGTTCAAAGTACATAGAACCCAAAAGTCCGCCACATTGTGCGGTACTTTTGCCACTTCCATCTAGCACATGGGTTTATTATTGCAATGTCTAAAAAATATTTCGCCCCACAAATTTGACATTTTTCGGTTCAAAGTACGTAGAACCCAAAAGTCCGCCCCATTGTGCGGTACTTTTGCCACTTCCACCTAGCACATGGGTTTATTATTGCAATGTCTAAAAAATATTTCCCCCCACAAATTTGACATTTTACGGTTCATAGTACGTAGAACCCAAAAGTCCGCCCCATTGTGCGGAACTTTTGTCACTTCCATCTAGCACATGGGTTTATTATTGCAAAAAAAAAAAAAAAATACCCCCTGNAAAGCCCCAAAATTTGATACTTTTTTTTTAAAAAAAAAAAAAATTACATTGGAGTTACAAAGTAGCCCAATGATGAAATGGGATTTTTTTTAAAAAAAAATTTGGTCGTAAGTGGCAAAAGTTCCACGGATATTCGTCGTTATATTCTTGTCAAATGAAAGGCATCGATTTTTTTAAGGCGGGGGGGGGATTTTTTATGTGGCGGATTTAAAGTTTTAAATACAGAAGAAATAAAGGAATATAATATTAATGAAACTTTAGTGCCGTAGGATAAGGTTATTTGTATATTATGGTTAGTTGCCGTAGGATAAGGTTATTTGTATATTATGGTTAGTTAGTACGTAGATATTTTATGACCGTTTGTGTGTGTATGGTAATATTCTTATCAGTAGAGATAGGAATCTTAATTCAAGGTAGAAATAGAAAGAATCTAAGAATACCAGATAGGTACCCCGGCCACCTCTCTACCAATAGCTTCATTGGTGACACTCACTTCCTGATAAGCAGATGACGCCTGGCGTTGTGATACGTTCATAATGATAACACTCTGGGTAATTTTAATAATACCAGATAGGTACCCCGGCCACCTCTCTACCAATAGCTTCATTGGTGACACTCACTTCCTGATAAGCAGATGACGCCTGGCGTTGTGATACGTTCATAATGATAACACTCTGGGTAATTTTAATAATACCAGATAGGTACCCCGGCCACCTCTCTACCAATAGCTTCATTGGTGACACTCACTTCCTGATAAGCAGATGACGCCTGGCGTTGTGATACGTTCATAATGATAACACTCTGGGTAATTTTAATAATACCAGATAGGTACCCCGGCCACCTCTCTACCAATAGCTTCATTGGTGACACTCACTTCCTGATAAGCAGATGACGCCTGGCGTTGTGATACGTTCATAATGATAACACTCTGGGTAATTTTAATAATACCAGATAGGTACCCCGGCCACCTCTCTACCAATAGCTTCATTGGTGACACTCACTTCCTGATAAGCAGATGACGCCTGGCGTTGTGATACGTTCATAATGATAACACTCTGGGTAATTTTAATAATACCAGATAGGTACCCCGGCCACCTCTCTACCAATAGCTTCATTGGTGACACTCACTTCCTGATAAGCAGATGACGCCTGGCGTTGTGATACGTTCATAATGATAACACTCTGGGTAATTTTAATAATACCAGATAGGTACCCCGGCCACCTCTCTACCAATAGCTTCATTGGTGACACTCACTTCCTGATAAGCAGATGACGCCTGGCGTTGTGATACGTTCATAATGATAACACTCTGGGTAATTTTAATAATACCAGATAGGTACCCCGGCCACCTCTCTACCAATAGCTTCATTGGTGACACTCACTTCCTGATAAGCAGATGACGCCTGGCGTTGTGATACGTTCATAATGATAACACTCTGGGTAATTTTAATAATACCAGATAGGTACCCCGGCCACCTCTCTACCAATAGCTTCATTGGTGACACTCACTTCCTGATAAGCAGATGACGCCTGGCGTTGTGATACGTTCATAATGATAACACTCTGGGTAATTTTAATAATACCAGATAGGTACCCCGGCCACCTCTCTACCAATAGCTTCATTGGTGACACTCACTTCCTGATAAGCAGATGACGCCTGGCGTTGTGATACGTTCATAATGATAACACTCTGGGTAATTTTAATAATACCAGATAGGTACCCCGGCCACCTCTCTACCAATAGCTTCATTGGTGACACTCACTTCCTGATAAGCAGATGACGCCTGGCGTTGTGATACGTTCATAATGATAACACTCTGGGTAATTTTAATAATACCAGATAGGTACCCCGGCCACCTCTCTACCAATAGCTTCATTGGTGACACTCACTTCCTGATAAGCAGATGACGCCTGGCGTTGTGATACGTTCATAATGATAACACTCTGGGTAATTTTAATAATACCAGATAGGTACCCCGGCCACCTCTCTACCAATAGCTTCATTGGTGACACTCACTTCCTGATAAGCAGATGACGCCTGGCGTTGTGATACGTTCATAATGATAACACTCTGGGTAATTTTAATAATACCAGATAGGTACCCCGGCCACCTCTCTACCAATAGCTTCATTGGTGACACTCACTTCCTGATAAGCAGATGACGCCTGGCGTTGTGATACGTTCATAATGATAACACTCTGGGTAATTTTAATAATACCAGATAGGTACCCCGGCCACCTCTCTACCAATAGCTTCATTGGTGACACTCACTTCCTGATAAGCAGATGACGCCTGGCGTTGTGATACGTTCATAATGATAACACTCTGGGTAATTTTAATAATACCAGATAGGTACCCCGGCCACCTCTCTACCAATAGCTTCATTGGTGACACTCACTTCCTGATAAGCAGATGACGCCTGGCGTTGTGATACGTTCATAATGATAACACTCTGGGTAATTTTAATAATACCAGATAGGTACCCCGGCCACCTCTCTACCAATAGCTTCATTGGTGACACTCACTTCCTGATAAGCAGATGACGCCTGGCGTTGTGATACGTTCATAATGATAACACTCTGGGTAATTTTAATAATACCAGATAGGTACCCCGGCCACCTCTCTACCAATANAAAAAAAAAACCCTTAAGAACTCTTGGATACAAAACAGTGCTAATATTTTATTGGTTAAACGATTTTAACCAATAGTAGCATGCCGTTTTCTATTTTTATCATTGCCATACATACTTACCAAATTTCAAGTTCTTAACATCTGTCGTTTCGTGGAGCGCCCTATGCTTACAAATGTCATACATCAAAATCTTAGTAGCTAGGATTAGGTCTAATAAGCTTAGGATAAAAATTGTATTGATCATATATAAAAAAAAATCTAAATCTAGAAGAAAAAAAAGTGTCTAGCACTCGCCGTTCTTGAGATATTTTGTTCACGGACAGACACATACGGATATATGGCTGAAAATTGAGATTTGGGCTCTGGGGATGTCAAAGCGTGTTTTTCTATGTCGAGTTTTCAATGCCAAACTCGACATAGAAAATTTCAGCCCCTCACAATAATTTCCTTTTTTATAGGATAAGGAAAGTCATGTAAAGTAAAAATAGATTTTGAGTGGAAGCCGACAACAGTAACTATCGAAGGTTGTTTAATGCTCAAAGCATTTTCTACCTACTCATTTATGCTCTACTTTTATTATGTGTGATCACAAATATTTAATTAAATTAATGAAAAAGAAACGGATAAAACCCACGTTCTTCTGTTTACCAGCCAAGGAGAAGAGCGCTTGACCAAGTTTTTTTTTTTTTTTAATTTGGCTTAACATCTCTTTAACATCTATTGGCCATCCAAGACGGGGTTTCACCCTCAATTCGTTGGAAACTTGCAAACCAGATACCCACATTGACCTCACTCAGCCTGGGTTGGCCCGGAAAAATAGCCAGCATTACGAGGGCGCGAACCCACGTGGACACACATGGCACAACCTCGCTGGACGTTGTTTAGTGTTCTATGGGGAACTGGTGTATTCAGCGTGTCATGGACGCTAGCTTGCTAGCGAGTTAATTTTCCTCACAATATTATACGAATTTAGTCCTGTCAGCGGGACGTTGAATACACAAGATCCCTGAAGTTGAGTAGCGCCCAGTGAGATTTTAATTGGTGGGTTACCATCTATGTTCTCGGCTCAAGCCAGGTTGGGCGAGGTCAATATGTTTATATGATTTGTAAGTAGGTAAGTTTCCAGCGAATAGAGAGTAAACACCTGTCCTAAATGACCTTAAATATTGAAGAGACACTAAAATGGTCATGTAAATTAATTCGGTTATTTCTATTTTTTACAGAAAGTTCCATCATCGATTGTTCGATCAGAAAAGTTGAATGGACATCGATCATCGAACGATTCTTGTATCGAAGATGATTTCGATGGCGATAATTCGTCTCATTGTTCACCAATACCAATACGAGATGGCGAGGATGGTCATTCAAACGATAATTTGCTCAATTTGGAGCCCGTCGTTAAAATTGAAGAAGAAAGTATGGACCATTCACATTTTGTCGCTGGCGGTGGAGATGTGACGTCACAACATGAGAGTGATGAGAATCATCATAGTGGAGGGGGAGGAGTAGACCAGGAGGCAGCCAATAGAATACAACATTTTCTAAGTAGAGGGTAAGTGAATTATGTGACGTCACAACATGAGAGTGATGAGAAGCATCATAGTGGAGGGGGAGGTGTAGACCAGGAGGCAGCCAATAGAATACAACATTTTCTAAGTAGAGGGTAAGTGAATTATGTGACGTCACAACATGAGAGTGATGAAAATCATCATAGTGGAGGGGGAGGAGTAGTCCAGGAGGCAGCCAATAGAATACAACATTTTCTAAGTAGAGGGTATTTGACGATGGTGAGAGAAAGTAACTTTTTCTTGAATTGATGGTGCGAATGAATTGCCATCAAAGCGCCACTATCCGGAAAACAGATAAGCCGAGATTTAATTTAAAAGGTAGATGATTTTCTTATAGTATGTTTATTTATATATTTTTAATTTTCGTCGGATCGACTTTTTCAAATTTAGATAGAAAAAAAGAAGATTTTTTTTTCTATCTAAATTTGAAAAAGTAGATCCGACGAATATTAAAAATATTTAAAGTCTTTCCTCAAACAAAAAACTTAAAATCACCAAAGACATTGATTTAATATAATTATTATGTTTATTTATTTATTTTTTTGGTGCAATAATGAATTAGAAAAAAACTCAATCGCTAAAAAAAGAAGAAAAAAAAAGCGCTCTTATTATTATTTTTATAGTCAATCCGGAAAAAGTAACAAAGTTAATATGTATTTTGTCACACCAGTATCTCTCTAATATCTAAGGTCAAAACTAGAGCTTTTCGTGAGTTTTATATGAAAATTAGCATGGCCCTTATAGTAGATGCTGTGCATGGCGATGACATAGAAACCTCTCCATTTCTGTCGCGTTGATACTGAATCAAATATAAGTATTTTAAAATTTTATCAACAATTTGTTCTGGGGAAAAAATTGCAAATTTTTGAATGATCAAAATAGTTATGAATGTCGTGTTATGACAAAAAAATATGTATAAAAAAAAATCATGGTGTTATAAATAGATCTCACGTCACTTCGTTCATTCTCTGTTTGTCGTTACAGCGGTACCAACTCAATACTTCGATCACTCATTTCATCTGATCTACCAATTGTCCGATCCGTGCATAACAATCTCATGAATTCCTCAACCGAGTCAGCTGTACTTACGAACCGAACGAATCTGCCAATCAGTCCTGCACTTCCACCATTTGTAAGTATTTCCTTCTTCTTGTCCGTGGGGAGGGGGGGATAGACCGTAAAATCCGGGACCATTTGACCAATTTTTCCACCCTAATGGTCTTCACTAAAGTGAATAATTTTACCACAGGTTTGTAATGCTGTGATAAAACCGAAAATCTAAGAATCGAATAAAAAAAATCCGATTGTCTGTCATACATCTTTCGCCGTAGACTATTTTAGTGCAAAACCCTGCATGTATTAATCCAAGAAGATAGTGCCCCCCCCCCAAAAAAAAAGGAAATCAAGGAAAACTGTTTTACTCTTGTGCGTTCACATGCTAAAAAAATAATTAAAATATAAAAAATGACTAAACTAAGAATTAGACATTCATCCACTAAATATTTTGATGTTATGTATTTCCCCTGTGGATAGGAGGACTTAAAAAGAATACTTCCAAGGCACCCTAGTCCATGCCAGTCGTAAAGGCGACTGAGGGAAGTGTCGGAAAAGATATCTTTTCCATTACCCATGCAGAAAACAAGGAAAAGTTACTGCATTATATCCTTACTATGTCCCCTGTGGATAGGGGGCCATAAAAAGAATATACTTCCAAGGCACCCAAGTCCATTCCAGTCGTAAAAGGTGACTAAGAAAGTCTCGGAAACGATATTTTTTCCATTACCCATGCAGAAAGCAAGGAGACGTTACTGCATTATATCCTTACTATGTCCCCTGTGGATAGGGGGCCATAAAAAGAATATACTTCCAAGGCACCCAAGTCCATTCCAGTCGTAAAAGGTGACTAAGGACAGGGTCGGAAACGACATCCTTTCCATTACCCATGCAGAAAGCAAGGAGAAGCTACTACATTATATCCTTACTATGTCCCCTGTAGATCATCATAGGGTAACAACAATGGGACTAGTTTGCTACAACTCGCCATTAGTTGTTGATACTTGAGAATCCGGATAATGCAGTACCTTCTCCTTGCTTTCTGCAGGGGTAAAAGATATCGTTTCCGACCCTTCCCTTAGTCGCCTTTTACGACTGGCATGGACTTAGGTGCCTTGAAAATATTCTTTTATGTCCCCCTATCTACAGGGTAGGGCCAGTCGTAAGAGGCGACTAAAGTGTCGGAAAAAATATCTTCTCCATTAGTCATCCAGGAAGTAAGGAGAAGCTACTGCATTATTAGTAAGGATTCTCAAGTATCAACAACTCATGGCGAGTTGTTGCAAACTTGCCCCAAGGCTGTTGATCTATGATGTATAACACAGCACAAAATATCAGCACTTATTTTTTTTAGACAGAGGCCTTTTCTCTTAGGACCGAATCATACATGATACTGAGAATGACCAAATCTTTCGGCGCACATTTAGCCTCAAACGGGACCTATATTCCAAATTTGCTATAGGATAACTGGCAAAAACGGAGTACGAACGGATTTTTTCATTTGATTTTTTTGAATTCCACGTACTTACCTTGAAACGTAAAATATGTTATTCTGAGCTTTTTTTTTTGGATCGAACCTTGGGATGCTCATTATTTTATATCTTACAAATACTGTTCAACTAAAATTTTAAAATTAAAAAAAAAAAAAAAAAAAGTTGCCAAAATTTAAAAATTATAATAGAAAACTCATTTTCTTTCAATGCGAAACACATTTTTTTTCTTCAATGCATGTACTGCATGATTATGCATGCCAAACACAACCATATTTTACTATGTATGATAGGGTAGTTTTCATTGATTCCTTATTTTGTTTTCGCTAATTTGTATTTCGTCTTGCCGATGGACGAAGCCTGGTAGAGTCCGATTCTCTACTCAGTAGTGGAAGCACCAATAAGCCTCCTTTCAAGGTTGTGCGGAAGCAAAGGAAGGTCTAGTCAAGGATTATTACGATACTTCCCCGCAATGCAAGACGGTATTTGATGATATTTATAGTGGAAAGTACAAACTATTGTGAGAAAAAAGGAACTTTTTGTTGCTTCTTTGAGTTTCTCTATTTTATTATTTTTTTTTTTTTTAAGAAAAAGGTCTTTAATAATCTCAAGTTTTCTTCTCCATACGATTCGGATTTTTTTTTTTTTGTCACACTAGTAACGCATGGATACCAAAAAGTTACCTCCCTATCTCACTAGTAATGTATGGACACCAATGAGTTACCTTTTTGTCATACTAGTAACGCATTAACACCAAAAAGTTACCTCAATAGTAACGTATGGACACCAATAAGTTACCTTTTTGTCACATTTGTAACAGGACACAAAAAAAGTTAACTTTTCTCTTACACCATTAACGTGTTGACACCAAAAAGTTACTTGTCACACTAGTAACGGAATGACACCAAAAAGTTACTTGTCACACTAGTAACGGAATGACACTAAAAAGTTACCTCCCTATCTCAATAGTAACGTATGGACACCAATAAGTTACCTTTTTGTCACATTTGTAAGAGGACATAAAAAAGTTAACTTTTCTCTTACACTAGTAACGTGTTGACACTAAAAAGTTACCTCCCTATCTCAATAGTAACGTATGGACAATGGACACCAATAAGTTACCTTTTTGTCACACTAGTAACGGATGGACACTAAAAAGTTACCTCCCTATCTCACTAGTAACGTATGGACACCAAAAAGTTACCTCCCTATCTCACTAGTAACGTATGGACACCAATGAGTTACCTTTTTGTCACACTAGTAACGGATGGACACTAAAAAGTTACCTCCCTATCTCACTAGTAATGTATGGACACCAATGAGTTACCTTTTTGTCACACTTGTAACGGATAGCCACCAAAAAGTTACCTTTTCTCTTACACTAGTAACGCGTTGACGCCAAAAAGTTACCTTTTCATCACAATAGTATCGTTCAAACTTTTCTATTATGTTGTATACGTAGAGATCTAAGAGCTATGTCAACGTTTGTGCGCAGAATGGTTTCACAATTATCTCGACTTGAACTGATTTGTTAAGCAACTTCTGGCGGGATCCATGTTGGATGGTTGTTCATCGTGTATCGTATTCTGCTCCGGACGGTGTGGTTCTCCTATCCTTTCATACTCTTCACTTTCCTGTTTCTAGTGTAATTTCTTATCATCATAGGATCTTGATTTTAACTTTCAAATAAAAAATCCAGGTGGTGGAAAATATTTTATGCATTAACTTTTCCTAGAATACTTTTAATTAACAAGGAAAAAAAATGGCCAATTTAGCTTATTAATTTCTAGTATTTTGTGAACAGTAGACCTCACACAAATTTTAGGACGCCGGGTGTCAAAAAAAGTCACGAAAACCGAAAACGAATCAACTAATGCCAAGATCATAATGAATGCCCTTATGAAATTTAATCAAAATCGGACAATATGTTCGAGAGTTATTGTGGAATAGACAAACACACGTTTAAAGAAAAATTGTGATGTTAAAATTAGACCCCACTTTTTTTGGTCAATTATTTTACTTAGTGTTGCATTGGGTATGTTAATGAAGTCAAAAAGTGGCGAGGACCATATGCTAACCCAAATGGGGAGACATGTTCGACTCCAAAGTTTCATTATTGAAACTTTGGAGTCTTCTTTAGATACAGTTGAAACGCTTTATCTGACAAAACAACCAAATGTTTTCAAGATTAATCAGACTACAGATAGAAATTGTAGTATATGTTCAGTAAAAGATAGTCTTGAACACATGTTTGTTTCCTGTAGGAAATACAAAATGCACAGAGAAAAATTATTTAAAGAGTTGGCAAGACTTTTAGTCCAACCTTTCAATTATACCTGTATAATAGCTAATACATCAACTTACCCTTACCTTTTTAAATTTATTTTGAAAAACAAAATCAAAATCTAGATTTTTAAAAGTATGATTGTTTTACATATTTGTGGCTGTATGGTGTTCCTTTAATTTTTAATGCCTATGCCAAATAATGTAAAAAAAAAACTCTTCTAGTATTACATGTGCAAGCATTGCGCTGTTCAGATACGTTTTTTTCTTCCTCTTTACTTTTTTTTGTACAACATTTGATTCGCCTAAATTATTTTAAATAATTCAAACATAAATAAATAGCTAATGTTTTAATAAAAAATATTATATACTTAATTATCTTAATGAATAATGAGAATTCTAAGAAGAAGACATTTAATTGTGCTATGTTAATAATGCTTGTCAGTGTTCTTTCTTATGCTATATTCAATTTGTACGTATTTTATATGTTTGGAGTTTTACATATTTGTAACTTCATACCAGTAGAGCTACTGAGAGCTTGTTAAAAATAAAATAAACTATGGGAAGTAGCACAGAAAAGTAAATAGCTCCCAAATAAAATATTTGCAAAACTCACCATTAGTACTGTTACGCAAATAGGCAGAATTTTTATTTTCTGAGATACGACCTATTGAATATTTCAAACCAAACTTACAATAACGGCCGATATCGGTTGTATCCGAGAACATTGAAAAAAAAATAGTTGTACAGAAATTGGCCGTTTCCTCAATAATTGTCAATAGTTTATGACATGGCAGAACTCTTATTCTTAATTGTAAAAATACCGTATCCGTGATATTGGTGTCCAAATTTCATGATACTTGACTAAGTTGTTTCTCCTCTCTATATAGCCGTTTTTGGCAGAGAAAGTGAACATTTTCTCTGCTTTCTTTGTTTTAAACCTGAAATTGGTTCAAAACTCAAAAGAAACTATGACCTCAGTCAGGGCTTCTTACTGTGGTTAATAATTGTAATGATAAGCTATCATTTCCTTCACCAACCTGACGTCGACGATAGTGACGATCCGATGATGGAAAATAGCCGATCTCATGCCAATCCTACCACTACCACCAAACAAGACCACGGGTCTTGTGCTCTTATTTATCACATATTTTTTATCTTTATATAGCAGTTTTAGACAGGATTTGTTATAACCCTAAAATGAATTAAAAAAAAAAAAATGAAAAGATCAGGGCCTTTGTATTAAAAAACTGGTTGCAGGTCTCCATTGAGACTAATTTCAATTTTATCATTGCGACTTTTGTGTAGATCTATTGTGGTATTTACTATGGTCAGGGCCCCTTTATAAAATTATTGATAGCCATATTTTTGACGAGATTCTGCTACAAAAAAAAAAATGTGACACATGGGTTTATTATTTTACTGGTGAAAAAAATACCCCTCCCCCCCCAAAAAAAAAAA
>CM022883.1:18940276-18967074 GCA_012654025.1 Pachypsylla venusta | reverse complement strand
TTTTTTTCGTGACGATTCCAAAGGTTCATTATTGAAAATAATAAACCAAAAATGAATTCTGATCGTTTGATTCTTGCAGAAACTTGTTGAAGATGACAAAGTTCTTGTCGTCACAAATGAAAACGGACAAAAAACCTATCGTAGGAAACAAAAGTGTCCCACCCGTTCCGGAGACACAACTAAATCCTTTGATAACCACCATCATTTCCTTCACCAACCTGACGTCGACGAGAGTGACGATCCGATGATGGAAAATAGCCGATCTCATGCCAATCCTACCACTACCACCAAACAAGACCACGGGTCTTGTGCTCTTAGATCTTTACCTGACGATGTAAGTATGTTCTTAGCCTATCTGCTTAAGTTTATTTTATCATGGAAATTTAAGGTAATACAGAGTGCGGCAATTAGTTCTCCCACATTTGAAAGAGCTGGTAAATGAAAACGAAATGAGATATTTGAAAAATTATTTTGTATCCTGAATGCTCGTGTATTCTAGTTTTTTTTTCATCTATGTTTTGTAAATAATGTCGTCCAAAAAACCATACCTTGTGCGGAACGCCCTCTAATTAGCTATAATGGATTCACTTTTTTTAATAAACAGCTTGACAACGAACGCACGATGCTCGCGCGATCAAACCATTGCAACCCCTAAAAACTAGATGTCATTTCGTGTTGAATATCACAAACCCCACGCTCCTCCCACTATTACTTCCCCTCCCACGATATTTGAAAAGTGAGAGACCTAATTATTGCCGCACCCTGTATTTGTTTATGGTACTTTTTTCTGTTTTTAATGTGACACGCCAAATCACAGAGGGAAATTTGTCTGAATGAGATTGTCTTGTTAAGGAAATTGTAAGGTTATGTGATTCGATGTGTCACAATAACTTGTGTTCTATGTCAGCAGAAAAAAATGCGAATTCCGCAAAATTTTAACAAAAGAAACATTACGTGTGAATATTAATATAAAATTCTCGTGTCACGATGTTTGTTACCATACTCCTCCAAAACGGCTTAAACGATTTTAATGAAATTTTGTATGCATGTCGCAGTAAACTTGTAATTTTAAAAAATTACTAGGGATTTAGTAAAATCAGGGAAAATAGACGAACGCGAGGATTTTCAACAAGTTTACTGAAACGCTTTAGGGATTTTATAAAAACCGGATGATGCGACACGTTAGGTTATAAAATCCCTAAAGCATTTCAATAAACTTGTTGTAAATCCTCGCGTTCGTCTATTTTCCGTGATTTTACTAAATCCCTAGGAATTTTATAAAATTACTGATTCTACAAGTTTACTGCGACATGTACATTCGGTAGGTCTGCAAATAGGTTTTTATCTATAATTTAATATAATTGAACACCAATTTGGTTGGGTAGGACGTGTTGAGAGTAGTATTGGGTTAGGTCCCAAAAAAAAAAAAAAAAAAAAAAAATGAANGTAAATGCCTGGTAAAGTGTGCGCAAGGATACAGACCCAGCCTAAACTCAGCAGACTTCAACAAGCATTTTATTTTTTTTGGAACCTAACCCAATACTACTCCCAACACGTTCTACACAGCTCAACAACCCGTTACTACTCCCCATGTTCTCTCATCTACTCTGAAACGAAGTTCGGGTACTCAGCTAGTTTTAATATATATTTGGGTTGGTAGGGATGACGCTCTGACTGGTAAACAGTAGGGCGTGGGTTCAAACCCAGCAAACTCATGGAATTTGATCCTCATGAATTTGATATATTTACCATATAATAATAGCACCCAAAAAACTGCCGGTGTCAAGGGACTCTTCAGTCCTATTCGGGCAATATAAATAAGGGACCATTATTATATATTTTCAAGACGGTTTCAAAAATGAAATTAAAAAATGGTGTTTCTATTTGAATTCGGGGTCAATAATTATTTACCCAATCAATCCGTTCTTGAGATATTTGTGTGGTTTGCAAATTCCAAAAACCTATATAATATTCTATTTCCAATTTTGGTTAAAATATTACTATACATTTCATCTTCTCCCGTTAACATTATCAGAGCCAGTTTTTTTCCCTTCCGCGAACATCGTTCCTCGTTCCCACGTATCGTTTAATTCCCCTCTGACGTTTTGAAAAAAAAAAAAATCATCACGGAGAGTCGTGTGATTTTTCTTACAAAATCTAAAAGAGTACTGAAGTGTAACAGGAGACGACGAAGGTGCAATTGGAACATCTCCATGTAAATTACACATGCCACCCCGCCTTGTTTTTAGTGACAAAAGGCGTTATGTCAAAATTAAACGTGGCGTTTTCCAGCGGACAGTTCGTCAACATGACTGACTTACAAAACGTTCTTCGCTAGTGGGGAACACGAGGTGTAACATTAGTTCTGATGATTTTTCAAGGAAGGAATTAAACGAGTTGACCTAAAGATATAGTAATATTTTTAATCTTAATTAAATTGTTAACTTTGAAAATTAACATGTTATTCAAAGATTTTTAATTGAATTGGTCTGAAGAGAAAGGGCATCAAGAAAATTTGATTTACTCTGTAAATTGACAGAAAAATAATTGAAATATTACCGAAGGTGAAAAAATAACTAAACTACTTATTGTTAAACATTAATCCACTAAATATTTCGATTTTATGTATAACAAAGCACAAAATGTTTGGACTGTAGCCCTTTCCCTTTTGGAACCATTCAATTAAAGTTTTACTTGACATGGTATCCCAATTTAATATTTTTATTTTGTTTTTCAGGTACTCAGTCAAAAGCTCCCAGTTCCTTCCAGTAATAATAATGTAACTAGTACCACCCACCTAACAAACAATCCACCCACCAGTCAATCAACATCACCACAACAACAACAAACGACATCAACAACTACTACCGAACAGTCACCAAAAAAACCAATCAAAGCAAAAAATATGTATCCCTTTAATTATTTGCTAGAAGCTGCAGATTTCGCTTCTCGAAATAGTAGCCCAGATGAATTCCTATCGAGCAATAACACCATCGATAAAGATGATGACGATGAAGATTGTGATGAAGAACATATTAAAATCGAACAAATTGGATCCGTGGAAATCAAAGAGGAAGAAATCAAATTGGAAAAAGAAGAAGAAGACGAAGAAAGCAGAATTAAAATTGAAAAAGTGGAAGTAAAGCCAGCAAGAGATGAACTATTCGATGATCTAAATCATGATTATGTACCCTATCATCAACAGTTACACCATCGACCAAACCATCACAAACGACACTCATCGTCTCTCTATCAAATTAAATTGGGCTCAAATCTACATCAACATAATCAGATCAGTTCATCTCATCATCACATCAATGGAATGTATCAAGCCACCAATACTGCCGCCACGGCCGCTAATAATGAAATATCACTGAAAAATCTTCTCTCGTCATCATCAAATCAAACAACAAGTGGTGTCAGTAGTGGAGGAAGTAGTTCGTCCACACCACCAACAATATTATTGAAGAAAGCAAAACGTGTGATGAAGACGATGTCCGCAGACTCTCCTAGACCGTCTCCAGTACAATCACCGTCACCGATGTGTATGTCACCAGATGAGTCACCAAGAAGTTCACCGAAATTTCGAATGAATTCGAATATATTACCAGTTGGACAGGTAAGTTGTAAAAAAAAAAAATCGCGCCCCGCCTTAATTGAAATATCATTTTATAGAGCTTCATCCCCTGAGGCTTGCTATTCTTACATCTTAGTCTTAGGCGTTCAGTGTATTGAGATTAATAAATATATATATAGTGGAAGGCAAACTAGGCGAGGTTAATGCCTTATGCATTTTCTACCACTTATCCCTTAGAGGTGTAATTTTATGTGGCCAAATACTCAAATTAATGAGGAAAAAAATCCAAAATTGATGAGGAAAAAAAATGTCTAAAAAGAGAAAGGTAAGAGCTAGACATTTGAAATTATTTATGATCTCAGTAAGCTTCGAAACTTTTGGGTGCAATCAAATATACCGATTTTTAGCGTTTTTCATGAATCCTGTTTAAAAACAGAATGGTAAGAGCCAGAGACTTAAAATTTGGTATGTATGTCAAATTTACAGTCTAATTATGTCTCAGATATTGGGGGGGGTATTTTTTTAGCTAGTAAAATAATAAACCCATTTGTCACATTGGCAGAGTGTTTTTTTTTACAGAGATTAAGCTTGAATGGTTAGCTAAGATTTAACTGCTAATTATTTTGGACGAATTCTTACCTGGGATTTAGTGACCCAATGATACTGAATCTCGATTTGTGGAAGGTTGTTTCCTCGTCCTCCCCAAAAGTAGTAATTCTACAGTCTCAAACATTAAAAAAACCGCATTCAGAGTTGCGTTCATCAGTTAGCCTTTCTATATCTCGAATTGCTTTGTTTATTTTTTGTTCATCAGCTAGTCTTTCTATATCCCGAATTTGTTCATCAGCTAGTCTTTCTATATCTCGAATTGTTCTGTTTATTTTTTGTTCATCAGCTAGTCTTTCTATATCCCGAATTGTTCTGTTTATTTTTTGTTCATCAGCTAGTCTTTCTATATCCCAAATTGTTCTGTTTATTTTTTGTTCATCAGCTAGTCTTTCTATATCCCGAATTGTTTTGTTTATTTTTTGTTCATCATCTAGTCTTTCTATATCTCGAATTGTTTTGTTTATTTTTTGTTCATCAGCTAGTCTTTCTATATCTCGAATTGTTCTGTTTATTTTTTGTTCATTAGCTAGTCTTTCTATATCCTGAATTGTTTTGTTTATTTTTTGTTCATCAGCTAGTCTTTCTATATCCCGAATTGTTCTGTTTATTTTTTGTTCATCAGCTAGTCTTTCTATATCCCGAAGTGTTCTGTTTATTTTTTGTTCATCAGCTAGTCTTTCTATATCCCGAATTGTTTTGTTTATTTTTTGTTCATCAGCTAGTCTTTCTATATCCCGAATTGTTTTGTTTATTTTTTGTTCGTCAGCTAGTCTTTCTTTATCTCGAATTGTTTTGTTTATTTTTTAGCTAGTCTTTCTATATCCCGAAGTGTTCTGTTTATTTTTTGTTCATCAGCTAGTCTTTCTATATCCCGAAGTGTTCTGTTTATTTTTTGTTCCTCAGCTAGTCTTTATATATCCCGAATTGTTTTGTTTATTTTTTGTTCATCAGCTAGTCTTTCTATATCCCGAATTGTTTTGTTTATTTTTTGTTCATCAGCTAGTCTTTCTTTATCTCGAATTGTTTTGTTTATTTTTTCAGATAATTCCTAAACGTTCCGATCTGACTTGTACCAATTGTAATACAAAAGTAACCACGATATGGCGTCGATATCCTTCTGGAGAGATGGTGTGTAATGCGTGTGGACTCTACTATAGACTTCATTGTCGACCCAGGCCGGTGTCAATGAGAAGAGATAATATTCATCCAAGAAAGAGGCGACCAAAGAGTACGAAACGAATGTATAATGGTAAATGAAAATTTTTCTAAGGGGATCTATGATTTTGGAGGCCCTTTAATCCGGGTGAGAGAGGAACTGGCTCACTCGGATTGATGAGGCAGTCAATAATACTCGTATTTTCTTGAGAAAATATATGGTGATTATACAGAGTGTCTCAAAAAGGGAGCGGAGCATAATATCTTTGAGAACGGTTTCAAATTTTGGAAAACGCTGAAACATTTTCTTTATTGGAGGCACTTTGTAGAAAAAATTGCCCTTTGGAATAAAGAAATAAGTGTTTCAGTATTTGTCAAAAACCGTCCTCAAGATATTGAGCTGCGCCCCTTTCTTTTCGAGACAACCTGGGTTGAAGCGATACAAAATATATGAAATTGATATCAAGGGGGGGGACCTCTTGATTACCCCTTCAAACTTGAAAAAAAAATAAAATAATAATAATAACCATAAGCATTTTAATGCATTTTCATATTTTCCATTAAATTCTGCATACAATTGATATTTCACTTGTTTTTTCTTTTATGATTTGGAAATTTCACAATTCGAAAGGTCGGTCAATGTGGAATCTTTGGAATGGACCACGAAAAAAAGCCGCCTCCCCATCAAAATTTGATATTTTACGTTACATGGTACGACGTAGAATCCAAAAATCAAATAAAAACGATCGTCCCTCGTAAGTTTGGCTCCTAGCGCGGACTGATTTAAATGAAATTTGGTATTAGGTCCAATTGGAGAACTAAATGGTCTTTCAAACTTTTCTTTAATCTGGGTCACATAGGCATATAGGGTTCCGTGAAAGAAATCTTAGTTCTCTAGATATAAAAATGAAACGGATCAACATCACGAGAGCTTTAATTTGATATTTCGGACAAGTATGGTTCAAGTTTTTTTTTAAAAAAAATTGATCGACCTATCGAAAACTGGGAAAGGTGAATAGGGGAGGGAAGAAAGAGGCCAGCATTAAGAGGTTATACGGGCATGTGAGCAGCACTTATTACCTCTTCACAATGGCAAGTCGATTTTGGAGCTTTATCAAGGGTCATCTTAGCGTGACCAATTCCTCAATCGGGGAAAGACTACTTCCCCGGCTCGGGACTATTTATGTCTGTTAATCAAAGATATGATATTTGATCTGCTTCAAACTATGGTTTTACTTTTTTGAAACGGCTATGTTACCTCCAAGTGTATGCTTTGGATTTTTTTTGAGTCCATCGTAAATCTGGGAACACTGAGCATATATTGAAATGGTTTTACTTGATTCATAATCGCAGCCTGTTTTGTGAACTGTATACCTCACTCAATTAAAGGATCGCGATGAGGATCCGGGTGACCTAGTAGGACCCAATAACTAATCTGCAAAGGCTAATAATTGTCGTACAAAGTTTCATTGAAATCCAACAAGGCGTAAATTATTTATGAATGGTATGAATCCAAGAACAAATTTCAAATTATAAAAGGCACACCTGCCGCAACCTCCAAGTGTATGCTTTGGATTTTTTTCGAGTCCATCGTAAATCTGGGGACACTGAGCGTATATTGAAATGGTTTTACTTGATTCATAATCGCAGCCTGTTTTGTGAACTGTATACCTCACTCAATTAAAGGATCGTGATGAGGATCCGGGTGACCTAGTAGGACCCAATAACTAATCTGCAAAGGCTAATAATGGTCGTACAAAGTTTCATCGAAGTCCAACAAGGCGTTCAAGCTTTATCTTGGTGTAATCGTGGAGTTAAACCTAGACAGTCAATTTTTGAAAGCCTCGTGTATTTTTACTTTCCCAATTTACTCAAAGAATTTCACTCTCCTGCCCGTTGATGTCCCATAAAAAAGAGAGGCCTTGTGTACATCCCTCAAAAAAATCGAAACGGGCTGTTTTTTTTAAAAAAATACCCGCTAGTGGCTCGCCCTGAATAGATAGATGCGTGTTATGCCTCGAAAAATTTAATTCTATATACTAGTAGTTTCGTGAACTGTAGACCCCACTTAAAATTACCACCATGATGGCCCGCCAACCAATTAACTGAATATAATGAATGTCCATCCAAAAAATCGAAAAAATTTCGGTCAATTACAACCCCCCCCCTCCCTAAATATCTACTTTTTATCGCTTATATCGTTCGTTAACGTATTGATTGATGTCCAAAAGTTACCATGGCCCCTTTAATATAAATTAAATTATTATGAAATTAGCCGTTTCACCTATGCTTCGCATATAAGACAAAAGAGATGGGGCGCGCGGGGGGGTTATGGCATCGAAACAGACATCCCCCACCACAGAAATATGTAAATACAAAAAACATACACACAAATTTCTGATTTGTATATTTAGATAGACGCCTGCACTATATAAGTTGAAAATGACATGCAACTGTTTGTGCGCATACGGAAAGTAAGTTGATTGACTTATTTGTTCAGTGTTTTTATGTGGATAGACTAAAATGGGGCAATATTTGATTTTTTACTTTTTGGTGATTTGAAAAAACTTTTTATTCTGGATACGTCATTTTCTTATTCAATTTTTTTTAGCAAATCTTTTATTCTAATTTTTCGACCCGAGTAATGTTTGCTAATTTAAGACTTTGTTAGACATCATAGTATACATCACACGCTGTTTGTATCACGGAGGTACCGGATTCGATTCTTACTCAGAAGTTCGACCATGATTCTGAACGTCAGTCTTTTTTCTTCTTCTTCAAATGTTTATGTTACATATTTTGATTAGGTTTATGTCAATTCAGTGTAAAAAGATGGCCTAAAATGTATATTGTGAATTATAGAGAGAATTTCAAAACTTTCCTTCATTTAAAGATATTTTTCTAATCACCTTCACAATGTTACGTTGTGTACAACAGTTCTCGTAAAATCATTGAAGTTGAGCAATGTCAAGCGAGGTTTTACTTAGTGGATGACCAATTATCGAGGTCTTGTGATGCTAGCTATTTCGGCCCAACCTAGGCTGGGAGAGGTCAATATGGATAGCTGGTTTGTTAGTTTCCAAAGAATGCAGAGTAAAAGTCCCATCTCAAACGATTTTATTTGTTAAAGCAAAAAAATCTTTAAGAAATTAATAATAAACTCATGTGCTAAATTAAATTATAGGTAGACTTTTTCCCTATTAGCAATTATTTTGGGTTTATTATTTTCAATAATGAACCTTTTGAATTGGCCACGAAAAAAATATCGCCCTCACGATGGCCGGTTCTACGCACCAGGTCGACCTGGAGCGCAAACCATTAAAATTTCTGCCAAAGGTCATCAAAACCTTTTCGGTAACCTTATATTAACTTATTTCTACCATTTTTTCAAATCTGAATCGAAAAAACAGGAAGAAAGTTGATTGTAGGGGGAATATCGTACAAAAACAACAGCAAAAAATATCCCCCTTTTTTTTTAAACAAAGACAAAAACCATTTGTTTTTGACGTATTTTTTTTCTTACAAGTTGTAAAACTATTTATTTGTGTACTTTTTTCTTACAAGTTTTTAAAACTAAATTATTTTTGACGTATTTTTTTCTTACAAGTTGTAAAACTATTTATGTTTGACGTACTTTTTTCTTACAAGTTGTAAAACTATTTATTTTTGACGTACTTTTTTCTTACAAGTTGTAAATTTATTTTTCAAGTACTTTTTTCTTACAAGTTGTAAAACTATTTATTTTTCAAGTACTCTTTTTCTTACAAGTTGTAAAACTATTTATTTTTGACGTACTTTTTTCTCACAAGTTGTAGAACTATTTATTTTTGACGTACTTTTTTCTTACAAATTGTAAAACTTTTTATTTTTGACGTACTTTTTTCTTACAAGTTGTAAAACTATTTTTTTTTTCAAGTACTTTTTTTCTCACAAATTGTATCCTTCTTACTTTCCAGATCACGACAATGGTTCCACCAAGAGCAACAGCAGCGGTGACGAGTCCTCATCCATCTCACTTCACTCTCTCATAGCCGCTTCTTTTCATTCACCTTTACAGAACCATTATGCTATTAATTTTTCACCTATGAATGAAGAAGTACCTTTAAATTTGGCCGCAGGTGCTGAAGTTGCAAGATAATTATTGTAAATTGTCGATGGTGATATACAAATTTTGCCTGATGGGGTAAGAAATACTTAATGTGGAGCAATGTATGCTTCTTCTTTACGATTACTGAAAACAGAAGTTCTCAGGAGACTGCAAGACCGTCAAACCCTTTTTGGTATGTTCATATCAAGCTACTTGTACCATTTTCCAAGTAAAGGAAAATTTATCTTAGAGGAACACCGCTTTAACAACTGCAAGACCATTTTGTAAGGTATCTCCTTAGAATCAAATCCTTATATACTTTATTACGAATTATTGACTTCAAATCGACACACCTTGGAAAAGAAGAGAGGAAGCACAAATGAAATTCCCCAGGAAAATCTTTTGTGGTTCGGTCAATTCGTTGTACATAGTCGAGGGAGTGCCGCTAAGAATCCTTGATCCGAGATTAAGATCGTACTCATTGATATCCCCGGCAGGAAAAAAATCTGTAAGCTTAGTAGGCAGGAACGTAACTAGGCTGGTAAGCGACCATTTTGGCGCCCCCTCCCATCTGGTTAAAACAAATTTTCAACAAATCAATATATAAGAACCAAACACACAAATAATCGGTACGGCTTCTACACATCTCTATTCCCGGGGACAATGATGCGTATCAACCATTGTCGACGGTGGCGAAAGGGGCTCAGGAAGAGGGGAACTTCCTAATAACTCCTCCACCGGCGCCCGGGACAGCCGCCCCGTTTGCCCCCCTCCCCTCCCTAGTTACGTCCCTGAGATTAGGTCTCCTTTGATAAGAGCTCTGTCCGCCTATAATGGCATGGTTGATAAATCTAATCCAAAGCGATTATGCACGACTAAAAGATGACGCTAATATGAATACACGCAACAACGAGCGACTGGTCCGAATGAAAGTCAGTAAACAGATCCTCGTCCATTGTAAGCGTATAACATATAACACTTAAAATAGACGAGTTTCCATTAACCTACATTCATTTGGAACAGTCACCCGCTGTAGCGGGAATCGTCGTATAAGCGCGAGCTTGTAGTCAACTTACAAATGATAAAGTCAAGTCGTGATTGAAACTCACCATAACAATTGAGGTGCAGAGACTTAAGATTGAAAAAAAAAAACCTGTTTTACGCGCCAGAATGCTCTGGAACGCATACCATTACTCACAGTTCTAGGCAAGGGCTATCAAAACCAGCATAATAAATTAGTTTAAACTTTTTTCAATATTTTTTTCATCACTATTTTCTATTTGGGCAATAAATGAGATATATTTTTACTTTATCTTCCAATAGGTATACGAAGTATAGGAAAATGAAGTATTGTAATGGTGAACAATGTCGATGTTTTTGAAGTTATACTTTTAGGCGCGTTATGAAAAAATGATGAAAGTGAAATTTTAAGATGCGCGCCCATCTGTAAAACAAAATTAATACCGCATCAGTGTAACACAAAATTAACACAGACCCCCTCCAACTAAATATTGTATTTTCTCATTCTATTCCTATAGAACCTTGTGGCTCAGTGGCCCCTGTTTCATAGTTGGTAGGTTTTGAGTTCATTTCCGGTTGGAGTAGTATGTTTTTTTTTTTTTTTTGAAATATTGTTTAAGGATGCCAAAAAAGTATAACTTCTCACGCGCGTACATAAGTACACGTACCCATTTTTATTTTTTTAAATTTATGCAGACATTTTGATTTGAAATGGTAGCGAAAGTTTGTCCGATTTGTTTATATTTTGACATTTTGCGATGAAAAAATTCTACCCCTTTTGTAGAATTGTAGATAGTGCTAACCATAGTGCTCGCTTTTTTTCCTTGACGTTGCAAAACTAACTTTTTACTTTATATGGAAAGGTTACCATTAACAGCTAATAATTGTACCTAAGTTAGGTATTTGAATGAATGTTAATGATCTTGTGTATTAAAGTAATTTTTATAATGCTGTGATGGTCTCGTTTTTTTTTATTACTGCCTAATATTGAGGGTCACACCTGTAGGGTTTGCAAGCCCGCAAAATTTTGAATCCCATGGGATTTAATTCACCGTTTAAAGCGTCAGTTTTTTGGTGTATCTTGGCTTCAGTTTGAACTTTCGATTTTTATATTTGTATCTAAAGGGAATTCAAATATCAAGTTTCTGTGTTTAATCATCGTCAAGTTACGTTGTTAAGTCAGTGTGTATACTGTGTATATCAACTGAGTTTTTAGATTCAGATGTATTGTAGATTAAATATTTTTCTTTTTTTAATAGAGAAGTATCGATTAATTTTAGAATGTAAATTTAAGTACTAAAATAATTTATTCAAACAAAAAATGAGAATGAACACAGAAACAACATTGCCCATGGTCTCTTTATATTTAACTTAAAATCTTTTAGTATCTAAAATTCTAAACGAAGGGTAATTATTGTCAATTGAAAAATATTTATTCTTATGAATTTCCAATAGCGCTTGATCACCAATTCACCATTTACTTTCTAATACTCGTTTAGTGATGTGATTTTTTTTTTTTTTTTTTTTGTGTGTGTGTGTGTGTTTTGATTGTGTAATGTTTGTTTTTCTGTTTCTTTTCACATACTACTGTGTACCAAGTTCTGCGCATGTCGTCACACGTGACCCTTCTGCATTCGTTAGTATTGGTTACGTGACTGTAGAAAGGTTTACTCGCGTGACGTCAAAATTTTATGCGCAAGAATATACTTCTTAATATCATGCTCAATATTTTCTTTATTTATCAATAATTTCTCCCATTCAATACAGAATATTTTGTGTCAATATAATCAGAGCAGTGGTTGATGTTAACTTTTTTCGACGATATTCACGGTCCTAAAAGACGATATTCACAGTGCCAAATTGACCACCCCAGACTATTATATGTTCGGGTATGGTGAGGGTGGTAATCCTTTGAAAACGACTACGAGCGACTGACCCAAATGAATGTGTGTAAATTGGAACCTTGTCCACTATAAGCGTTTTATGTATGTTATAAGCTTGCAGTTGATGAGTTTACTTCTTCCGCATCCATTTACCTCACTCGCACGTAGTGGTGTAAGCCTTTAGTTGCTTCCAAAGAACGGTCGGAGTCAAGGTCTGCAAGTTTTCATTGTGATCTGCATTTCGGACATTTTTTTTTTTAAATTCTTAGAATCATCCCAGTTCCACTTTGGCTAAAGGTTTGATTCAATATCAGATTTAAATTGCAACATTTGGAGTAACCCAATTGAAATCAGCGGTTCCATAGCCAAAACGAATCTACGCAGCAGGACGACCTGGAATGCATGTCATCACATTTCCAGCCAAGGGACAGCAAAACTGTTCAGTCACCTCATATCAACTTATCTCTACTATTATTCCAAACCTAAACCCAAAAATCGGAAGAACCGTTGATTTTAAGGGAAACATCGCTAAAACAATTTTGAATATAATATTTTTCTTCCTCTTATTTTCTTCTCCCCCCCCCCATCTCGTCGCCGCCATTTTTCATCTCATTTGTACAAAGAAGTTAAATCTATTTACCATTGAATTACTTAAAAGCAATACAAAATGTCAACTATCTTTTATTTTCATATTAAAATTTATTATTTTGTACTTCTAAATTGTTATCAATTAATTTTAAGTAACGGCTATCATATACCACACACTAAAAATAATTACATGATTGGCCAACTTAAAGGTCATGCAAGCATATTGTAACTTTGTATCAATAACATGTTTTGTTCCTTCAAAATTAGTTGAAGAATCATTAAAATTATAATTAAAGGATAATTATGATTATAATCGTAAGATAATTATAACAAAATTAAAAATCGGCCGTAACTAAACTATCCCCAACCAAAACTAAACCACATTCAATTGTCACCCAAGATCTACCATTGTGCCAAATTTCAGCTCAATCGGACAATGGGAAGTGGGTTAAATTCTAAAATTTAACCACAAACAAAGATACATATTTAGTATTGCGTAAAAAAATGACAATATCGATTCAGAATTTAAATAGTTAAATTAAATAATTAAAAGCTAAAATAAATAATTTAAGTTCGTGAGCTTTCAACAGTACTCTTGATTGTCATCATCAGACCAGAGTTATGATAGAACGATGTGAAAACTATCACAACTTAGTGTTCACATCGTTCTATCATAGCTAGTACTCCGATTGTCATCATCAGACCAGAGCTATGATAGAACTATGTGAACACTGACACAACTTAGTGTTCACATCGTTCTATCATAGCTGTGTGTTCTGTTAAAAGCTTATCAACTTAAACCATTCATTATTGTTTTTCCGTAATAATTTATAACTCGGAATTGATATTGTGATTTTTTTTTTCATTTTTATTATATACCTACTGTAACTTTTGATTATATATATGTTGTTTTAACGTCTTTTGGAGACTTTATCAACAATTTGTTTGAAGGATTTTTTTTTTTTATTATTATTTTATAATTTTCATCGTTAGACTTTTTCATTTTCGAATAGGTATTGAGAAAATTAAAAAAAAAAAAAAAAAACCTTCAAACAAAGTTTTGTAAATTTTGATTACATAGTGTGCGTGCCCTTTAAGTCGGCCGATAAAAGGTTTTTAATGTGCGGTTGCCCTAAGATAGATATTTTATATACAGGATGTGTTTACAAGTTGTGGATCAAACAAAAACTCAAGATTTATGAACTCATTTTCTATCAGTTAAAAACAACTGGCCAAGTTTGATTTTCGTTTGTTGCCCATAATATTCAGAATTCTCTGAAAGAAGATTGAATTTTTTTTGTGTCTCGTTTTGTCTGGATAAATAAAACCAGTGGCGTTCTAGTTATGTAAAAATGAGTACTATACTGCCCATACTTTGTTCAGAAAATAGAACAACACACACAGAGCTATAACTTTTTAACGAAGGAAAATTAGACAAGGCGTGTTCATCTAATGATAAATTATACCCTAAATCTTGGGGTTTTGTGTAGGCCACCTATGTTTATTGTATTTAAAATGTTGGCCAATATTTATTTTTGTAATTAGTTAATATTTGTTTCTCAAATACATAATCTTTCAAAATCAGAAACCAAACCAAAAGTCAACTTCAACGTAGGACCACTCAGTTAAAGGCCACCATCGGGACCCATAAGTTTTTAACACCCTAAATTTTTTTTCTCAAAACGGGATACTATGTCAAGTAGCATATTAACAAAATAAAATAATAAAACTATGTTTTCACTCGACTAAATGTTAAATTTACAAATTTCACAAATTAGTTACACATTTGTACACCAGTACACGTTACAGAAGATAAAGATATTAAAGGTTACATTATAAAATTTACAAATTGAGTTGACATATTTCGTCTCCTCCTAGAGCATAGGTTCCCAAACTGGGGGGCGTGAAGGCAAGCCAAGGGGGGCGCGAGACCTGTTGAATAATTATCATTTAGTTGTTATTTCTGTACACAATTTTTTTACAAAGGCAATTTTATTGAACCTGATGTTTAGAAAAATTGAATGAGATAGCATTCAGCAACACATTAGCGTTTTGATTGAGATAGCATTATTAGCATTCAGCAACACATTAGCGTTTTGAATAAGATAGCACTCAGCAATTTGAATGTGATAGCATTCAGCAACACATTAGCATTTTGAAAGAGATAGCATTCACATTAGCGTTTTGAATGAGATAGCATTCAGCAATACATTATCGTTTTATAAATGAAACAGCATTTAGTAACACATTAGCGTTTTGAATGAGATAGCATTCAGCAACACACATACCCATTCATAATTTATAAAGGGGAGACGGGCATGGGAGACTTTCATTTCAAGAAAGGGGGGCGCGGTACCAAAAAGTTTGGGTACCCCTGGCCAAAGAGTTGTTGTGAGGATGTCTCTAGGAGGAGACGAAACATGTGAACTCAATTTGTAAATTTTATAATGTAACCTTTAATATCTTTATCATCTGTATTTGTGCAATTTGTAAAATTTGCAAATAAAAACATTTAGTCAAGTGAAAACATAGTCAGTTTTATTATTTTATTTTGTTACCCTAAAAACTATTCAGAAAATTTTGTGAACATAATTAATGTCCAACAACGTCTCCCTGGTAGAGTGTGCATCACACATTTGGCTTGCACCAGGGAGGTACCGTGTTCGAATTCTAATCGGGTCAAAATTTTGAAAAAGTTTTTCTAATTTTAAATGATAATAAATACGGTGGTCGAATGGATTTTTCATTCGATTTTTGGATTCTATATACCGTAAAACGTAAAATATCCAATTTTGAGGGGGTATTTTTTTCGTGACGATTCCAAGTAATCCTTAATTAATTTTGAAAAAAATCATGAGACAAAAATCGTCTATTTATTCTGCAAAAATACTTCTAATATTATTTATTAATTCCTAATAAACCTGTGTTAGCCTTTTATCATATAACATAAAAGATCTCAAATCTCGTCTAACATTTATTAACAAATAATCATAATTACTAATTCATATTTTACTTATTAATCATTTATTTTAATTACAATTAATTTAATTTATTATCTTCATTAAACGATTTTCGTTTAAAAACTAACTATTTGCGTTCGCGTAAACATTTTGTTACGATATGTGAAGGATTGTGTTGTTAACACATAAAAAGGACTTCTAGTTTTCAAAAAATCATAAATTCAGTCTTGATCTTCGACAATTATTTTCTCAAAAAAAACGAACCTACAGAATTTCACGATTTTATGATTTTTCGAAAACCTGCCCTCCTTTATGTCTCACCCTGTGTAATGGTTTAAAGATGCATTTCTCTTTTGTTAATAACACTGTAAGAAAAACAAAGTTTCTCTCTGAAATTCACATTAGGCAGTGACAGTGCCGTGACCGACAAGTGATCCGTCCGGAAAAAAACTAAAAATAATATTCCAGGCAGTTGAAATAACATATTCATAATAGACGGCACGTGACAGTGCATCACTGTAAGCTCACGATCAGCGGTAATCACTTGTCGTCACTGTCACTGCGCAGTGTGAATGCTCGTTTAAACGGCTATTTTAAGAACTTGGAACATCGCTACTAGAAAAAAATATTTTAGCCGCTTAATTTCGTGTCATTTTTTACCATGGTAAAAAATGACACAAAATTAAGCGGCTAAAATATTTTTTTCTTACCGATTCCACGAACTTATCCAAGACTTCCTATTTTTTACATTTCTTATCCTAGCTGCAGTTCGATCTACCATTGGCGTTTCTTAGCTGTTTTCGTTGCTTTTTGGTGGTTCCCACCTAAAAGGAGAACTTTAAAGTGCTAGATTTTAAATCCTAGCTGCAGTTCGATCTACCATTGGCGTTTCTTAGCTGTTTTCGTTGCTTTTTGGTGGTTCCCACCTAAAAGGAGAACTTTAAAGTGCTAGATTTTAAATCCTAGCTGCAGTTCGATCTACCATTGGCGTTTCTTAGCTGTTTTCGTTGCTTTTTGGTGGTTCCCACCTAAAAGGAGAACTTTAAAGTGCTAGATTTTAAAATTTGGTGTCTATTGGAATGCAAAATGACACTTTTGATTGAAATCGGAATCTACTCTTGGCGGATTTTTGTTGCTTTTTAGCGGTTTTCGAATTTTAATTAAAATGGAATGTACAGTTGACGGTTTTCACGAATTCTGCTAGGAGAGAGAACATAGGTGGCGCCAGAGACTTGAAATTTTGGTGTGTATGTTAATTATACGGGGTTTGCACTTTCTAGTTGTCCCATAGGATTTTAAATGTAAATTTCGTCTTATGGCTGACATATCCTCCCAGTATCCCAGTATATCAGAAAATAGAAATGATAGTGATTTTTTGTGTAATTTTTAACGAGGATTCCAATGAAACTATTAACACTAAAATCGGATCTACGGTTCTGGACTTAGAACAGTTCTAGCGGACTAAGGTTCCTTCATAGAATAATGATTAATACTTAAAGAAATCCATGCATTTAGATGACTAGAACAGTTCTAGCGGACTAAGGTTCCTTCATAGAATAATGGTTAATACTTAAATCCATGCATTTAGATGAGTCGAACTTAAGTCCTTTGCATTACTATGTATGTACGTCACTGTTATTTTAGGCAACACAGTTTCTGACAATTGAGGAAATTTAAATTTAAAAAAAGTAGGTTTCTGCATTAATTTTTTTCTCAAATTATCAAAAGTTAACCTTTATTCTATGAAGGAACCTTAGTCCGCTAGAACTGTTCTAAGTTCAGAACCGTAGATCCGATTTTAGTGTTAATAGTTTCATTGGAATCCTCGTTAAAAATTACACAAAAAATCACTATCATTTCTATTTTCTGACATACTGGGAGGATATGTCAGCCATAAGTCGAAATTTGCATGTAAAATCCTATGGGACAACTAGAAAGTGCAAACCCTGATACATAGAACGCGACAAATCTTACAGAGAAATTTTGTTCAACAACACACGGACCAAATGGCTGAAACTCGAGATTTTGGACTCTGGGGACCTCAAAACGTGTTTTGGCATTCAAACCTGACATAAAAAATTTCAGCCCATTGTACTTTTTTTCTTTTTTAAAAATAAGGAAAATCTTGTGATGTTCACACCAGATTTTCAAAGAGATAATTCTAACTCAGTTAGCAAAACCCGTTCATACAAATTATTTTAGGTACTAGTTTGATAGTAATGGTAAATCCATTGTATTTGATGACACCATTTTTAAAATTACCTTTTTTAATTAATTACATTTTCTGAGATATAATTATTGATAATAAATTCAAACAGTATTATTTTTGTGTTTTGTTTGTATGGCAATAAGTTAGAATTTTTAAATTAAATTTAATTTCATGTAATATTTTTTTTTATCTACCTACTGTAATTGTGACGCTATTGATTAATCTGTACATTTATATATATATTTTTTTTACCTGTGTATAAATGAAAATTCCTGGGTAATTGATTTTTGTGTCCAATTTATTAATTTTCTTTTTTACCTGTGAAGATAAAACACATACCCATTTTTTTTTTAAAAAAAAAAATGAGACTATTTCAACAGTAATACATTTTGTAATTCCAGATGCTTTGATATCTTAGGTTTGATTGAAAATGATATTATTGATTGAATTATACTTACATGCATCCTGCAAGTGTGGCCCAAACACCATATTGTAATCCAATAAACTAACAAAAGCTTTTAAATAATTTTCGGCTCAAAAGAATTTCGTTCTCTAGACTTACCTTTTAATTGAAGCTAATCGACCGATTTATCGAGTAAGAAGGAAAAAAAAAGAAAAAAGAGTAATTTATAAATTTTCAATGATACAAAATACAATTCTTTAAACTTCTATAAAAATACTAGCTGAGTACCCGAACTTCGTTTCGAGAAGATGAGAGAACATGGGGAGTAGTAACGGGTTGTTAAGCTGTGTAGAACGTGTTGGGAGTAGTATTGGGTTAGGTTCCAAAAAATAAAAGCCTGTTGAAGTCTGCTGAGTTTATGACCCAGTCTAAACTCAGCAGACTTCAACACGCATTTTATTCTTCTTGAAACCGAACCCAATGCTACTCCCAACACGTTCTACCAAACAAAATTGAGCCTAACTAATGTGCATACGAAATTTCATTAAAATCGGTTAAGCCGTTTTTGGAGGAGTATGGTAACAAACACCGCGACACGAAAGATTTACCTACCTTATTATAAAAAAAAAAAAAAAAAAAAAAAAAAAAAAAAAAAAAAAAAAAAAAAAAAAAAAANTTGGAGGAGTATGGTAACAAACACCGTGACACGAAAGATTTACCTACCTTATTATACAAAAAAAAAAATGAGTGGAAATTTACCACTAATGTCTGAGCATTTTCTACCAACTAATCCTTAGAGCTCTATTTTTATGTGGTCAAATACTCAAATAATTGAGGAAAAATCCTGCCTCTGCTGGGAATTAAACCCACGCCCTCCTGTTTACCAGACGAAAGCTTAACCAATGTATTACTGTGGGCGACTCCTCATGATGGCCGGAGCTACGTACCGGGACGACCCGTAACGCATACCATCTCAGTTCCAGCCAAGGGCCATCATTTTTTTTTCTTTCGGTAACCTCATCAACCTATTTCTAACATTTTTTTTTATAACATGAATATTTGAGAAGAACGGTTGCTTTTGAGGGACACACCGCTGCTACAATAAAAACTCAATGCGACAACTATGACCTGAAGAGACTATATATGGGAAAAACGGTTGCTTTTGAGAGACACACCGCTGCTACAATAAAAACTCAATGCGACAACTATGACCTGAAAAGACTATATGGGAAAAACGGTTGCTTTTGAGGGACACAACGTTGCTGCAATAAAAACTCAATGCGACAACTATGACCTGAAGAGACTATATATGGGAAAAACTGTTGCTTTTGAGAGACACACCGCCGCTACAATAACAACTCAATGCGACAAGTCACTCTGACCTGAAGAGACTTTCCAACGTCTCAATGAAAGTGACATCCCTGTCCAACATGTACGTTGATGATAGCTTCCAGAGTTACATATCTATTACTGTTATAATTAGTCTTGTTTGATTTTCATTTAAGTTAACGTTTCTGTGAATTTTTTTTTTACTATTACTTGTCACTGTGAGATTTTTTTTTTTGTACAAAAAATTTAGTTTTTTAATTTTGAGTCTCTCATTAATTTAATATTAATTAAGTTTAATTTAATTTTAAATATTGTAAAAAAATAATGTGAATTTTTGATTTCTTTCAAAATTTAACTACAATTTAATTTTTAAATTAATTTAAAAATCTGTTAAATTGGGATACTATGTCAACTAAATCCATAATGAGGTAAATACTATATCTTCACTTGACTATAAAATTAATAAGATAAAAAAATATTTACAAAAAAGACAGTATCGATTCAGATTGAGATTATTAAGGCCGAGCTTTCAATAGCACTCAGGCTATCATCCTCAGGCCAGTGTTGAATCTATTAATAAGATGTTAATTAGAACTGACTAGTTTCGTACTCTTCAGAGCACATCATCAGAGCTTGAAGTGAGTTTGAAGGCTCTCTTCTCAAATTAACATTTTTAGTCATGTGAAGATATAAGTATTTTCTTTAGCTCAAAAAAATCGTCCAATGGAAAAAAAAAATTATGCATTTATTAATAATACGATTGATTAATAATATTAAGGTGTTTCAAAAATAATAACGGCTTTGATTAGGCCGCTATTTTCACTTTTTACTGTAGAAAACCTTATTATCACAAAACTTCAATGATAAAAGCTTAAATCAGCTGAGGGAAAGTAACTTTTTTTTTTTTAATTTGGCTTAACGTCTCTTTAACATCTATTGGTCATACAAGACGGGGGCTTTACCCTCAAATTGGGGGGGGGATTGGTTTGTGTCCACTCTGTATATTGCAACCTTTAAAAATCAAGATTTCCACATTAAAAAAAATCCATTACCACATTGAACATTTTTTTTAACTTGGCTTAAGTCTCTTTAACATCTATTTGATCATTCAAGAAGAGGGTTTCACCCTCCATTCGCTGGAAACTTGCAAACCAGCTACCCACATTGGCCTCACCCAGCCTGGGTTGGGCCGGAAAAAAAGCCAGCATCACGAGGGCGCGAACCCACGCGGACACCCACATGNGGCGCACACGATTAATACCGGCAAGTCAAATACAGCGAGCGTTGCTACTATCTCTCCGATTATAATAAATTAGTATATAATACTTTCCGTTCTATTGTTTATGGTACAAGCTTATTTCAGCGTTTATTTTATATTTTTTCTTAAAAATAGATACAATATTTATTTCTATTTTGTACAAAAATAATACAATCTATAAAATATGGCGCACACGATTAATACCGGCAAGTCAAATACAGCGAGCGTTGCTACTATCTCTCCGATTATAATAAATTAGTATATAATACTTTCCGTTCTATTGTTTATGGTACAAGCTTATTTCAGCGTTTATTTTATATTTTTTCTTAAAAATAGATACAATATTTATTTCTATTTTGTACAAAAATAATACAATCTATAAAATATGGCGCACACGATTAATACCGGCAAGTCAAATACAGCGAGCGTTGCTACTATCTCTCCGATTATAATAAATTAGTATATAATACTTTCCGTTCTATTGTTTATGGTACAAGCTTATTTCAGCGTTTATTTTATATTTTTTCTTAAAAATAGATACAATATTTATTTCTATTTTGTACAAAAATAATACAATCTATAAAATATGGCGCACACGATTAATACCGGCAAGTCAAATACAGCGAGCGTTGCTACTATCTCTCCGATTATAATAAATTAGTATATAATACTTTCCGTTCTATTGTTTATGGTACAAGCTTATTTCAGCGTTTATTTTATATTTTTTCTTAAAAATAGATACAATATTTATTTCTATTTTGTACAAAAATAATACAATCTATAAAATATGGCGCACACGATTAATACCGGCAAGTCAAATACAGCGAGCGTTGCTACTATCTCTCCGATTATAATAAATTAGTATATAATACTTTCCGTTCTATTGTTTATGGTACAAGCTTATTTCAGCGTTTATTTTATATTTTTTCTTAAAAATAGATACAATATTTATTTCTATTTTGTACAAAAATAATACAATCTATAAAATATGGCGCACACGATTAATACCGGCAAGTCAAATACAGCGAGCGTTGCTACTATCTCTCCGATTATAATAAATTAGTATATAATACTTTCCGTTCTATTGTTTATGGTACAAGCTTATTTCAGCGTTTATTTTATATTTTTTCTTAAAAATAGATACAATATTTATTTCTATTTTGTACAAAAATAATACAATCTATAAAATATGGCGCACACGATTAATACCGGCAAGTCAAATACAGCGAGCGTTGCTACTATCTCTCCGATTATAATAAATTAGTATATAATACTTTCCGTTCTATTGTTTATGGTACAAGCTTATTTCAGCGTTTATTTTATATTTTTTCTTAAAAATAGATACAATATTTATTTCTATTTTGTACAAAAATAATACAATCTATAAAATATGGCGCACACGATTAATACCGGCAAGTCAAATACAGCGAGCGTTGCTACTATCTCTCCGATTATAATAAATTAGTATATAATACTTTCCGTTCTATTGTTTATGGTACAAGCTTATTTCAGCGTTTATTTTATATTTTTTCTTAAAAATAGATACAATATTTATTTCTATTTTGTACAAAAATAATACAATCTATAAAATATGGCGCACACGATTAATACCGGCAAGTCAAATACAGCGAGCGTTGCTACTATCTCTCCGATTATAATAAATTAGTATATAATACTTTCCGTTCTATTGTTTATGGTACAAGCTTATTTCAGCGTTTATTTTATATTTTTTCTTAAAAATAGATACAATATTTATTTCTATTTTGTACAAAAATAATACAATCTATAAAATATGGCGCACACGATTAATACCGGCAAGTCAAATACAGCGAGCGTTGCTACTATCTCTCCGATTATAATAAATTAGTATATAATACTTTCCGTTCTATTGTTTATGGTACAAGCTTATTTCAGCGTTTATTTTATATTTTTTCTTAAAAATAGATACAATATTTATTTCTATTTTGTACAAAAATAATACAATCTATAAAATATGGCGCACACGATTAATACCGCCAAGTCAAATACAGCGAGCGTTACCCAAGTAATATATTACTTCACGTCATAAAGTACACTTCCCAGATCTCTCTACCGCTTCGGTAAAAATATATTTAAAATATCTCAGTCTCCATCTTTTTCTAGGATGTTGACGGGGCTACAGCCAAGCCTATCTAACCGATTTGATCGGAGATATCTCATTTAGTTGTATCTGAGGAAGCAGACAGATACACAATTTTATTGCTTGAAAATCGACGAAACTTTGCAGAAATCAAATGTTTAATTGGAATTTTTTTTAAATATGACACGACAGATTTTTTTTTTTTGTTTTTGTTTATTTAAAATATTAGTTTCAGGTTAGGTAACATGGAAAAGAAAAAAAAAAAATCAATCAATCACTACGATTTAATTTATTTTAGTTTTTTTCCGAATGGAGCCAAGAGTTTAGGGAGCGACTTTATGAGAAGAACAAGTTTAATCGAGGTATCGCCGATTAAAACGTTTCCTAACCTCTTTTGGGGGTGGGGCGTTCACCATAACGTTTATATTGATAAAATAAACAAACTTGCACTGGACATTCAAACCTAGTAATTTTTGCTACTTTTTTCATGTTGGTTCCAAACAAAACAAAGATGTCTACTTCAGTTCAATATATTCAAATAGTTCAATAAATACGGAAGAAAAAGTTTTTTTTTTTTTTTAAATAAATNACCCCTAAAAGGTTTAAAAAGACTTTTTAAATTATATTAAACCACATTTTAAGTTTGTAACTTGCTCCAAAAGAAAATTAATAGTATCTGTCTGGAAACTCACTGATGTGTGTACCTTTTGATTTTTTTATGGTTCAATGTATCGGCCATGTATGGAATGTATCCACCGAGAGGAGCAAGCCAGGTTCATTAGGTGACGGTCCGAAGTCTATGTAAATAAAGAAGGGCATCCAGCCTTTAAAAAAGTCTGATTCAAATCAATGATGGAAGATCATCAACAAAGAACGAGTTTCTATACATGCTGCGAGACGTAAACGAGGGTTATCGTTCCAGGAAAGGTTTATAGCTAGGGATTATGATCCCGAACCTTCTTGACAATCCCGAAGTTCCGGGACTGGAACGATCACAATCCCGGGATCCCTGGACTGGTCCCGGGATTAGAAAAAAATTGAGAACCTTCCAAAAATCAAGTAGAAGTAGGTATAGTAACTATAATAAGTAGATAAAATAAAAATAAAATCAATAAATTTTTAACTTGAGATATGTGTGTAGAGTCCTTTTGTGGAACCGCCAAGAGATTTCAAAATAGCATCACATTTTTTACCGTCTTTGGATACTAAAAAATGACTCCAAACGGATGAAGGATCTGAATCTTTTTTGTGCTATATAAAACCGTCCAGAACATAAGTTGTTACGTTCAAAAAGATGTTCGAATAATATGTTAGATTATTAGAACATTAAAAATTATTTTTTTGAACTGAAACAAGTGAAATTCCGACTTACTTGTTTTTACCAAAAGGGGTCATACAAACAGAACATCGGTTCATTCGGCCTACTTAAAGAAGAAAAGATTTTTTAAAAGTTCTTGTATTTTTTTATTGCATGGCAGATGGCAGCACATCGAGTTTCATGTAACGTTCAAGGTTGATGTATTGGGGCATCATTTTCAAATTCAATAAAAAAAATATGTTTTTTGTTTGTTTTTCTTATATCACTGTCATTCCCGAAAATCCCGGGATTGGATGGCGAATCCCGGGATCAAAATTTCAGCCATTTTCGAGCGGGATCCCGGGATCGTAATCTCTAGTCATAGCTAAAGGGATTAGGCACCGAACGAAAGGATGGTGGCATAGTCGCATGTAGAGTTAAGGAAAACAGGGCCGATTCCAATTAGAATTGGGATAAGATGAAAGAAGAAGATGGCATGGCCCATTTGTGGAGCGGATAGATTGTTGCAGGAATTTACTTTGACCAGAGATATTGACGGAAATTTAATTATCTGATTTCGTGTGCGCCTCACTTAAAGCGTAATTCCTAATTATTATTATTTTTACAAAAAAATTTGGTCACAATCAGTAAATTTTGAATTGAAATTTGGCACACAGATTCCGTTGAGTAGGCGCGTAATTAAGAAACGAAAAAATAGCCAGTGTCTATGACACGTTGAATACACCAGTTCCCGTTAAATCACCAAAGTTAAGGAACGTCCAGCGAGGTTTTACGAAGTAGGTTACCAACTACGTTCGCGTCCTCGTGATGTTGGGGCTCTTTCCGGCCCAACTCAGACTGCGTGAGGTCAATGTGAGTAGCTGGTTGGTAAGTTTCCAGCAAATGAAGGGTAAAACCCCCGTCTCTAATTACCAATAGATATTAAAGAGACGTTAAGGCAAAAAAGTTCAAGTGGAACGAGTTACGGCGAAAACGGAAAATGACGCTTTTTATTGACTTTTTTGGCCATTATGGCAGAACTCTGATTTATGGCCGGTTTTCACCATCGAAAAAGTGGAAAATCTGCCATAGCGAGGGTACGAACCAACACCCAACACAAAGTGGATTTTATATTTTTCTACACGGTTTTGGGGTCTACACTCATGTCCAAAATTAACCGCCCACCTTGATTTTCTTATTTTTTCAAAAATTACTACTATTCTCAATGATTTTTTTTCGTTGTGTATGAATGCTATATGTATTTTCACGTTACCTATGGTTAAAAAATACTTCACCAGCGTACAGAATAACCCCCACAAAGAGAGAGAATGATAAAAATGCAGAATATAATCCTCCTCAAGATGTAATGTTTATTTTTTTTCTTAAGTAAGATTTTGACAAGTTAGTAACGTGTGTTGTCTCCTCTGGCTCTAGGAGCATCTTCCAAACGCTTTGGCATGGAATTGATTACGTTGCGTATTTCTTGTTGGGATATTCCTTCCCACTCCTCGACAATGACGGATTTCATTTGTTTGAGAGATTCTGGAACGTGCTGACGGCCTCGAATCCGGCGTTCCAGAATGTCCCACACATGCTCGGTGGGTTTGAAATCCGAACTCCTTTCAGGAACCTCCAATCTTTGGATATTCACTGTGTTAAGGTTTTGGGTGACACATCTCGCTACGTGGGGGAATACATTGACTTGGTACAGGAATAACAGAAAAACTAAGTGGACGGGTAATTTTGGACATGAGTGTATTTTCGGACATTCATTGATATTTTTATCTTCTGAGGAAATAAGGCCGTCCTTGCTCGCAACGTCAAAAATATTTTATAAGCCATTTGCCCAATTAATCACTGATCATTGAGGTCTAAAATACATACGCCATGAGCTTCCATCAAGACCAATTTGTGTGCAGACTCTGCGGGGAGGATGAGGAATCTGCTTCTAACATCTTTTTGAGGAGTGCAACTCCTACTTACGTGGAAACTAAGCATGGGGCTACTACATCCTAGGCTTGACATTCCTCAAAAATACTTTTTAGCCAAAAGATTAATCAAGCATAGGTACACATTAAAGCAACTTTTCAAGCAGAAAAAGCTGTTTAGGTGCTAGGGCTTTAATAGACTTAAATACTAGGTGTGTCCGTGGACAAAAACGGGCGGAGCCATCCGTTTCACCTCGAATTTTCGGGCACCACATAAACTTTAGCATATTGCTTCATTATTCCGTTAAAACAAGATTTTTTGAGAATACCGCACCTTTCTTGATTGCATCATGCCGTTGAGTAGTAGGTCCTATTT
>CM022883.1:18915648-18939292 GCA_012654025.1 Pachypsylla venusta | reverse complement strand
TATTTTAGTATTTTTTTTTTCCTCATAATTTGAAGTTCATTGCTTACTAATTAGGTTGTAACTATGTAAGAGGCTATTCGAATTATATTTATTCGGATGATTATGTGATCCTGTTCCCTACAAAGGACAGGATCCCATAAACTAACAGACGCTTCCTTGAGCTCTTGTCGATTTCCTCTAAAAAAAGAATGGATCCGTTCTGTTACCTCCTGGGTGATGTGGAAAAACAGAAGAAATCCAAACCTCTTAAAGAAGACAAGTACTGAAGGAGTTGAAAGAACCTACATCTTGGGCGCGATAGAGTACATCACCTAATAGGCAAAGGCGTAGGAACTGTGGGGCGTACCGCCCCAGATGCCGGTCTTGTAGGGCATTGCTACGCCTTTTATATCTACAAACATTCGATTATCGTTGAGGGCGAGCGTTTCGAAATCAATTCCGGGCGCCTATAAAAGCTACCAGGCCAACGATTCGTGGTGTTCCCAAGCGGTCACCCATCCAAGTACTGACCACGCCCGACGTTGTTTAACTTCAGTGATCTGACGGGAACTGGTATGGTTCAACGTGGTATGATAGTTGGCTCTCCTGTGAAACTAGATGGGTCACGATGCTGTTATGGTATACCTTTTGCCCAATTTTGAAACTTGTAACGCCATTTTTGGATCGTTCGTCCCGAAAACTATATTTTTTTCATCGATAACGTTATTTTGGACCACCCTGTATCGGTAGATAGTTAATTGTTTTGCTCTTCTGCTTTTATAAATTTGTAGAAATCCATCATCCGGAATTCATAACTAATATTACACCGCCCAAGCAACCCTACTTGATGTTTCGAACAATGATTGTCCACCAACTATACTTATCCCCCCGTGATTATATTGATCAGCGGCTGTCCCGGGGGGACACAGCCCGGGTCAGTCCGGATCATACAAACAATCTATCCTTAATATTAATAGAAAAGTCACTAGAATTGCTGTCGACAATAAACTAAGAATGATTGCCAGTGTGATCATATTTGAGTTGGTGGATGACTTGAATACCAACTCTTGTATACAGTACACGATTAACGTGACATGAATAAATACAACTAAACACCAGAACGATGTAAGTACGATCGCTATTTTAATTGTTGGTCCCAGAAATCGAAAATATATCCATGGAGAATCACAGGAAGGGGTTTTGTAGCCGCTGAATCCTCGTGAAGTGTGTATGCTGGAGGCTGAAACAAACAAAAAAGGGGTTCCGTAATGTAAATGTATATTTCTTTGTGCTATTATGTCACAATTTTAGTGGCCATCATAGCATAACAAGTTTTTTCTCAACAATCACTCCAATATCACTAAGCCTAAGCTACACTTTAACAATTTTCTTTATAATGCTACCAACTGTCGCTATTACCATAGTTACTTAATTGTCTTCAGGAGGCTGAGTTACCTCCAATCACAACCAGACCAAATAGAAAATTTGAAAAAAAACCTTTATAAAATTTTCGACCCGTCCAAGAATGCAACCCGGAAGGTCCTTGGTGCAAACCGAGTGTGATGCACACTCTGCCACGGAGACGTCAAAAAAGGGGTTTTAGGACACCACGTGTGTATCATTGGCTCTATCGGGGGTTCCCTCTGCCTCGTGAGGACCACTTTATTGAGTATTTCCACATTAAAAAAAATTCCATCACTACACTAAACATTTTTTTTTAACTTGGCTTAACGTCTCTTTAACATCTATTGGTCATTCAAGACGGGGGTTTCACTCTCCATTCGCTGGAAACTTGCAAACCAGCTACCCACATTGGTCTCACCGAGCCTCGGTTGGGCCGGAAATATAGCCAGCATCACGAGGACTCGAACCAAGTGGACACCCACATGGTACAACCTCTCTGGACGTTGCTTAACTTCAGTGATCTAACGGGAACTGGTGTATTCAACGTGCCTTAGACGCTGGCAGTTAAACATTTTTGCTTCCTACCAAAAATGGAAAAGTTAAAGCCCCGTGTGGTAGTCGGGTTAGAATAATACCACGGGCTGTTCCCCCTGTCGTAAAAGGCGACTAATAGGAACACTAGGTAGCCGCTCTACTCTAGAGGAGCGGCTGCCAAAACGAGCGTCTGATCTCCAAGAGAAGCAGCTGCAAACAGCGTCTGTATACGAGTGGGGATGCTGACATAGCACTCTAAGAATAATTTAATCTTAGTTGTATTGAGGGAAGGAAGAAATATTATCTCTTTTTCAATATTTTTATATCTTTTGGTATCTTTATCTTTTATGTTTCTGATTCCAACAACTCCAGTATCGACTCTCTCCAGATGTTTCCTATTTTCTTCAGCATTGATAAAGGAGATAATAAGATATCTCCTTGAAAAATATTGAAAAATTCTTTGGTTTATCATGAGTCTCTTCAAGGGTTCCCAACCCTTGTAGAGAATTCCTTAGGAATTAACCCTTTGAATTAACTTTTTTTCTCTCTCTCTCTCTTTACTTCATTCACCCTTTTTTCTAATAAGATATCTCCTTGAAAAATATTGAAAAATTCTTTGGTTTATCATGAGTCTCTTCAAGGGTTCCCAACCCTTGTAGAGAATTCCTTAGGAATTAACCCTTTGAATTAACTTTTTTTTTTCTCTCTCTCTCTTTACTTCATTCACCCTTTTTTCTAACAAGATATCTCCTTGAAAAATATTGAAAAATTCTTTGTTTTATCATGAGTATCTTCATCACCATCTCTCTTGGACAGCTAATCTCGTCAGTAAAAAATTGAATCTTCAAGGGTTCCCAACCCTTGTAGAGAATTCCTTAGGAATTAACCCTTTGAATTAACTTTTTTTTTTCTCTCTCTCTCTTTACTTCATTCACCCTTTTTTCTCTCTCTCTTTTCACTTCTTGATATAAAAGTTAATTCAATAAAGAGTTAAATAATAATAAGGAGTATTTTTTGTTGACAGATCTCAGTGATAGTATTGAATCTTTTCTGAGCAAATTGGTTATTGATGGCAATATTTTCTTGTTAACAATAAATGCTGTGCCCAAGTATGGTGTATTCCCTTGCCTGGTTTACCCTTGAAAGTTCGTTCATGGTCAGAATCTCGTATGTTCTCGTCAGTATATGTTGTCTCTTGGACAGCTAATATTTGCTGTGCTTGTTCATGGTCAGAATCTCGTATGCTCTCGTCAGTATATGTTGTCTCTTGGACAGCTAATATTTGCTGTGCTTGTTCAAGGTCAGAATCTCGTATGTTCTCGTCAGTATATGTTGTCCCTTGGACAGCTAATATTTGCTGTGCTTGTTCATGGTCAGAATCTCGTATGTTCTCGTCAGTATATCTTGTCTCTTTGACAGCTAATATTTGCTGTGCTTGTTCATGGTCAGAATCTCGTATGTTCTTGTCAGTATATGTTGTCTCTTGGACAGCTAATATTTGCTGTGCTTGTTCATGGTCAGAATCTCGTATGTTCTCGTCAGTATATCTTGTCTCTTGGACAGCTAATATTTGCTGACCAGAACATCATGTAATTCTTTTATTTATATATTCCAATTTTAAGAGTATATTGGTATTTAGGGTTCCGAAAAATATTTTGTTTGAAGATTCTTTGGCTTGATGGAATCACTGTTACCCATGATGTTTTGGGCTTCTCGAATTCCCCAGACAAAAAGGAACGATGGATTGGATGAATTGAGGAGGATTTCCAAAGGAATATTGCAAAATATAAGGAGAAAAGGCTTACATCAAAAGTGTTTCGAAGCGCAATTATGAGAAGGATTACATAAAACAGATTAAGTAAGATTTCCAAAGGAAATTACAAAATATAAGGAGAAAAGGAAAAGTACACCAAAAGTGATTAGAAGCGCAAAGAGAAATTATTGAAAGGATCACATAAAACAGATTGAGGAAGATTTCCAAAGGAATATTACAAAATATAAGGAGAAAAGGAAAAGTACCGCAAAAGTGATTAGAAGCGCAATTATGAGAAGGGTCACATAAAACAGATTGAGGAAGATTTCCAAAGGAATATTACAAAATGTAAGAGATTATTATAGAAGATTTAAAAATTATTGAAGGAACCATCAAACCCCCAATTTGTGTTGTTAAATAAATATGAAAATTGTAAAATTTTGGCAACATATTTTCAAAAGTTCAAGCGGAAGCGCTTTTCGCTAAAATCGTCGTTTTAGCGAAACTCCAAAAGGTAAAAAATATAAAAAAATGACCGGGAATCGCAAAACCATACCCAAAATATCCCCATGTCGTGACATTTTGGACTATGTTCAGGGAATATTTGCGTCTGCTTTTGGCTACAAAAGGATCCATTCCCCTAGAAGCGTGAGTCTATAACAGCTCGTAATCCCTTTCATATTACGCCCGAGGTTAAGTTGATAGGATGGAAAATTGAAAGCTACACCTGGGCGAGGGTATAGCTTTATTCATCACCATTAGCCGAACTTTTTATTTCTTATCAAGTTTTGAATTCTTTTAAAGTTCAGCTTTCAATTTTGTTTTAAAAAAGATAAGTAAATATCTTGCCTGAAGATTTTTCTTGAAAACTTTTCAAAAAATGAAAACTTGAAGATGGAATAGTTTTTACTGCTATAGGGTTAGAGCGGACGAACAAATTGGGTTGTCAAACATAATTAGCAAATCTGAGAGAAGCTGAAGTTCAGATTTAAAATTTTTGGTTTGAGCCCTCCTGATGATGGCTAATTCCTTCCCAACACATACTGTCCTTGTCAATGTGGGTAGCTGGTGTGTAAGTTTTCAGCGAACGGAGGGTAAAACCTCCGTCTTGAATGACCGTCAGAAAAATCAATCATACCATGTTGGAAATTAAAGATCAAATTTTGCCAACGATCATACCACGTTGAATACACCATTTCTCGGCAGATCACTGAAGTTAAGCAACGTCAGTATATTCGTATATTCGTGAGCTAAATTCCTCTTTGGGGCTGTGTAAGCCCCTGCACCTAAGCCTCCAAGCAACGTCAGTACTTGGATGGGTGACTGCTTGGGAACACCACCTATCGTTGCCTCATTTTTCCGGCCAGGCTGGGTGAGGTCAATGTGGGTAACTAGTTTGCAAGTTTCCTGCGAATGGAGGGTAAAATCCCCGTCTTGAATAACCAATAGATGTTAAAGAGACGTTAAGCCAAATTAAAAAAAAAAATCCAATTTTATCTAAATATAGGATTCTACGAGTAATTTTATTGTCTCTCCGACCATGTGTACCAAATTAAAAATCGCCTCCACTTGGTTTATTTACTCAGGGTAGTCCCAAAGAACTGAGGCGACCAGACAATCTAACTATATCATTGATCTTCGGTACATCATATACCGCTTTTCTCCCATCTATGGTTAACTAATACTAACAGATTAATAAAAATATATTTAAAAAATATCGATTCATAAAGACCTAGCCGAACATGAACACTGAACATCCAAATGAATTTAACCAAAAGGAACTTTGTCCACTGAAAGGTTATTTGTTACAGGGCTGTACCCAATTTTTTTTTTTGGGGGGGGGGAGGGTCCGAAGGATTGACAGCCAAGCCAGGACTAACACCTGAAAATGATGATCATGGAAGGTGATGTTGTTGTTATTGATGATGATGATGTTGTTGTTATTTCTGTTGTTGATGATGTTATTGTTCTTGATGTTGTTGTTGGTATTATTGTTGATGATGATATTTTGTTGTTATTTTTGTTGATGATGATGATGATGATGATGTTGTTATTGTTGTTGATGTTGTTGTTGGTATTATTGTTGATGTTGTTGTTGTTGATGATGATGAGTTACACCTTACAATATTACATAAGTCATGAATAAAAAAATGGTAGGGGGGTCTGGAACCCATGGACCCCCCCCCCTGGATACGNCCCCCCCCCCCGATTTGATTTGTTACATGCTCACTGTATAGTTTCCATTTAGCTACATTCAAATGGATCACTTACTCGTAGCAGCGTCAGCTTGTAGTCGCTTCCAAGGAGCAACCACCGTCAGGAGTAAGGTGTAATGTTAAAAATCGATGACGTTACCCAAAATATTTCTGACCCCTTCTTTATTGTACCTATAATCATTTTGGTGTACTTACCCGCAGCAATGACTGTCGTCAGTCCTGCTAGTATCCCCACACCTAAATTCAATTGACCTTTTTCTTCAATTAATGCTACAGTACCCATGACAAGTGCTGAAATGCCACAGACTATCTGAAAAACAAAGGCAATAGAAACACAAAGGCATTACAACAATGTTTTTTTAAGCAAAAAAGGGTGCACCATGTTGCATGAATACCTATAATGTATAAAAGAAGGATTTTAGGCACCATTCACCCTTGACGGTTGAGTCAACGATCATACCACGTTGAATACACCAGTTTCCGTCAGATCACTGAAGTTAAGCAACGTCCGGGCGTGGTCAGTACTTGGATGGGTGACCGCTTGGGAACACCACGTATCGTTGGCTTTTTCCGGCCCAACCCAGGCTGNAAAAAAAAAAAAAAAAAAAAAAAAAAAAAAAAAAAAAAAAAAGATACCTTGTCTGATAGTGATGGCATATCGTTAAAAAATATATCGAATTTCAAATATATCGACGATATTTATCGGTTTATTCGAATTTTATGAAGTGAATTGGTGGAAATGTCGTCCCCTGTCTGTATTTTCCTAACCTGACCCTCCCCTACTTTCTAGTTTCCACCAATGACCAGTTTCAAAGGAACAAGTAGAATCCCCCTAAAATAGAAAACTTCGATTAAAAAAAAAATGGATAACTTCAAATTTTATCGCTACATATTAAACGATATATCGTGAAAAATATATCGATATATGAAACGATATATTGTGAAAAATATATCGATACATCGGAAGAAAATATATCGATATATATCGATTTTCGTTATATCGTGCCATCCCTATTCACAGATGGACACACACACACGGACCAATGGCTTTAACTCGAGATTTTTACATTGAAAACCTATTTTTGCTGGTAACTCTTTTTCAGTTGAATTTTCATTTTTTTTTTTTTTTTTTTTTTTNTTTTTTTTTTTTTTTTTTTTTTTTTTTTTTTTTTTTTTTTTTTTTTTTTGCTTTCCACGAACCCAAATACTAAAAGGAAACTGTGTGCCAAATAGCCAAATATCAAGTTTCTGCTTTTAGCCATCGTCCAGCTAAGTTGAATATCAGTCGGCAAATCAGAATACCAACTGGGGAACTTGGCTTTGCATTATGTAGATGCAAAGCAGACAAACGGTCGTGCAGATCCGTGTATCACTGGTGTCCGTGTAGCTGACACCCGGTAACCTGACAACCAAGGCCGTACCCAGGAGGGGGGGCATGGGGTCTATATCAACAAAATATCATCATCAACAATAATACCAACAACAACATCAAGAACAATAACATCATCAACAACAGAAATAACAACAGCAGCAGCAGCAACAACAATAAAACCAACATCACCTTCCATGATCATCATTTTCAGGTGTTAGTCCTGGCTTGGCTGTCAATGCTTCGCCCCCCCCCCCTGCGGACAACTTACCTGACACCCGGTAAGACCAAAGTATTTTATTCATTTTCCTTCTGATTTACTTTGCATTTTATAAATTCTTGAAGGACTTTTGTTTGGTACGGAAGACAAACAACTAATGTAAGCAAAAAATATCTTAATGGGGCTCTTCTCCCAGCGAAATTTTTTGAGGTCAAGTAGCCAGTCTGAATGGTTTACGTTTCTCTTTTATATTCCAGCTTCCTAGCAGAATAACTTTAGAAATACGAACTTTAATTTGGGACAGATTGGCCAATTCCCGAGCGGTACTTAGATTTGATTTTTAGAGGAGCTGTGAGAAGGCACCTATGTCGTGTAGCTATTACGTTTATCTTTTATATTCCAGCTTCCCAGCAGAATAACTTTAGAAATACGAACTTTAATTTGGCACAGATTGGCCAATTCCCGAGCAATTCTTAGATTTTAATTTTTAGAGGAGCTGTGAGAAGGCACCTATGTCGTGTAGCTATTACGTTTCTCTTTTATATTCCAGCTTCCTAGCAGAATAACTTTAGAAATACGAACTTTAATTTGGGACAGATTGGCCAATTCCCGAGCAATACTCAGATTTGATTTTTAGAGGAGCTGTGAGAAGGCACCTCTGTCGTGTAGCTATTACGTTTCTCTTTTATATTCCAGCTTTCTAGCAGAATAACTTTAGAAATACGAACTTTAATGTGGGACAGATTGGCCAATTCCCGAGCGATACTCAGATTTGATTTTAGAGGAGCTGTGAGAGGGCACCTCTTTCGTGTAGCTATTACTATTGCGCTTCTCTTTTATTTTCCAGATTTCTAGCTGAATAACTTTAGAAATACGAACTTTAATTTGGCACAGATTGGCCAATTCCCGAGCGGTACTTAGATTTGATTTTTAGAAGAGCTGTGAAAAGGCTCCTCTTCCGTGCGGCTATGCGATTTTCGCTGCAGTATGCCTTGAAAATTTCAATTACCGCCCATATTTTGCCGCCTTAGGCCAATGGCCTATGTTGCTTATACGGTAAATCCGCCACTGACTCCCCGCCAAGTCATTACCTCGAAAAAGATATGATTATCAACTAACTATCCTTAGAAGCTTACCAGAAATTGACATGCAAGAACTTAGGAATTGGGAACTGTCGTATCAATATATTATCTTAAGAACTAGAAATCCAACCAACTCTCATGGCTCAGTGGTCACTGCACTAGTCTTGCACTCGGGAGACCCAGGTTCGAATCCTGGCAGGGGCAAAAATTTGTCACTGTGAGTTGGATGTTTTCGGGGCCCACTCAGTCTCGCGAGGACAATGGGTAGCTATGGACACAAATGCGCATGGCGATCCAGTGTCAGCCTTGCACTTATAATAGAAAAATTCAAAGTAATTGGATAATGATTGATATTGGAAAATACTGCAAAGATGCAGTGAGCACCAAATTTGTGACATAATAACACAAAAAAACAGCATTGATTTATTTTTTTTGTTTTCATTTTAACTAGAAATCCAGATGGTTTAAACCACAGCAAGATCAAAGACACCAAATAGGTTACAACTGCCGATGCATAGACACCAAAATAACGGTCTGACTGACTGAGCATCACTACGTTTATAGCAAATTATCTAGTGGCGGTCCCTTAGTTGAGTGAGGTCTACAGTTCACAGAACTGCTAGTTAGTATTTTTCTTTCACTTACTTGTAACACTCGCAACCTTAACACGACAGCAAACGGGTAGATATTTCCAGTGAGAAGTTGCTTTTTACTCGGAGATGAAGGAGTGTTGTACTCGGAATCAATTTGGAGAAAGTCTGTTGAGTCTTTCCTTTTTGTAAGGCCATTCTGAAACAAAAATAATTTATAGAAAAAAATGATTAGGTGTTTCTTCTCGAGGCGGAAAATAGCGGTTCGATTTAGACCACAAACATTTTCTCCACCCCGATGAAGCAATTTTAGGGATCCTAATAATACTATGCCTAAAATGACTATTCCTGTTACAACGCTAATTCAAAAAACTAGCTAATCAATCTGTACTATAATCTTGTTTAGGTGTTGTTTCTCTGGATGGAAAATAGCGGTCCTATTTACACCACAAACTTTTTCTTGACCCCAATAAAAATACCCGATGAAGCAATTTTAGGGATCCTAATAATATTATGCCTAAAATAACTATTCCCGTTACAACGCGAACTCAAAAATCTACCTAATCTGTACTATAATCTTGTTTAGGTGTTGTTTCTCTAGGAGCAAAATAGCGGTCCTATTTACACCATAAACTTTTTCTTGACCCCAATAAAAATACCCGATGAAGCAATTTTAGGGATCCTAATAATATTATGCCTAAAATAACTATTCCCGTTACAACGCGAACTCAAAAATCTACCTAATCTGTACTATAATCTTATTTAGGTGTTGTTTCTCTAGGAGCAAAATAGCGGTCCTATTTACACCACAAACTTTTTCTTGACCCCAATAAAAATACCCGATGAAGCAATTTTAGGGATCCTAATAATATTATGCCTAAAATAACTATACCCGTTACAACGCGAACTCAAAAATCTACCTAATCTGTACTATAATCTTGTTTAGGTGTTGTTTCTCTAGGAGCAAAATAGCGGTCCTATTTACACCACAAACTTTTTCTTCACCCCAATAAAAATACCCGATGAAGCAATTTTAGGGATTCTAATACTATCCCTAAAATGACTATTCCTGTTACAACGCTAACTCAAAAAACTACCTAATCTGTACTATAATCTTGTTTAGGTGTTATTTCTCTAGGAGCAAAATAGCGGTCCTATTTACACCACAAACTTTTTCTTCACCCCAATAAAAATACCCGATGAAGCAATTTTAGGGATCCTAATACTATCCCTAAAATGACTATTCCTGTTACAACGCTAACTCAAAAAACTACCTTATCAATCTGTACTATAATCTTGTTTAGGTGTCAGGGGCGTACACAAGGGGCTGGCCGGCTATAAGCCCCCCCCCCGAAATTTTTTTTCGGGTTAAGCCATCAAATGTGAAACGCGAGTGTATATCATCTAACCATGTGCTTCTTTTTCAATGCCACGCAGAAAACACTTTTTGGGATTTCTATATTCCTTATCCTATAAAAAGGAAAGTATTTTAATGGGCTGAAATTTTCGATGTCGAGTTTTCAATGCCAAAACACGTTTTGGGGTCCCCAGAACCCGAATCTTGAGTTTCAGCCATTGGTCCGTGTGTGTGTCTGTCTGTGAACAAGATATCTCAAGAACGGCAAGTATTAGAGACTTGAAATTTAGTATGTACGTCAGTTTTGTGCCATGAACGGCAAAAGAAGCTTTTGGTGGTAATTAAATATACCGTTGGCGGTTTTATGCCGCTTTTTAGCGTTTTCCCATATCCTGCTTAAAATGAGACCGGCAATAGCTGCAACTTTAAACTTGTTGCCTATTCATATCAATTTCAAACAAGAAATTTAAAAATACAACTTAGGTTGAAGTTTAATATATTCACAAGTAAGACAGGATCCCATAAACTAACAGAGGTTTTCTTAGAGCTCTTGGCGATTTCCTCTATAAAAACACAAGAAACCCAAACCTCTTAAAGAAGACAATTGCTGAAAGATTTTAAAAAAAAATATATATCTTGGGCGCGATAATCGTAGATGGGTTCAACGCCACGATGCCGTTATGGTATACATTTTGCCCAGCCAGCCCCCCCCGCCCCGAAAAAAAATCCTGTGTACGCCCCTGTTCCCTGGGTGGAAAATAGCGGTTCTATTTAGAGCACAAACTTTTTCTTCACCCCAATAAAAATACCCGATGAAGCAATTTTAGGGATCCTAATAATATTATGCCTAAAATAACTATTCCCGTTACAACGCGAACTCAAAAATCTACTTTATCAATCTGTACTAACTGAAAAACAACAGTACAACAACGCGAACTCAAAAATCTACTTTATCAATCTGTACTAACTGAAAAACAACAGTACATACAGGATGACTCCGGCACAGATATCCTTTTTAGGCAATATTTTTAGACGAGAAATAAGAACTGATTCATGAATGAATATTCATGAAACGTTTCATGAATATGAGGTACACAAAATGATTCCCATCCGAATATGAGGTACGCAAAATGATTCCCATCCGAATATGAGGTACCAAAATGATTCCCATCCGAATGTGAGGTACCAAAATGATTCCCATCGGAAATGAGGTACACAAAATGATTCCCATCCGAATGTGAGGTACCAAAATGATTCCCATCGGAAATGAGGTACACAAAATGATTCCCATCCGAATATGAGGTACCAAAATGATTCCCATCCGAATGTGAGGTACCAAAATGATTCCCATCCGAATATGAGGTACCAAAATGATTCCCATCCGAATATGAGGTACCAAAATGATTCCCATCCGAAGGTACCAAAATGTTGCATCAAAAAGTCGTAAAATTTGTGATTTTCGTTAAATTTCTGATTCATGACATTTTTGTCTTCATTTTTATAAATAAGTTCTCACAACTCCTCTAAACCATACCTCCAACATTTAACCCCTTCGGTACTTTTGACAGAAAAATAAACTCTCTATTTTGAACAGGTGCTTTGTTCGTTTTTTTTTTTTTTTTTTTTTTTTTTCAAAAAATTACTCATATCAACTCAACTCCCAACACATCAGTTCTTCAGTGAGAAGGAGATTTGTTTTGGTGGGGGTATGGAGGGGTCTTTCACAACATCATCCGTAAGTCTGATGCTTCCCCAAGGGCCCGGGGGGAACTCCTCGTCTATCTAAAATAAAAATAATGTATGTGAACCCATAAAACATGTGACAGCTTACGAATTATTGTTTGGAGAGGATATTTATAGTACAGTCAGTTTAAGTAGAAAAGAGGAAAAAGAAGTCACCCCCTAATACATATATTCTCACCAATTGATATGGTTAAATGGGGCTTACTTGAGCATGCGGGACTATTTCGAACCTAATGACCATAAGAGTCGAAAAAATTTTTACGTCTCTTCAACTTTCTGATGGTCATTCGAAACGGTGGATTTCCCTCCAGAACCTTGTAAATCAGCTAGCTACTCGCGTACTCACTTTTACATCACCCATTTGGGTTGGGTCGGAAATATCCAACATGAAGAGGGCTCGAAACTATGTGGTCACCGACTAAGTAGAGCTGGACGTCGTTGTTTAACTTAAGTGATCTTACGGCAACTGGTGTATTCAACGTGCCCTAGGCATTTTTTGGCTTAACGTCCCTTTAACATTTATTGGTCATTCGAGACAGGCGTTTACCCTGTACACCAGGCACTCACATTGACCTTATTCAGGCTCGGTTAGGCCGGAAAAATAGTCAGCATCATGAGGCGCGAATTAACGTAGACACCCTTTTGGTAAAACCTCGCTGGACGTTTCTTAAACTTAGTGATCTTACGGGAACTGTTATATTCAACGTGTCATAGATACCGATGTGTGGAAAAAAAAATTTTTTGGTAACTAGTTTTGCTACGGTCCTATATAGGAAAAACCAAAAATATAATCGGCTCAGTGAACTGTAAACCTTACTCAATTTCGTAGACTATGAAGAGAGATAGAAATGGAGAATATTTTTTAAACATCATAAGTCGATCCTACGAAAGTTCTAAGTTCTCACTTTTATTTATATTTTACTTAATCGCAACTCTTGTTTACTTTTAATGCGCATCACCTACACGCATCCAAATCGTGCAAACCCATTTCAGCTGCTTGAACACCCATTTCATATAAGTCGATCCTACGAAAGTTCTAAGTTCTCACTTTTATTTATATTTTACTTAATCGCAACTCTTGTGTACTTTTAATGCGTATCACCTGCACACATCCAAATCGTGCGCATCCATTTCAGCTGCGTGAATACCCATTTCATATAAGTCGATCCTACGACAGTTCTAAGTTCTCACTTTTATTTATATTTTACTTAATCGCAACACTTGTGTACTTTTAATGCGTATCACCTGCACACATCCGAGTCGTGCGCACCCATTTCATATAAGTTATGTAGCAACGGTTCCCAACCCCTGGCCTGTGCGGTGGGCGAAAAGTGGTCCGGCTGTCAAAATGTTCACCATATTCTCTCAAGAAAGTGAAAAAAGCAACAACAATCTTTTTCAACAATTTGCAAATAAACAAAAAGAGTTTGATGGCAGATTGAAAGACTTTGAGAACACAAGAATTCACTTTTCTCTTGTCAGCACCTAAGCCATTCACCGTCAAAATTGGAGTGGAAGTCAAAAGTCTCTGGGGTATCAATCATTCAATTTTACAATGTACAAAGAATATATGTGCCAGTGAAAAAACAAAACTTTGAGGAATTCTGTAAGACTATCTCTTGGGAGTAAGTAACCACCGAGGGGAGTAAGCCAGCTTCATTAGGTGGCACTGTGAGAAGCAAGCGACAGTTACCATGCTATGAAAGGGTTACAGCTAAAGACAGTAGGCAAAGAAAAAAAGGTGGTGGCATGGTAGAATTAAGGAAAGCAAGGCCGACCCCAAATAGAATTGGTATAGGGATGAGTTAGGTACTGTGGAAATAATCCTGTGCTAGCTGGAGGCGAGCGCTTGAACAGTATGCTACAAATGAGATAGATCGTATAGTACTATATTATCTACCACACTAGCTGTTTTCCCGTGCTTCGCTACGGTTACAAAATTCAACAACAATTCCGAGATCGCGAAATTAAATCTTCTCAATTTTAGATTTTTGGTGGAACCGACCCCCAGAGTGAACACGGCTCCTATTTAGAAAATTCAATATTTTACTCATAGATATTACTTTTTGCACTGCGGAACACCTTCGTATAAAATTTCAGCTTTCTCGCTCATCCCGAAGAGTTATTTCTTAACTATGGGTTTTTGGTGGAACCGACCCCCAGAGTGAGCACCGCTTCCAGTTAGAAAATTCAATATTTTATTCAAGGATATGACTTTTTGTACTTCGGAATACCTTTGTATCAAATTTCAGCTTTCTCACTCTCCCGAAGCGGTACTTCTCAATTCCGATTTTTTGGGGGTGAAAACCGTCCAAAAATCGGGGAAAACCGGAAATTTGGAAATTTTATATTTTTATGGGGTCCTTATATACTGTTTTGAGGGGGTCTATTCTCGGTCATTTTTCGTTATCTCTTATAGTTTGACCAGAAAAAAATTGCAAAAAGACCCGCTAAATAGCATCATTTTTGACGGTAACTTGCTCCCACTTGAACTTTAAATTTTTCCGTTCTTATTACGCACCTACATACTAAAAGGGACCTGTGTGCCAAATTTCAAGTCTCTAAGTTTAGCCATCGTGGAGCTACGTTGATTATCAGTCAGCCAGTACATCAGTCAGTCAGTATACCAACTGGGCTTTGCGTTTTATAAGTATAGATTATGGTTTTACTCAAGGCCGTAGCCAGGGAGGGTCCATGGGGTCCAGACCCCCCCCAAATTTCAATCGCTTTTTTTAATGAAAATAATCTACTTTGCACGTGACCACTAATAATAAAACAATAACAGAGAACAGCAGCAGCATCAACAAAAAAAAAAAACATCACCTTCCATGAGCATCATTTTCAGGTGTTAGTCCTGGCTTGGCTGTCAATGCTTCGGACCCCCCCCGGAAAAAATCTTGGGTACGGCCCTGGTTTTACTTCACATAGTATCCCAATTTTACCAAAAAAATGCTGCAAAGGCAATTTATAGCTACATTGACTGGACTATAAGATGAACTAAATATTTAATCCAGGCAATTTAGTGTCATATATCACTGCGCTTAACTTCTCAAATTTTCTCATTTATTTTTAAGAGCAAAAAAAAAAATATCTATCTCTATTGTGCTGCTTATGAAAGATGAATCTTTTGCGGATTGAATTTATGTACGAACTAAGTGATGTTCACAGACAATTGTTCAAAAGAGGGGGAAATGGCTGTCGGAATTTATGACAAAAATAGTAATGAGAATTTCTATCGGCCACCTGATCTAAAATGTGTCCAAAAGTGAGGGAATTTGGCTCACAGAATTTATGACAAAAATAGTAATGAGAATGTCTATCGGCCACCTGATCTAAAATGTGTCCAAAAGAAAGGGAATTTGGCTCACAGAATTTATGACAAAAATAGTAATGAGAATGTCTATCGGCCACCTGATCTAAAATGTGTCCAAAGGAGAGCGAATTTGGCTCACAGAATTTATGACAAAAATAGTAATGAGAATTTCTATCGGTCACCTGATCTAAAATGTGTCCAAAAGAGAGGGAATTTGGCTCACAGAATTTATGACAAAAATAGTAATGAGAATGTCTATCGGCCACCTGATCTAAAATGTGTCCAAAAGAGAGGGAATTTGGCTCACAGAATTTATGACAAAAACAGTAATGAGAATTTCTATCGGCCACCTAATCTAAAATGTGTCCAAAAGAGAGGGAATTTGGCTCACAGAATTTATGACAAAAATAGTAATGAGACTGTCTATCGGCCACCTGATCTAAAATGTGTCCAAAAGAGAGGGAATTGGCTGTCAGAATGTATGACAAAAAAAAAAGGTATGAGAATGTCTATCGGCCACCTGATCTAAAATGGGTTGGTTGTGCAGTGGTAAGACACTCTGACTGGTAAATCCGGCAGGGTTTGTTACTGTGGAAATTCATCCTCATGAATTTTTGAGATATTTACAAGTATTGGAGGATTTGGAACGGGCCGGAATTATAACAATCTAGTCCGGCATCCAAAAAGTAGCATAAAATTCCAGCCTTTTCACCACCATCATGCGCGATGGAAACGAAAAGTGAGTAAGTAACCTGATCTATAAACAGTCGACCTTCCACGTCATTTCTCTTCGGACGTTCTAATTGGCAATTCTTTATCAACAAAAGTTGTTGAACAAGAATTAGGTTCTCTCTGTGAATATTCTCTGTGCCATGTGTCTTTAAAAGGTGGACCAAACTTATAATACAGACCATCCTTTGTGGAATAATTTGACTGTAAAAGGTTATTTAAAATATTATTGAGAGATTTTAAAGATGTTTTCGCCAGATTTTACTATACTAATAAGAAACCAGAACGCAGGGCCGGATTTACAATAGTAGCACGTTCTACGCGCCCGCGCTTTGACTACTTACACTTGATATTTTGATTTGACATTTCTGGGTTGACTATTCAAAAAACATATTTTGACAGGGCCCCCAACTTTTCAAAGTATGTAGTAAAATCTAATTTAGGAAAGTACAACACCTACTATACCTAGGAACTTAGTGAAGAAACGAGTACTGCAACATAAGCAAATGTTTTTTTTTTTTAGCGGTAACCAGGTTTTATCGATCTTGGTATACTCAAAATTTAATTTCACCTTTCTCTAACAGCTGTGGGTACTACACCAAATGGCCAAAAGATAATCAATTTTTGTACTGGCTCCAAAAAGTAAACTATTTAGACGGCGCCGACGGGGGAGTGGGGGGAGCCCGCTCTGTGAAAGTGCTGCGGGCTATAATGTTAATCCGGCCCTGCCGGAGCGTCGGCGTCGCCTGCATGAGTATACTCACAATCTGAGTAGTCAACTGGATTGAAGTTGCTCTTAGTAGCGTAAGCTTTTGGTCGCGCGTAGTTTGCTTCAAAGGATGACCAGGTTTTATAATTCATGGGAGTAACTTGTGCCCTTAAAAATCAGATTCACCCCCATCCGATATGTTTCTTTTCAAAATGGAACCCCATTTGCTGGTAATACGACAGATGGAAAATTGAATCAAATAAAAAATGGAGTCTCAAATTTATCTTTTATTTTCCATAATATATTCTGTTTGAATTCATTCTTCATTCAAAAGATAGGGGTTTCTAAACAAGTTCAGCTCGAACGACATTGCGGTTCAAATCACTCACCAGTTCCTGTCAAAACGATATAACGTTAAATAACGTTGTTATTTAACGTTATAGCGTTAAATAACGTTGTTAAATTGAAGTTAAATAACGTTGGTTGTCATCAGTATTTGAATTGGAGACCCGGCGGCGCAACCTGTAACCTCAATTATATGGGTTGGTGGCGAAGTGGTAAGACGTTCTTACTGGTAAACAGTAGGGCGTGGGTTCAAACCCAGCCAACCCATAGAATTTTATCCTCATGAATTTGAGATATTTGCCACATAATAATAGCACCATAGCCTAAAACCATGGGCACGACTTTTTTCAACCGAGGCGCCTCGGACAAAAATCTTTTACTTTCATTCTACGAGAATCTTCGGGGCCTCCTATTTTTCGGCTCCTGTGGGTCCCCCAAAACACTTGGTTTGGAGGGGGGAACCCCCGCCACCACTGTATTTATGGCACCTATACCCTGTGTAATTTGATAATTAATTATTATTATACATGGACATTTATTTTTTGAGACAACCACAATAATATTATGAGCTAACGGTTTAAGTTTTCGTCAGTTTAACAACTTTTGACGCTGTAGGCACATTGATGGGAGCCCACTTGGGCTCTAATCTGGGAACGATAGCCCCAATTTGGTTTTATTGGGGAGCACACAGCCTCGTGAGTTAGCTGTTGTTGAATACAGTAAAATGGCACGTGAAGTTATACTTTGGTGAACCTAGTTGTAAAATGAGATGCCTTAGCCCAGCTGCTCAAAAAACTCATTTTTTTAAAATTATTTTGGACATCCCTCAAAGAAACACAAAAGTTGGAGGGCGGTGGTCATTTGTCTCGTTCAGTAGATTCAGCAGATTTTATTTTCCCTTAAAAAAGTCAAAACATTATTTATTTATGTTCCCTTATTTTTTCTAAATCCGAATAATTCCTTTATTTTTATTGCTATAATATTTTACATAAGTATTCAATTAATGTGCTAAATGCCATTTTCGAATTCTATAAAGGTTTAGGGATAGGAAATGGTCAATCGAATGATTATGTGGCGAGATCCGATCATTTGAGTACGAATCTCGGAACTGACTCTTAACGGGGGTCCGTTATACTGGGTGTAACAAAAAAGTTTAGACCCCTCCAAATGCACCCCTGATTTTTTTTTTTTTTTTTTAAAAAATCAACGGAAATATGGTCGTTCTTCGTTTGGACTGTTATTAATTTTTGTAAACAGAAATCACTTCCGGGATTCAAATTCTTATCTCACCATATAACCAATCACAACAGCCCTTTTTCCTATAGCTTTTTGAGTCGTTCAAAACTTAAAGTGCCTCCGTTAGAACTTTTCAGACATACATACGCATACAACATGTCAACACAAACTTTCTCGCTTTGTGTTGGCATGTTGTCGAGACAAAATTCAAAATATCGGACCGTGATACTTGCTAAATTGGAAATTAACATTTTTTAGTTCTGATAATTTTCCAGGTTTTTGACCATGATTTTGGGGGAGGTCCATTCCCATCAATTTTTCTCTAGCTAGTAACGTTTAGGCCACACATTTTGATCATGAGTGAGTCGGTTACACATGCGGTTGTATAGTATTTAGGTTAATTAATATTTATATAAAAAAAAGGTTAATAATTACAAGTTTATCTTATTTTATCTGGAGTAAGTTTAGGAATCGCGAGGTTCTGGGCAGTTGCAACACTTGCCATAATATTTGGCTAATCTGGACATACATCTTTTCTGGACGGTGTTGAAATGTAGCGATTTCAACGCTGCTCAATTCGATATTGAAAAAGAAAAACAAGAGAAATAATTCTCTCTTTTTTTTTTTGGAAATATCGGAAAAGCTGCCACAGTTGGGGCACGAACCGTGATAATAAATAATCCATTAGAGCTCGTTTTGGGAGCGCGAAAACGTGACCGTCCCAAGACACGTTAATAGTAAGAACACATAACGTACAGATTGATAAGAAGTTATGAGTTCGAATCTCGTAATAGTAGATGTTATTTTGGCGTAATGTAAATTACTAAGTTTTCTACAATCAAATATTATAGTCAACGTGTTTTCTCAAAAAAAGTCGATTGGTGTAATTTTTACGTCATTTGGACAACGAATATAAAGTTGCAGGTTCAAATGGGGGGAAAATAAATATTTGATTAACGTGACAGGAGAAAACAGAAGTAACGAAAGGAATAGATCACGATCGACCCACAAAAATATACTCATCATGAACAACAACATCATCAACAACAAAAAGAATAACAACAACAAAAAACATAAACAACAACACAAACAAAAACAACAACAACAACAACATAAACAACAAAGACAACAACAAAAACAATAAAGGAACAATAAAAGAAACAACAACAACATCAACAACAAAAGCAACACTAACAAAACGAACAACAACACAACCAACAAACAAAGACAATAACATAGACAACAACAAAACAACAACAATAAAGGACCAATAACAGAAACAACAACAACAGCAATAACAAAAGCAACACTAACAAAAACAAAGAATAACATAAGCAACAAAAATAACAACAGCAATAACAAGAACAACAACATCACCAACAACACTAACAACAACACCATCATCTATCTTAAACAAACACATATTATAAAATAAACATAACCTGCTGCACTACTGACCCATATCCCCCCCTCCCTTATCCGAAAAAAATCTGTAGTGTTAAGATAGCCAGAACCCCCTCCATGTGTTGAAGAGATAGGGGTTATGTATGTTTTAATTATTCGGCCACTTCCTCTTTTGTCCCTGCGTCTTCCTCATTAAATTTATTTTAAATAAAAGTTTCGTCAAATGAAAGGAAAAGTTTGTTCAATTATTTTTATAGGTATACTCACCATGTTGTGAACTCTTTGATAAAAATGGGGAACTGGGAGGGAGACCGAAAGGGGAAAGGGGGAGACATAATTATTATCTTGGATGGAAAAGTTGTGAGGGTCTAATACGGTCCTGAGAAACATTTAATACCCCCACCATGTGTGATGGTGAACTCCTTTGTGATGGAAAACAGGGAACACCTTTATAAAGATTAAAGGAACAACTTTTAATGAGGAAGAGAAAAATGTACTAGAGGGGGATGAAGGACAGGATAAATTCCATTCGAAATTTGGAGGAAAAATGTTTTGAGTATCTGATACCGTCCAGAAAGACTTTTTTATTTTTTATTTTATGGCTTGTCTCTTGTTGATAAACTCAAACCCATTGGCATATTTTGACAATCTCTTGGTTCTAGTCAATAATGGGAAAAAGTAGCAGAAAATCGAAATATTTAGAATATATCGAGCATTTTGGTTGCGAAACATGAGTAAAAAAACGTATAATATCAAATTTTGAGGAGGGGGTATTTTTTTTTTTTTTTTTTTTTCGTGACGATTCCCAAGGTTTATTATTGAAAATAATAAACCAAAAATATAGAAGTATTTAGGCATTTCCGCAAGTGTTAAAAACTTTTAAAATAAATTAAAACGAAACACTGAACAAATTGCAAATTCCACAAGTGTCTGGAATAAAGTATGGAGATAGGTTAGGTAGGTGAAAATGTGACTGACCTAAGCCCGTGTAAATATAGACTGTTTGTTGTTAGGAAGGCACCCAGCCTTCAAACCAAATATGGAAAGTCATTAAAAAACAGCTGTTACTACGCATTAATACTATGAGAAGAAAGCGAGGGTTACCGTGCCAGGAAAGGGTACACCTAAAGAGAGTAGGTATAGGTATTAAAAGAAGGATGTGGTATGTACAATTGAATAAGGCAACGCCAACACCAAATAGAATTGGGAAAAGGTGAAGTTAAAGAAGAAGTGAAAAAAAAAAACGTGAAAGAAAATACTGGGTAGATTCTGATGAACTAGGTGTGAACATTGAAATCACTTGCGATCTTGACAATACGGGTATGCTAAAGAAATATTGTTTTAGATTTAACTAGCTGTTTCGCCCGTGCTTCGCTACGATTCTTATATTGCTATTTTTTAAAGACATTGGCATTCGGCGGGGGGGGGCTATGGGCTTGTGATTATCCTGTATATTGGAACCTTTTAAAAAAACAAGAGTTAAAGCCAGGGGCCTTAAAGGCGCGGCCATTCTGACTTTTTGATATTTTCCAAATTTTATATTGCCCGTTCCTGGTTTCGACCCTGTAACTCTGGAATGGCTGGCCATACCTTTGCAGAAAATGTCCTAAAATAAGGACTAAATGGCCACCTAAAACTTGCTCGCTTTGAGTTGATATCTTGTCGCGACAAAATTTAAGATATTGGACCGTGACTGTCCGATTTTTGTGAATAAATTATAAATTTGGCCGTAACTCGAATACTGCTCGATCTATTTTATTTCTGATCATTCTGCTGGGGCCGTAGATCATGATTTTTTTTTGGGGGGGGGGAGGTCCATTCCCATCAATTTTTCGCTATCTGCTACCGTTTGGGCTGTGGCATTGTAAAAGACAACCCCTCATACATACACACAAATGTTTGATTTATATATTAAGATAGTTGAAAACATCAAAGAGTTACACTCATTTTATCAAATTTGGCCGATTTTGAACGAATTATAATCTTGACATCGTTCTGGGGATCCATGCCAGATGTATGAAGACAATTAAAAATTTTAGCGGCAAACAAAAACATATTTAGAGCTGCAGTATCATACATCTGATGGCTACCATCGGACACGAAGATGCCCCAATTGATCACCATGATGATAATCCGGGCCCTAGTCATTTGTCATCAATCAAACTTTTATTGTCTCCATTTTCTTTGGAGGGGGGAGGGGGTGAGATCAAGAGTACATTAATATTGATTGAAAAAGTAGATAGAAATGCAAAGCAAAACAAACAAAAAAGAAATAGGTACAATTTTTAGTAATCTTATTGTGACCTGGATTTTTTTTTTTTTTTTTCGTATTAAAAAAGTTTTTTTTAGTATAGGACAAAAAAATGGAATATATGTTTATTTTTTTCATTTTTTTCTAAACTTTTGTTATGAATGTCAAGAATATTTATATTGAATGTTAAAATAAAGGGAATTGTTTTTCGGATTAGAAAGTTAATAAATTTGAATATATAGGTAATAAGTTTCACCTAATTTCAGAAATAAGGCAAAGTTGNGAATAGGACAAAAAAATGGAATATATGTTTATTTTTTTCATTCTTTGCTAAACTTTTGTTATGAATGTCAAGAATATTTATATTGAATGTTAAAATAAAGGGAATTGTTTTTCGGATTAGAAAGTTAATAAATTTGAATAAATAGGTAATAAGTTTCACCTAATTTCAGAAATAAGGCAAAGTTGGGGCAGGGGCGGATTTAGGATAGCCTTAAATAGATCTTAAGTGGGGTGAAACACTTTAGGAGGAAATACTTCCGGGGGGTCTGGCCTCCCGGATTTTTTTTGGATAATTAGGAGTAGTCAAAAAGTGTGCTCCAAAACTGCAATGTTGTTTCATACACAAGTGACTAAAACTATAACATTTTTTAACAACCTCATGCAATTTGCCAATGGAAGTTATAAACAAGATTCAAGTTAACGTGAGATGAGCAAATTTTGAAATAAAAACACGCCCTCTAATAGAAAGAATTAACACGTTAGGTATCATAATAAAAAATTATTTATATTTGAATTTATAAAATCATTAGGTATTTATAAAATCTGATTGTATTTATAAAATCAAAATGAGAAAAATATTTGTGCCATTAATTTATTTAGTGAAAGATTACTGTATAAATATTTACACTTCCTCTTGCCAAGGGGGGGGCAGCAGCCACCCGCCCGCCCTCCCCTTAAATCCGCCCTTATTTGGGGAATGTGAAGAGAAAAAATATTTTAGATTTTTCAAGTGGATTAAATAATTGGAATGAGGGGAAAGTTTGGGAATGGAGTTTGAGCACTGGAACTGCTATTTTAATTTCCCTAAAATACTCCAAACTATTAGATAACCCTATAAACTAATTTGTAAGACCAAGGCTAAGCTTTAGTTTACTACGGCCTTTGAAATTTTCTCAAAAAACAAAGTGGTACTCCGAATATGGCGTCCTTCCTTTACGAATATTGTTTTAAAAAAATACAACAACATATTACAAACTTGTAAATTCAAATAATAATAATAATCAGGCGAATAAAATAATTTATCACATAAATATAAAATTAAGAAAAGTTTTCATAGAGAGTATTGGGTACTTGATCAGAGCTAACCGCGTATCCAGGATTTTATTTCGTTTTTTTTTTTTTTTTCAT
>CM022883.1:18882305-18899843 GCA_012654025.1 Pachypsylla venusta | reverse complement strand
TACGGCCTTGCTTGACATTGAATCTACTGTTGGCGGTTTAACGGTCTTTCCAAATCTTCAATAAACCCCCCGGACTCTCCCCCTTGGATACGGCCTTGCTTGACATTGAATCTACTGTTGGCGGTTTAACGGTCTTTCCAAATCTTCTAGGGCTTGAAGTTTGGCACCTACATCTCTACATATTAAGTTTATGCATGGAATGCGTATACATTTTTTTTGTTGATACTACCCTTTTAGAAAATAGAAAAACACAACAAGGATTATAAGTATAAGAATTTCTAATTAATTTTGTATCGACTACAAGTAAATTAATTAGAAATTCTTATATTTCAAAATGATCCTTCAAATAAGAAATAAATCACTGTGAAGATCACGGTACGGCATCGGGGTGCACTGTCACTAACACTTTCACTGTCACTAACACTTTCACTGTTCCTGACACTTTCACTGTCACTGACACATTCACTGTGTAATGTGAATGCTCCTTTTATGTTTGGTCATTTGAAAATGTCATGCCTATAAACTACTTACCGAAGCAGTCGGAGCCTACTCGTTAGAATACATTTTCATATAAAAAAAATGAGGAACCAAAATAAACTGTCATGCCTGCAAACTCCGAGAAAGTATAAATATAAAACTAGAGAAAGTGTATGAAAGCAGAAGTTTTTAAAAAAATAATGTCTAGAGCCTCCAGGGATCATTCAAAGTATTAGAAATTATATAACCACTGTTTTTAACCTTTTATTTTAACTGTACCTACAAAAATAATAGCGATATACCGTTGGACATCATTTTGAAAAATGAAGAGCCCTTCATTATTTTAAAGAAGATAAATAAATTCTCGAGAATTATCATCATCAGTAGCGGGGCCAGGATTAAATGTAATTATAATATGACGAGTATTAATAAACAGTCGAAAAAGCTTATATCGAAGATAAGATAAACCTTTTTTGAGTGGAGAGATAGAGCTTTTCATGGATGATGCTTTCTGTTAGAGCAAGAAGAGAGGCTGATGGAGGGATCTTCTCACAGATGATGTTTTATGGAAAAAGTGATCAGATGAAGTAGATAGGTTTTCCGGGAAAATACATTATGTAAGAAAAGGAAGAGATAGCCAACGTCACAAACAGAATGTAAGTCGTCCATGAACCTAGAAATCATTTTAAGAGACTCTCTGGCCAACGATCATACCACGTTGAATACACCAGTTCCCGTCGGATCATTGAAGTTAAGCAACGTCGGGCGTGGTCAGTACTTGGATGGGTTACCGCTTGAGAGCACCACGTATCGTTGACTCTTTTTTCCGGCCCAATCGAGGCTGGGTGAGGTCAATGTGGGTAGCTGGTTTCCAAGTTTCCAGCGAGTGGAGAGTAAAACCCCCGTCTTGAATGACCAATATGATAAAAATGATGACAATAAAAATGATTATGATGAAAATATTGAATGACCAAGATGATAAAAGGAGACATCGTTAAGCCAAATTAAAAAAAAAAAAAACGAAGAGACTCTCAATCAGATGTGGAGAAGCTTTTCCGATTTATCCAGCCCGAAGGACCATAAAATATGTTCGGTTGTTCAGTGGACGGTATCTATAATGTGGAAGTTGTAATAGTTTAAAATGACAAAGTGGAAAATGAATAAAAACAATAAGGTTATGTTCAGATGAACGCACGGTACCGCGCGGCATGACGAACCGCGCGGCACAAGATCCATCTAAATAGTGCATATTGTCTACATGATCGCGCGGTTCTAGTTCTACAAACTTGTATCGCTTCGCTCATTTGATACCGCGCGGTAACTGCGGGGTCATCTGAGCATAGCCTAAATGATTTGTTAACTATTGGAGTAAACAAACTCCATAGTTAGCAAAAATAATTTCTCACAAGCTGAAGTAAGATTTATTTTTTCTTTATGGAAGTTCAGAAGAAATTACACCGTAAGAAAATAACGCCTTCAAAAATATTTGAGATCACTTGACAATATCGTAACAGACGAAAGCGCTCGTGTCTCAAAAAATGTTTGTAGATGATAAATTTATACAAGAGCAAGATAAAGAAAAAGCATTTCTTGTATGACTTTTTATGCAAAAACAGGGATAGAGAGAGAGAGGGGAACGGAGAGANGACTTTTTATGCAAAAACAGGGATAGAGAGAGAGGGGAACGGAGAGAGAGAGAGCGGGGAAGATAGAGAGAGGGAGAAGAGAGTAAGTGCTTTTTAATAGTTGGAGTCAAAAGAGAAAAATCATAGTTTTATTTTTGATGTTTACATTTTGGGATTGAAGATAATTTTGTTTTGATCAATGTACTCTTTTGATCAATGTACGTTGCAATCAATTTTGATGTTTAAATACAAACATCAAAATCAAAATAATAATAACCCGTGTGGGGTTCGCCAAATCCTCCATCGGGTGCGGCACTCTGGGAATGGGGGATGTTCATTGGGAAATGTCTCAATGGGCAGTGAGAAAACTCATCGTGAAAAAAAAATTGGCAAACCTATGATGAATGGAGAAGAATAAAATAGCCTCGGATAGTATTCATAACGACGTAAATGGGGTCAGAGGACAAAAGCCTGACGCCGCGTGCGGCAGGAGACTTGAGGTGTCTCAGGTCGTCATCAAGCGAAATCCTCGTAACCTAATGTCTCAAAACACGGCAGCCCAAGAAAGCTCTAAAGCTTTCCTTATACAAGGCATCGAAGGGGATGGACTCAAATCCCTGGAAGCCATATCGTAAAAATGCAAAAAGCAGTGTTGTTGAGTACAGCTCATATTATTCGCAGCGAAACTTAGGGTGTTTTCTTAAAAAACAACCATAACAAAAGTTATGTCTATACTAGCAACAATAATAATAATAAAAGTAAACGCGACTGTTAGAATAGAAAAGTTGTAACACTGTAACATATTTCCGAACCTTTCAATATACAGGGTGTCCCAAAAGTCCGATACCGCCTGAATATAATATGTGACGTTTTGAAATTTTGCATGGTAATATACCCCAAATTCAACGACCTGATGGTGTGACCAATTTTTCAGGGGCGGGTCCCATGAGGCCCCCAGGGGACCCAACTTTTGTTTTTTGAATACGAACCCCCATCTTGTTANTACTATAGAGTGAAATCATCTTATTTTGGTCTCAAGAATATTTGGTTAACAGATTGACATCGAATTATGTTACACCCTGTATAAAAAATATTGTCAATTATGTTTTATTGGATGTGGGATTGAAAATTGCGTTTTGTAAACTCTTGATTTTCAATTTATTTTGATGTTTGTATCTAGAGATAAAATAAAAGAGGAATTGATATCTGAGTTTCAGCATTTAAATTTCAATCCAGGTACATTTTCAAATGTCAAATGATCCTCCACGGTATCCCATTATTTTTATGTTTCAAAATATTGGAAAGATATTCTGACGAGTCCGTCTATCTGTCAAAGAATTATATTGATTAAAATATTCACCTCTTGGCAACTTGGCATTGATTACTTCGAAACTGTGTCAGCAAATCCTCCATAAATCCAGTTAAAGTAACGTCCCAATGTTAAAGAGACGTTAAGCTAATTTTAAAAAAAAAAATATCTGAATNGTATGCAAGAGGAATCTGTTGTAAGTTTAAAAAAAACTGTTTACCAGGAAACGTGTAAAAAACTGGAATATTCCAAAAGAAATAGATTCCGCCTTTAGTATGCAAGAGCAATCTGTTGTAAGTTTTAAAAAAACTGTTTACCAGGAAACGTTTAAAAAACTGGGATATTCCAAAAGAAATAAATTCCGCATTTATAATGCAAAAACTACCTTTTTTAAGATGAAAATAAAACATTTTAAAATTCAGCACTTCAAATGCGTTTGATCATATTACATCTTGTCGGTTCTTCTGCACGTTCCCGAAAGCTATACACTAACACTAACAGAAGCAATACTAAATAAGCTGGATGCTTTTGAGATGGAGATAAATAAAAAAAAAAGATTGAAATTTCGGGGGGGAGGGGTCTGGACCCCATAGGTACGGCCTTTAGCTAGAAGGAATTAATATAAACAAATAAGAACTTAGTGAAAATAAGAAAGGTACAGTACGAGTATATTGGAGACCTAGCATGAAATGGCGTTCTAGCCACAGTATAGAAGACACTACACCCCATTATGAAAGTCAAAGTAGTGAACCAACGAGGAGGAGAACATTTTGGGCACAGTATAGAAGACACTACACCCCATTATGAAAGTCAAAGTAGTGAACCAACAAGAAGGAGAACATTTTGGCCACAGTGTAGAAGACACTACACCCCATTATGAAAGTCAAAGTAGTGAACCAACGAGGAGGAGAACATTTTGGACACAGTATAGAAGACACTACACCCCATTATGAAAGTCAAAGTAGTGAACCAACGAGAAGGAGAACATTTTGGCCACAGTATAGAAGACACTACACCCCATTATGAAAGTCAAAGTAGTGAANGTGGTTCAGTAACATGTTTCGTCAAGAGAACGATTCTCCAAAAGAGTTATTCAGTAACATGTTTCGTCAAGAGAAGGATTCTCCAAAAGAGTGAAACAGTAACATGTTCCGTCCAGAGAACGATCCACCAAAAGAGTGGTTCAGTAACATGTGAAGACTGAAATTAACTTTAAAGAAGAACGATGAACTTATATTATAGAGCAGTTCAGTGAACTTCTGTAAGAACGAATCCTTAAAATGAACGGTTCTTAACCATCTCTAAACACAGTTCAGTAAAATTGGTCTACTTGGGAAGGTCAGAATAGACGAAAGTAGGTACTTGACTCAAACAATTCATTTGTAGTTGATACAAAAAAGAATTTTGAATTTTAGGAGAGTATGAGAAGTTCATATCAGATCTGTCAAAGCATTCGATTGATTGAAATGTTCACATCTTGTCATTGAATAGAAAAAAATAGATAGACTAGGGCTTATGGAAAAGGTTAGGTTGGGAAAAATGAACAATTTTCATAATATTCAAATGAAGGTTGAAAGCATATTATGTTAAATTGGAATTTTCTACCTTCAATCGTTAAACTTAAAACATAGAAGAGTTTGGGTAAAGATTGACTGAACGCCCTTCTAGAACATGTTCCGTCAAGAGAACGATTCCCCAAAAGAGTGGTTCAGTAACATGTTCCGTCCAGAGAACGATTCTCCAAAATATTGATTCACTAACATGTTCTGTACAGAGAACGATTATCCAAAAGAGTGGTTCAGTAACATGTTTCGTCAAGAGAACGATTCTCCAAAAGAGTGATTCAGTAACATGTTTCGTCAAGAGAACGATTCTCCAAAAGAGTGATTCAGTAACATGTCCTGTCCAGAGAACGACTCCTTAAAAGAGTGGTTCAGTAACATGTTCCGTCCAGAGAACGATTCTCCAAAAGAGTTATTCAGTAACATGTTTCGTCAAGAGAAGGATTCTCCAAAAGAGTGAAACAGTAACATGTTCCGTCCAGAGAACGATTTTCCAAAAGAGTGGTTCAGTAACATGTGAAGACTGAAATTAACTTTAAAGAAGAACGATGAACTTATATTATAGAGCAGTTCAGTGAACTTCTGTAAGAACGAATCCTTAAAATGAACGGTTCTTAACCATCTCTAAACACAGTTCAGTAAAATTGGTCTACTTGGGAAGGTCAGAATAGACGAAAGTAGGTACTTGACTCAAACAATTCATTTGTAGTTGATACAAAAAAGAATTTTGAATTTTAGGAGAGTATGAGAAGTTCATATCAGATCTGTCAAAGCATTCGATTGATTGAAATGTTCACATCTTGTCATTGAATAGAAAAAAATAGATAGACTAGGGCTTATGGAAAAGGTTAGGTTGGGAAAAATGAACAATTTTCGTAATATTCAAATGAAGGTTGAAAGCATATTATGTTAAATTGGAATTTTCTACCTTCAATCGTTAAACTTAAAACATAGAAGAGTTTGTGTAAAGATTGACTGAACGTCCTTCTAGAACATGTTCCGTCAAGGGAAAGATTCTCCAAAGGAGTGATTCAGTAACATGTTTTGTCAAGAGAACGATTCTCCAAAAGAGTGGTTCAGTAACATGTTTCGTCAAGTGAACGATTCCCCAAAAGAGTGATTCAGTAACATGTTCCGTCCAGAGAACGATTCCCCAAAAGAATGATTCAGTAAAATGTTCCGTCCAGAGAACGATTCTCCAAAAGAGTGGTTCAGTAACATGTTTCGTCAAGAGAACGATTCTCCAAAAGAGTGGTTCAGTAACATGTTTCGTCAAGAGAACGATTCTCCAAAAGTGTGGTTCAGTAACATGTTCCGTCCAGAGAACGATCCACCAAAAGAGTGGTTCAGTAACATGTGAAGACTAAAATGAACTTTAAAGAAGAACGATAGAACAGTTCAGTGAACTTCTGTAAGAACAATCCTTAAAATGAACGTTTCTTACCCATCTCTAAAACACAGTTTCTATAGTAGAATTGGTCTACTTGAGAAGGTCGGAATAGACGAAAGTAGGTACTTGACTCAAAACTCAAACAATTCATTTGTGGTTGATACAAAAAATAATTTGAAATTTATTTTTTGGAATGTAGCTATTGCATCAAATGAAACTATAAAGTTGTGACCCACCTTTCATTTTGAAGTGGAATAAAATACTGGGTAGATCACTCTGAAGAAATTGTACTCTATACAGAATGACGTCACTCGAATAATGGATCTACTTTGATCTTAGGCGGGTTCCTTTTATATATATATACATATTTAATACACTTTATTGAATTAACTTCAATGGGTGAGAAAAAAGGAAAGAAATAAGAGAGAGAGAAAAGCGGATGATTTTTCTCTCTCTGGTACTTCTACTTTTGTGCTTCTTTTTATACTTTTACTTTTTTACTTCTACTTTCGGTTTTTTAGGTATATATGTACATCGAAGGGGTGAGAAAAAAGGAAAGAAAGAAAAGAGAGAGAGAAAAGCTGATGATTTTTCTCTCTCTGGTACTTCTACTTTGGTATATATGTACATAAGTATGAAATAAGGAAGGAAATATTCAATACTGGAAGAGAGTATTGCAAAAAATTAGCTTTTTAGATCAAAAGATAAGAGATATCAAAAATGACCAAGAATAGACTGCTCTAAGAAGCATACACATACACAAACCTACAGGAAACATCTAAAAACTGCTCCATCTTGGTTCGTATTTGCGAGGAAGCAAAAAAGTGACAACAGTATAGTGAGTTTCAGCGACTTCTTATAATTAGGCATTCTTGAGGGGACATGAGAAGGGACAATAACCCAAAAAAACTGAGGAGAGAGGAAAAGTACTCTCGTAATAACCAAGTCTGAAGAAAAACCAAGTGACTTCAGTTCGGATCCATCAATGGCCCAGCAGATGTTCCTGAGGGATATTAAAGTTATACACGGACTAAAAAGATCGTACAGGATTTAATTTGGGTCAATGAGGTACCCCGCTTATGACCCTGAGGGATCCCAAAGGAATAATGCCCCTAAGAGTACCATAAGAACTTTAACGTGGTCTATGGTACATATAGTCTAAAGTCCGTCAGGAGCTCCATCTTTTTTCAAGGAAGGAGACTAGTAAAAATATAATCTACTTTTATTATTTTACGAGCCCCAACTGGGGCCCCCAATTCTTTGGCTTTTGCGTACCCCTACTTAGGGGTATTCGGGAGCGCCCCCGCTGGCAGTGATTCCAGGGAGAATCCTTTCATTACAACAACCAACTAAGTCACGGTGATATAATCCTATAATTTATTTGTTGATCTTTTGAATTTATTGTTAACAAACAGTAAAATAAATGAAAAAGTTGAGTTAACAAAAGAAATAAGATCAACAATAGTAATTGAAAAAGTAGAAAGAAGTAAAGGAGCTTACGACAAGCGAAAGAAATGGAACAAAAATAATATTCATCCTTCAATGAAAGACTTAACCCTTTGATGTTTAGATAATGTCGATTAGGAGATGGAAAAATGGAAGAAAAATAACATTTCTCACTCATCCTTCAATCAAAGGCTTAACCCTTTGATATTTTGATAATGACGATTAGGAGATTATGGAAAAATGGAAGAAAAATAATATTTGTCACTCATCCTTTAATCAAAGGCTTTTAACCCTTTGATATTTTGATAGGTAATGTCGATTAGGAGATTATGGAAAAATGGAAGAAAAATAATATTTCTCACTCATCCTTCAATCAAAGGCTTAATCCTTCGCTGTTTTGATAATGTCGATTAGGAGATTATGGAAAAATGGAAGAAAAATAATATTTCTCACTCATCCTTCTATCAAAGGCTTAACCCTTTGATGTTTTGATAATGTCGATTAGGAGATTATGAAAAAATGGAAGAAAAATAAGATTTTTCACTCATCCTTCAATCAAAGGCTTAACCCTTTGATGTTTTGATAATGTCGATTAGGAGATTATGAAAAAATGGAAGAAAAATAAGATTTCTCACTCATCCTTCAATCAAAGGCTTAACCCTTTGATGTTTTAAAAATTGCGATTAAAATAATATTTCTTATTCATCCTTCAATCAAAGGCTTAACCCTGTGATATTTTGATAATGTCGATTATGAGAGTAAAATAAATGGAAGTAAAATAATATTTCTTATTCATCCTTCAATCACAGGCTTAACCCTGTGATGTTTTGATAATGTCGATTAGGAGATTATGAAAAAATGGAAAAAAAATAATATATATTATCCATCCTTCAATCAATTTAAACCTTTGAAGTTTTAACCCTAAAATGTTGATTACGAGTTTGTGATAACGACCCAAACATCAAAGTTTATCATTTTATAGGGATGCACTTTTTTTTATCAAGATAATCATGGGTTAAGAACAGGATAAATTTATTAATTCCTACAACTTACGCAAAATTAATCATATAGATGTAGAGGAATAGGATACAAAACGGTCCAGATGAGCATAACAGGATGTCTCCCAACCCCCTCCCAATTGGAGTAGGAAGGTGCTTGGTTCTCTATTTTTTATTTTACCTATTTTATTTATTTGAAAAATTAAAGAGAAGTTTTCACAATATAAGTCCTACTTTCCCTATTTAACTCCTAACTAGTCTAACCTACATCTTACAGTAAAAATGGAATTAAATAATATTAATAATACAAAAAAAAATAAAAAAAAATCTCCAATTTCAATAGGACCCCACTCAATTAACAGGCCTCAATGAGGTTCCGAGTGGCCCTGTAGGGTTCAGGAAAATCTATGTCCATACTAGTTTCATCAAAATTGAGGACAAGGCATTCAAGAGTTCTCGAGGAACGGGCAAACATAAAGAAAACAACTCGCTTCATTCGATCAATAATTATATTTAATACGGCCGTTGAATGGGTTAAGAAAAATAAATGTTTAAAAAGAGGAAAATGATATGTCAAATAAGAATGGAAGGTTTTTGTGAACAGGAAACAGTTAGATAAATCGACACACACACACATAGCAACAGATGGAAAACATAAAGGACGATATGAGGAAAATGATATGTCAAAGAAGACTGAAAGGTTTTTGTGAACAGGAAACAGTTAGACAAACCCAGGCATGGCAACAGCTGGAAAACATAAAGGACGATATGAGGAAAATGATATGTCAAAGAAGAATGAAAGGTTTTGTGAACAGGAAACAGTTAGACAAACCCACACTCTCACATGGCAATAGATGGAAAACATAAAGGACGATATGTGGAAAATGATATGTCAAAGAAGAATGAAAGGTTTTTGTAAACAGGAAACAGTTAGACAAACCCACGCACACATGGCAACAAATGGAAAACATAAAGGACGATATGAGGAAAATGATATGTCAAAGAAGAATGAAAGGATTTTGTGAACAGGAAAAAGTTAGACCNAAAAAAAAGAACAAATGAGTCCAAGAAAATCAGAAAAGAAGAGAAAATGAGCTTCAAATATCGCGAGAAGAGAGCTCAACTGATGATCGGAAAGAGTAACAGAATGATACCCGAGACACAGACGAATGGTATAAGAGAGAAAATCCAACTTGATGGGTGTACCCAATATTGATTATAGGGGGAAGATTATGTACAACTTGTACAAGAGCTGATCAAGACGATGATGGATGTGGAAATATTACAATCTACAACACAGTAGAACCCAGAGTTGATACACAGCAATGATCTTGCCTTCCCCCTTTTTTTCTCTCCTTCCCCCAATCACCGCAAGGATCAGTGGAAATCCATTTGGACACGCGCCAGGCTAATCGGACACAGCCCCGCCAGGGAGGCCCCATCCGACCAGTACCCTTTGTAGTGTGAAAGACGCCGGCCACTCCCTGGGTCACCCCACACATTTCGTTCGTTGGATGTACCAGGGACCCAGAGTTCCCTATCTATGCCTAACGACCAGGCGCCAAAACACTAAAACCACTTTTCCTTCCGCTGACCAGGGGTGTGTAAGATATAGTCAAAATCACGCGGGAACTATATATATATTACTTCCACGTGAAACCCGCTAATTAAGATTATACCGACAATTAATCCCGATTTTTAAATTTTTCCCCTTAATTTAAACATCTTGAAACACAGCAATGATCTTGCCTTCCTGATTGATACATAAGTGGATACCAATTGGAGAAACCAGAGTTGTGTTGATACACAGCAATGATCTTGCCTTCCTGATTGACACATAAGTAGGTAGATAACATCTATTTTGTGAGAGGAAAAATAATTTGCAGTGCGTGCTACAATAATATCAGCGCCCTGTTCGAAAGTGAAAAATGCCCCCCTCACCCATCTGCTTTATCGATATTTAATAAGTACAAACATTTTTTTTTATTATTTACAAGAAAATTCGGTAAAGAGTTTATACCTCAGCTGCTCACTTCTGCTAAAAGCGCCACAACTATAATAGTGTGGCGAGGGTGCAAACAATCAGAAACATCCCTAGCATAAGTCGGTATATTATTTGTTTCGCTATTCCTAGTTCTGTGTAGCGCATTTGTTGTGTTCCCTTGTGTTAAGTGGTAACGCAAAGTTGTAACTTTCTGTAATTGGCCAGACATACCCTAAAGCCGCACTTGGTCCAATTTAATTGATGTTTCTGGTCTGCTACCTTAGGTCCACAGTCTATTGTACAAAATTTTTTTCTCCCTTCATTGGTCTAATTTAATATCTGTTTATACGAGTATCTATACTTACAAAACGCAAAGAAACTTGGCACGCAGGTCTCTNACTCACTTAACACTCATCGCGATTTCTCCGCACTGGTACGTCATAGGAGGCTGAAATTTGGCATGTAGGTCGCACTTAGGTATACGGTGCGCACTAAGAAAGGATTTTTAAATATTCGAATTGGGGCGTCCGTCGCCGAAGAAAAAGGGGCGCGTTTACATATGAAAGTCAAGTTTTCATCACTGTTTCTCCGTACTGGTATAATAAATAAATGCCTTTTGTGTTGTTATTATGTCACAGCATTGTAGGATTTTCCCAGTATCTAACACTATCCAATTATTTTGAATTTTTCAATTTCACCTACAATGCTGGCACCGGGTCGCTAATATGTACATTTATTTACATAGCCACACATTGTCCTCGCGAGTCTTTACGAGCCCCAAAACATCCAAACCTCAGTAACGAATTATTGCCCCTGCCAGGATTCGAACCCAGGTCTCTCGACTGCAAGACTAGTGCAGTGACCACTGGACCATGGGAGCTGGTTATTGAATTAAAAAAATATATAGCTCTATATATTTTCTATATATAGAGCTATATATTTTTTTATAGGTTCCGTACTACTTAGAAGAAAAACAAAAATCTCTTTACTATCAAATGGCAAAGCACGGCTTTCCATAGAGAAATAAAAAAATCAATTTTTTTTAAGTGTGACGAGATTTTGTTTTTATATTTTCTTGAATCTTGACATGGCGCATAAATAGGTATTTTGGAGTGATAAATTGTATTTTTGTTGTTCCGCCCCTCCTCCACTTACCCTCAGTAAGCAAAAACCATGACAGTATCTTTCTCTTGGCATTTTTTTTAAGAAAAAAAAAAGAGGAAAAGATATAAATTTTAAGTTGGGCAATTTTCTTGTTTATTTTTTCCAAAGATATGTCAACTATATACTAAGTATTTTATTTTCCTGAGATATTCTGGGCGACCGATTCCTCCCAGAACGATACAGGGCGTGTCATAAATAATATCTTGAGAACGTTTTCAAATTTTCGAATAATCGGAAATGTCCCATTCTCCAAAACGATCTTAAAACTTTGAGGCAGAAATCTCAAATTTTCAATCAATCAATAATAATATCATCGTTTCCAATAGTAGCCCCTTGTATGAGATTGCAACTATAAACAAGTTGTTGTTTACAGCCATATTTTTTAAATGTCATAATACATTCAATCTTGGAGGCTAATGATTGACATATGCCACAATTTGGAGTGGTGTATTTTTATCTTGACGATTCCAAAGGTTCATTCTTGAAAATAATAAACTAAAAAAAGCTAACTTTTATAAAGAGCACCTGATAAGAATCCCGTAATAACTATACTGGAAAATTAATGAAAATCCGTGAAAGTTTCAAAAAGAAAACTTAAATGTTGAGTTAAATTTCATTGTAACCAAAATCGTGGGTAGTGATACAAAAAATTATGGAAAATGGTATATTTGGGACCATGGCCCTTCCTTGGGAAATTGACTCATAGAGCACCCTTTATATGAATGATATAGAAGAAGGATTATGAAAGGTAAGGATTACCATTTTTCATTCTGTTAAATGTATTTTCCTTGTCTTAAGGAAAAACAGCTTAAGAAACTCTTATTGTGTATTTATTTAAATAGGAGGAGTACCTCCAACCTTCACTGTCCGCCTCCCCAACTCCCTTATTATCCCGTCTTCTCCCGCCACATCTTCTTATGTCACAAAACTTATGTAATATTGTCCTTTACATTAGAAACATTTTATTATTTGAGAAATTCTGTCTGTGATTTGTTTTTCAAATTTTATATCTCTTTCTGTTGACACGTCTCCGTGCCAGTGTGTCCACCAGGCAGATTTAGGTTCGAATCCTGGTTGGGTTGAAAATTTGATACTCGATACTTGGGCCTTCTATACCATAAAACATGTACTGTCATTGGCAACTCGACAACAGAAATCTCAGTCCTTTACAATTTTTGTTTTAATGGTTCATTACAATTTTTGTTTTAATGGTTCTGAAACACAAAATGTCCGCCATCTTGAAAAACCGAGAAAAATTTAATAGTACATGTAGGCGTATTTATTGTTCAAAATTATGTTTTTTCTTAAATTTTGCAACTTTACTGGGCTACCCTCAATATTATCATATAAGAAACCATGTTTCGCCCATAAATTGTATCGAATTGATATTAAAAAGAAAAGAAAAAAAAATAGAATCAAGCGACAAGCGACATTTCACTTGAAAATAATGTGCAAACTTGGTATGGTAGGTAGTACCTACTATGTATAAGAACACATAAGTACAAGATACAGGGTGTGACAAAAAAAAAACTATACATTCATCCCATGTACGAGCCATAAATTTGTTTTGGTGCACCCTGTATTATTTTATGTGTTATTCAGGCAACTATACATTCATCCCATGTACGAGCCATAAATTTTTTTCGAGATAAAAATGAAGAAAAGAATATACCGTGTGATCATAAAGTATGGCTCAAAAATGAGCTATTTCTATGAAATTATAAATCTTTGAATAACATGTTCATTGTGTTAAAAAACTTGATTCTACGTACCTTGAAACGTATAATATGAAATTTTGAGAGGGGTATTTTTTTTGTGACGATTCCAAAAGTTCATTATTGAAAATAATAATTGAATAATATTAACTTTTAAATAAATTATAACAAAACACTTACCAAAGCACTAGTTATAACTACATTTATCAAGAAATTAGTTTCGAATCATTCGATACATCATCCGTCTAATCGAGTCGAAGGGTGGAAGTTGACTGAGGATTGTTCAACCTGTGCTGTGAAGTATCGCGAGATGTACCATCAAAATCCTTAGTCAACTTCCACCCTTCGACTCGACTAGACGGATGATGAATCGAATGATTCGAAACTAGTTTTTCCATAAATAATTATAAATAGTGTTTTTGGTAAGTGTTTTGTTATAATTTTATTTAAAAGTTAATATTTTTATGAGTGTTACCAATTGAAATCGGATAAGGTGTAAGGGAGTTATCGTGGTACAAACAGGCAAACCAACAAACTGGATTACTTTTTTAGGAAAAAGTGTTTAGTTGTGTTAATCTAATCTACAGGGTGATTCAGGTTGTTTGTATGAAGGGAATAGGAGTTGAAGAACATGAAGAAAGAATAACTTTTAACAGGTGTGACTTTTTCGTTTAGTTTGGGAGTTATCGCTAAAAACGTGATTTTCTTTCATGAGCCCACATAACTACTTTAAATATAGTCCAATTTTCAAAAATTAAAATGATTTGAAAAGCTAATTTTAAGCTGCATTTATTTAGTTTTACACATTGACTTGCTCCGAATCAATGTAACAAAATGGCGGCCTTTTGAAATTGAAAATTTCATTTGAAATTGAAAATTTCAAATGTGAAAATTTCAAATTTGTAATGTTTTTTATTTCTACAAAAATGAGGTAAAAAAAAAATATTAAGTGCAACACTTATCATACCAGTGTGGGTACGTTAAGCTTTTCATGGCTCTTTCTCTCCCCATCTCATTATCCTGTGTTGACAATCATGAAAGTGTCGATTTCCCATTGAATATTTGCAAACCATTAATTTATTCATCAAATGGTCTGTTTTAACACCGTGGCCAATGAAATTAAAATAACAAAGACAATCAAAAACGTTTGAGACGAACAGAATATTCCATTTGACAGAGCCATTCAATTAATGAAAGGGATGGACTTACCAAAAAGGTATTTACCTATTTGCATATTGTAGAACCGGTGATGAAGAGATTAATCAAACAATATATTATAATGGGGAAGCCTTTTGTTCTTTGAGGTGTGTTCTTTGAAATTGTGTTAAAGATGTTATTATTGCGTCCTTTTTTACTTTCTTTATCCCATAAAAAGGAAAGTAGGTGTTTAAAAATATACATATAGACTCCATTTATATACAAAGTCCGGTTCACATAGAATAAGAAAATTTATTTTTTATATATATAANCCATTTCTATAAAAAGTCCGGTTCACATAGAATAAGAAAATAAATATTTTTGTTCTTATTTTATACTAGCCTTTTTCCCGTGCTTCGCTACGGTTACGAAATTCAACAACAATTTCGAGATTGCGAAATTAAAGCTTCTCAATTTTAGATTTTTGGTCGAACCGACCCCCAGTGTGAGCACCGATCCTCTATTTAGAAAATTCAATATTTTATGCAAGGACATGTCTTTTTGTACTGCGGAATACCTTTGTATCGAATTTCAGCTTTCTCGCTCATCCCGATGTGGTACTTCTCAATTCCATAAATCGGGGAGAAACCGTAAAATTTCAAATATTTTATTTTTTATGGGGTCCTTATATAATATTTTGAGGATTCATATCTCCTTTAGTTTGCCCAGAAAAAAAAAAAATTGCAAAAAGGTAGTGTAATTAGGTGTAATTTTCCATGTCGAAACATTAAAAGTCTTTTAGATAATCTGAAAGACTTTAAAGTTTGGCCTTCAAGCAGATCTGTCAGAATTGTTCTTAAAGGTTATTTCAAAGTGAACTTTAGTTATTTTAAATATANAGAAAAATATTCTTTAGATCGTGTAAAGGTGCATTCACTCAAAGCAGGACGGTAACAATGCCGGCAAGTGATTTCCGCTGACCGTGAGCTCACAATGATGCATTGTCAAGTGCCGGTCTAGTATGAATATGTTCTTTCAAATGCTTGGAAGATTTTTTTTAGTTTTGCCGGTCATGGCACTGTCACTGCTTATTGTGAATGTTCCTTCATTTGCAGGGCCGCCAGGAGAAAATCCCTGTACAAAAATTCATGAATTCTCAAAAGCGAATAACTTAAACATTAAATATAAGTGTCCATGATGTATAATATAAATTAATGATCTTGATTGATTCAACAAATCATGATCAATGAATCAAATCAATCAAGTTTTAAACTGTATAAACTAGATAATCGAGGTGGTAAATTTGTTTATCACCTTGGAATTCTGGGCCCCTGTGAAAACTCCGGGCCCGGGGGGATTCCCCGCATTTCCCCCCCTCTCGGTGGGCCTGTTTCTTCGTACTATAAGTACTCTCACTACAGTAAAATAGCATTGCATCTCAATGACGCAGAGTATAGAAAAAACCTATCTAAAATTTATAAGAAATTCGTTCCCAACCCAATATTTTCCTTGCAGGCTTCAAAAACAAAAATTCAATCTTCAACTTTCAGTATTATTTGCTTTTGTTTCCTGCGCTCTTATTGCTTCTCGAAATTGTTCGTCAAGCGTTTCATACTACTTTTCTAAAGAAAGTTGAAGCAATTTCATTGACATCAATTATTCACTATTGATGTTTCAATGAAAGGTTATGTGGACATAGGAATGTTGTAGAACAGTTTGCGACAGGGGTATTAGTTGAAAGAAAAATTATGGAGTTAAAACCGGACGTGCAAAATGCTCAGTCACTGCTATGTTCCTGAAGAAGCAGATAGAAACTTTGAAGTCATCTTTAAACATAATTCTGTTTGTCTGTGAATCCTATTGATCTTTCCGGGGTGAGGCGACTGAGGCACTTGCTTCGGGTGTCGTTATAGGAGGAGCTCCAAAACTTTTTGAAAAATAATTTGAATAATTTTGTTGCAATATTTTCAAGATTCCGAGGATTTGTCGACATACATTTTTATACATTTTAAAAATTAAGTTGAAGAAATTCACTCTGACGATGTCATTGATGAGTTTGCTTTGTAAGATTCAAACAAATCGATGTGGAAGATTTTTGTTTCATTAAGAATAAAGGCATGATTGTTTATTTGTTTTAACACATTTTGCTGTTGAATAATTAATATGAGCTTTTTTGGCGGGGTGGGGGGGCGCTAATTTTAGAATTTGCCTCGGGCGTCAGTAAAGCTCGCTACGGTTCTGCTATCCGGTCATCCGGAGCTTTATCGTCTAACGGGTGATGATGTCGGTAAAACCTTATTTTTTAGCGAAATTCAAAATTCGCAAATTTTTTCCCATTACTCAAATACACGTGACATATCATATTTCATTTTTTTCACGATTTTTTTTCATCAATTGCATCTAATTAGCTAATTCGTGAACTTTCCTATTAAAGCGATTTTTTTGTTCATGTAAAAAAAAAAATTGAAAAATGGGGGACCTTGTGAACAACCTGATAATAAATCATTGCTAAAATCTATGAAAAAAGCCATTTAATTCATCTTAAAATTGGGAACCATTCCCGATACGATTGGGTCTCAGTAACTCAGAAACACCTGATCATAATATATTGTATTTGGTGCGGAAGTTATCCGTCAAACTGTCCTCAAAATGAATCAGTCCAGCTTAGGGTGACCAGAAATTTTTGGGGCAAAGCGAGACGCGGTATTTTTTTTTTTTTTTTTTTTGGGGG
>CM022883.1:18859920-18870913 GCA_012654025.1 Pachypsylla venusta | reverse complement strand
TTCGAGTTTGATAAATCTTGGACATTCATTACGTTTGTAGGTTTTACTGATTAGTTTTTGTGGAACTATTTGGCCACCGGGGCCAAATGGCAACCCATTACTTGACTGAGCTTTACAGAACTAATAATAAATATAAAATTGAAAGAAAAAATATGTCGACTACAAATATCAACTACAAATATTTCTTGAGACACGAATGCACGAATGCTTTCGTTTCTTACGATATAAACCACTCGTGGCCCAAAAAGTACTTGTAGTGGATAGGCACATATTTTTTTTTATTATACTTGTAGTTGATGTTAAGGTACATGTTTTTTTAAATTATATTTGTAGAGGATAGGTACATTTTTTAAAATTATATTTGTAGTTGATAGGTACACATTTTTTTATTATATTATTTGTAGTTGATAGATACATATTTTTTTAAATATATTTCATTATGACTAGAAACATCCAGGGTACCATCTTCAAACTTATTAGTAATCAGTGTGACTGGTATCTGGTGCTGAAATGTGGTCCAATGGTATCTGGTATCTACTTTGGGAAATAGTTCTTGGCAGACAAATAATGCCATTAATTTTATAATCCACTAAACAAAACGAGTGAGGACAAACGAGAGGCTAAGGGTGAGGAGGGGGAACATCATCATTTATACGAATAGTCGCGCTCCGTTTCACTTGTCCCAACGGATGTACAGTTCCTTTTATCAAATTATTGCAGACGACAATAGTTGGAACAGAAAATTAAACCCCAAACTGGTGGGTATAACTCTGGGGAGAACCGTAGGGTCCCATAGTTGTGGGATTTTTGGGAATTTTTGGCGCGTGCGGCGTGACACATTGTGGGAAAAATACCACCAACCATATTTTTATTTTTTCCACTTCTCTTTTGTTTTGTTTTTAACTTTTAATGTTTACTTGTTAGCTTTATTGACATATTTTAACCCCCCTCGACAGATTAGGAAACGTTTTTACGGCCATGCCTTTATTGCTTGAGCAACATTTTTTTTTCCTCAAACGGGAAAAATATTTTGAAAACGGGAAAAATATTTTGAACGTGGGATTTTCCCCTTGTTCGAGGACCCTACGGTTCTCCCCTAAGTCCTACACCCCCCCCCCCCCAACTGGTGAACTCAAATTTTATTTCTATCGAACATAAAGGGAGTCGTCCTTTGGGATCGACCCTGCGTGACTAAAAGTTCACGCCTACGGTCGACTTCAAGGGACAAACTCTATTTGAAGTCTTGCGAAATGACGACTGTGGGGTTGATTAAAAGTGTTTCCAAGCATTGTTTTATTTTTAGGCGGGATTATTGAAAAAAAAANAAAAAAAAAAAAAAAAAAAAAAAAAAAAAAAAAAAAAAAATAGCGAACGATAAATTCCAGTGGTGGATTTAAACTTTCTCCGCCCCTGGGAAATGTAGATCTTGCCGCCTCTATTTTGACAAGAAATGCGATTTTGATAATTTCATTCATTAGTGCTTTAAACAATCATCAGTATCTTTCTGATTTTCAATCGTGTGAAAAGTGAGATTTTTTTTTTCCTTATTTAAGTTGCTCCATATTTTGCCGCCTCTAAATTCTGCCGCCCCAGGCCATGGCCTATGTTGCTTTTACGGCAAATTCGACACTGGTAAAATAGCAAATTTCAAGTTTCCAGCACTTACCGTTCCTGAGATATTTTCTTCACACAGTCAAATGGCTGAAACTGAACATTTGGTCTCTGGGGTCTTTAAAGGTGTTTTTTCATTTAAAATATTCAACACATTACAATACTTTCTTTATTAAAACATAGAAATCTGGTGTGAACATCACACGACTTTCCCTTTTAAAAAAAGAAGAAAGTACATATTGCGAAGGGGTTGACATTTTCAATGCCAAAACACGTTTTGAGTTCCCAAGAGATTAAATCTAGAGTTTTCTATGCATATAATTGACACACTTGCAAAAATTCCAAGTCGGTAGCAATAATTAGTTAGCCTTCTTTTTTAAGCAGGCTTCGTGAAATCCGTTATTAAGCGGAAAATAAACACTAACAGTAGATTTTGAAATTATAAAACCAATATATATTTTTTTTTTAGTTTGGCTTAACGTCTCTTTAACATCTATTGGTCATTCAAGACAGGGGTTTTACCCTCCATTCGCTGGAAAATTGCAAACCAGCTACCCACATTGACCTCACCCAGACTGGGTTTGTGCCGGAAATATTGTCAGCATCACAAGAGCGCAAACCCACGTGGACACCCACATGGTGCAACCTCGCTGGAAGTTGCTTAACTTCAGTGATCTAACGGGAACTGGTGTATTCAACGTGCCATAGACGCTGGCAACCAATATTTTAGTGATATGTTTCATACACAATATTCATAGGCACCAAATTACAAGTTTCAATAAGCACTTCCTCTTCTTTATTTATGCAGGATTTGTGAATCCCGCTAAAAAAGCGCCAGCCGATTTTACAGGGTGCGGCAATTTGAAAGAGCTGATAAATAAAAAAGGAATGAGATATATTTGAAAAAAAAAAAATTTATATTCTAAAGCTTGTGTATTCTATTTTTTTTTNATGACGGCCTTGGCGAGAAATGCACATTTGGAGTTTTTCTCGGAAGTTTTCCATGACTCTCGTCAGCATACCAGCATCAATTTTGATTATTTTTTTCCAGAACTGCCTCCTTTCACTCTTAAAAGGTGCCAGGGCGATGTTTGAAGATCTCAGCCTTGAGGTAACCCAACAGGAAGAAGTCAGAGGGACTCAAATCCGGCGAGCGAGGGGCCCACGAAATGTCATGCCGTAAGGAGATTACGTGACCGGGGAACATAGAACATAGGCCGTAGCCCTATACAGACTAAAGCTGATGATGTGGTCCTAAAGTTGTGAAAACAACTCAAAAGTGTTTTTCGATCAGGAACTGGATCTGTGGAGTGCAAACCATACCTTGTGTAGAACGCCCTCCGAGTGGCCATAATGGATTCACTTTTTTAAAAAAACACCTTGACAACGAACGCACGATGCTCGCGTATTTTCAACTCAAGATTTGGACTCATAACCAAAATACTCTAAAACGTGTTTTGGCAATGAAAACTCGACATCGAAAATTTCAGCCCATTACAATACTTTCCTTTTTATAGGATAAGGAAGTTAAAAAGTTGTGCACAGTGATGTTCGGCGTACGGATTCATCCGTATTTGTACGGAAATTCTGACCTGGATACGGCATACGGATAGAAGTCTGGTCCGTACGCGAAATGTACGGAAAACTAAGGAATCTGGTGCCTGGATATTGGGATTTGAAACCAAACCGTCTAATTACAAGTCTGTGTTTACCACTCGGTCAACCTATAACGGTTGACTAAAATGCGTTCTACTCATGCGCGCGCCATGTACAGAGACGGATTTTCGTCCGACTTACATTTTCCATATTAACGCGTAATCACGAAACCACTAGAACATAGAATTGTCTTTTTCCTTAAAGTTTTTTTTTTATTCGTGGTAATAGTCACTAATATTTCGTGGAAACTTACGGGTTGTACAAAAACTGTCTAAAAACACTTATAACATACATCTTCATGAATAATGAATAGCTGGGTTATACAATTTGCAGTGTTTTAAGGCATGTACGGAAATGTCATCAAAAAGACGGAAATTTTTACTATTAGGCACGGAATTGCTCACTTGAGTTCCGAACATCATTGGTTGTGCAATAAATTTCTGATCGTGGACTTAGCTAAAGTCTATAATTTCACATTCTATTTTCATTAAGAACAATATTTTTAATACGTGACCTAACGTCTTATTAAATTTTTCAAACTATGCTCGTATATTGCTGCGACCTTCCTATTTGTTCGGAACCTACTAAACCCCAGCAGCACATTTTCAAATTTTCTTCTTTTCGGAAATTTATATTAAAAGTTCTATTTTTAAAAAACATTTACTTTCGTCAAACTTTTTGGTGGAAGTGGTGATAGTGCTTTTGTTGCTCGTGTAAGATATACTCATTATTTAGAGCAGTGATTCTCAACCTTTTTACCACCACGGCACACTCCACATGATGGTAGTCATTTCGCGCCACACTTGGTTAACACAGCATCCCCCACCCCATAAAACAAAAGAAAAATATTATATAGCTTTAATGTTGGAGTATATTGTACATATTTATCTTTATATATAAAAGGCAATGTCCTGAGTGACTGATCAACGTAGAGCCGAAACTATTATTGTCGGTCAGAGCAGAAAACTCGTGCTCACAAAGCCATGAAGTTGAAAATTGAAGAATCACTCGGAATGCCTCTTTTGAAGGCAGCGTGGGTGTTCCCGTTGAAGGGATACCCAGAAAGAATTAAGAGACATATCCCCATATTTTAATTTGAGAGTTCGATCATTTTTTAGATCCAATCTTTCAGCTTGGAGCTCAACATTCGCCGTGTCCAGCGTTGGATTTTGTATCCAATTGTTTATTTTTCCTTGTTTCGACATCTCGCGGCACACTGGTGAGTAGTGGCATAACGGTTTAGAATCACTGATTTAGAGGATAGAAGTTTTTTTCTTCGGAAAAAAAATGAACAAAAGTTTCAAAAAGTCCTATTATAAAAGAGACGATATGAAATTTATTTTTAATTATATAATTTCGGAAGGGAAAGTACATACCTGGCGTTGTCTCTGTTGCTCTAAGAGGAACCGATGAAAAAAAAATCTGAATTTCAGATCATGATAATCTTTGTATAAGAGAGCGTATTCCGAATACTGTGTCAGGCTATTCATGCTCTGAAATTTTGGAGAAAAATCATTTTTATTTTATATTTAATTCTTGCCATTCGAATCAGAATGAGGGGACCTTTGGTTTGATACGTCACACATGCGGGACCTTACCCAACATTTTTTTTCGGGGGGAGGGGGTTCCGATGCATTGACAGTCAAGCCAGTACTAACACCTGAAAATGATTATCATGGAAGGTGATGTTTTTTTTGTTGATGTTGTTGTTGTTGCTGCTGCTGTTTTTTGTTGATGTTGTTGCTGCTGTAGTTTTTGTTGTTGTTGATGTTGTTGTTGCTGCTGTTGTTGTTGATGTTATTGTTGTTGATATTGTTGCTGCTCTTGTTGTTGTTGTTGCTACTGTTGTTGTTGTTTTTGCTGTTTTTTTAATATTATAGGTGTCGCGCAAAGTAGAGTATTTTCATAAAAAAAACGATTGAAATATCGGGGGGGGGGTCTGGACTCCCCCCCTGGGTATAGCCTTGCTGTAAACACTAGTGCCCCCGAGTACGATTCCGGTGTGTTATCCACTAGCACAGGAGGACTGCTTCTGAATAACAAATAAATGAAAATTCTATTTTTCTGTTCTTCCAGTATGACGTCTTAAAAGCATACTCTTTTTACAATCAACAGCAGCAACTCCGTTGTCCTCACGACGCTGACTATACCCTGAGTAAGTTAGCTATATTTAGTGACCCGGGGCGAGCTCAAATCCGAGTACACATCAAACCCAAATTTGCTTAACATCAGTGATCTGACGGGAACTAGTGTATATACTCTGTATGTCACTGTAATTTCATTAAAATTCCATGGTCTCTTTAATTTGATTTGATGTTTCAAAAATGTCACTTATTACGAACGTCGGCATATTTTTAATTCAATTTTTTAATTCTACTCGAATGTACGGATGGGCTAGTCATCCACGAGTCGACTCATGACTCGACTCACTCACGAGTCGAATCATCTTTTTGAAATCAGTCGACTCTTCAAAGAATCATAAATAATTATAAATAGTGTTTTTGGTAAGTGTTTTGTTTTTTATTTATTTAAAAGTTAATTTACTAAAGGAAAATGTTCCTTTATTCTGGTGACGATTGATTGTGATATCTTTTTAATGTATTCGCCGAAGTTGGACGTTTATTTGGTAGATGCCCCTTTTGCCAATTGTTTTTATTATGTCTTTCTAATCAAATAAGGCGTTTTTGAAAATTGTCACTCGATGCGAGTCGAGATCGAGTGCCGACTCATATTTGTGGGTCGAGTCGATCATGTCGACTCACCTAAGGAAGTCGAAAATCCCATCCCTACTCGAATGTATCTTCGAAATGTAAAATATCAAATTTTGTTCTGTTTGTTTTTTCATCGCCGTCAAATCTAAAGATTCGTTTTTGAAAATCATAAACAATCAAAAATATTATCCATACAAAACTATAAACCTCCGGAAATAGTGAAAACGAGAGAGAAAAAATATTTTCGCCGGAATTCCTCTCTACAAAATATTAAAAAAGAAAAATCTGGTATATTTTATTGTTATCTTCTCTTCCTGCTCATCCCTTAGTACCCTACCAAAAAATTTCGAAAATTTTCAAACGGAATCTTAAATATTTTTTTTAAAAAAAGAATGGGTTCAATGAAAAACAAGGTTCCAAGATTATGACTCTTTATTTTATTAAAAAACATTTTATTGGTGCTAAGAGGCGAAATTGTTTTTTTATTGTCTAGAAAGGTTGTTTATTATATCTTGACATCATAGTTTCCATAATGGTTAGCAGGGCCGTAGAAAATGAAGGCCAGGGGGGAAAAATTTACAAGCCCCTCTATTATTCTTTCATCTAAAATCACCCTATGGGCAGTAATTACGGCAAATTTAAATTGAGCGAGATCTACAGTAATTTTTAGGCGATTCCCAATGTATATAGATTTAGAGAAAAAGAGACACGGGTCCTAAGCCCGTGAAAATACTGAAGGTTTGGTGTTAGGAAGGGTATTCAGAATTTTAAAAAAACTGCTTCAAACCAAGGATGAAAGGTAATCAGTAAAATGTGTGTTTGCAGTTTCTATGGATACTGTGAGAATTTAGCGAGAGATATCTTGCCAGGAAAGGGTACCGTTAAAGAGAGTTGGTATTGAACAGAAGCTTGTGGCATGGTGGAATTAAGGAAAACACCATGTACCCCAAATAACCTTCATGGCAGAGTGTGCATCACACCCGGCTTGCACCAAGGAGGTTCCGGGTTCGATTCCTGGACAGGTCGAAAATTTGATATAGGTTTTTCCAAATATTCTACTTGGTCTGGTTGTGATTGGGGGTAACTCAGCCTCCTGAGGACAATTGAGTAGCTATGATAATAACGACAAGTGGTAGTATTATAAGGTAAAAATTGTTAAAGTGTAGTTTTTTTTTTTTTTTTTTTTTTTTTTTTTTTTTTTTTTTTTTTTTTTTTTTTTTTTTTTTTTNNNGCTACCCACATTGACCTCACCCAGCCTGGGTTGGGCCGGAAAGAGCCAACGATACGTGGTGTTCCCAAGCGGTCACCCATCCAAGTACTGACCACGCCCGACGTTGCTTAACTTCAGTGATCTGACGGGAACTGGTGTATTCAACGTGGTATGATCGTTGGCTAAAGTGTAGCTTAGACTTAGTGATATTAGAATGATTTGTTGAGAATACCTTGTAATGCTATGATGTCCACTAAAATTGTGACATAATAACACAAAGAAATTTACACTTACTTACATAAGAAGGTTTGTCATGTGGTAACAGGTGGCCCACAATTATCAGTAAATTCCAGAAAAAAATAATATAAATATCTGCGCACAAGATTTCATCAAAATCGGTAAATGCATCGGTCTAAACAGATAAACAAAAGCTAAAACAGAATTCAACTTCATTCAGCAAAAAAAGAATAATGATTTCGATATTTTTCGGTGAACAAGCCAAAAAGTGTCAACTTTTTTTTAACAATATTATGTGAAATATTTCAGGTACTTAGACAGTCTGGCATCGTCCTCTTTTTCATAAAATACAGAAATGCATTTGAGTAGAATTTCTAAAATAAATTGATCCAATCTACTTGTGTGCTTTCATTATGAAATAAAATTTAATCCAAAGATATTATCAAAAATTCAAGAGATACAATAAAATGAATTTCTAAAGAGGATGAGATAAAAATATGGGACAATAATGCAATCTGTAAACAATCGGATCAATTTGAAAGTGCATATATTAATAACATTAAGAAAAACATTAAGAGATGCAATAAAATGCATTTTCAAAAAGGATGACATAAAAGTATGGTACAATATTAATGCAAAAAAATCGGATCAATTTGAAAGTGCATATATTAATATTTAGAAATGGCAATTTATGAAAAACATTAAGAGTTGCAATAAATGCATTTTCAAAAAGGATGACATAAACGTATGGTACAATATTAGTGCAATCTCTAAATAATCAGATCAATTTGAAAGTGTATATATTAATATTTAGAAATGGCAATTTATGAAAAACATTAAGAGATGCAATAAAATGCATTTTCAAAAAGGATGACTTAAAAGTAGGTATGGTACATTATTAATGCAATCTCTAAATAATCGGATCAATTTAAATGTATCTATCTTGTATTAATATACGAATATGCCAACTTATGAAAAACATAAGGAGATGCAATAAAATGCATCTGATGGGAATGATATGATTGTGGAGATGAGACAAAATAATGCAGTCTGTAAACAATCGGATCAATTTGAATGTGTTGTATTATTATTCGAATATTCCAATTTATGAAAAACATAAGGAGATGCAATAAAATGCATCTGATGGGAATGATATGATTGTGGAGATGAGACAAAATAATGCAGTCTGTAAACAATCGGATCAATTTGAATGTGTTGTATTATTATTCGAATATTCCAATTTATGAAAAACATAAGGAGATGCAATAAAATGCATCTGATGGGAATGATATGATTGTGGAGATGAGACAAAATAATGCAGTCTGTAAACAATCGGATCAATTTGAATGTATTGTATTATTATTCGAATATTCCAATTTATGAAAAACATAAGGAGATGCAATAAAATGCATCTGATGGAAATGATATGATTGTGGAGATGAGACAAAATAATGCAGTCTGTAAACAATCGGATCAATTTGAAAGAGTATGTATTCATATCCGAGCAGGCCAATTTATGAAAAACATTAAAAGATGCAATAAAATGCATTTGATAAGGATGATATAATTGTGGAGATGAGACAAAATAATGAACTCTGTAAACAATCGGATCAATTTAAAAGTGAATGTATTAATATCCGAGTAGGCCAATTTATGAAAAACATTAAGAGATGCAATAAAATGCATTTGATAAGGATGATATGATTGTGGAGATGAAACAAAATAATGCACTCTGTAAACAATCGGATCAATTTAAAAGTGCATGTATTAATATCCGAGTATGCCAATTTATGAAAAGCATAAAGAGATGCAATAAAATACATCTGATGAGAATGGTATGATTGTGAAGTGACAAAATAATGATATCTGTAAATTTCGGATCAATTTGAAAGTGCATGTATTAATAACCGAGTATGCCAATAGGAACATAAAACTAGGTAGTTTTATGTTATTAAAATTTTATTTTATTAAAACATAAAACATAACCCGCGGTCCTTTAGGTTGTTAGGTTAAAACTAGAAAATTGGTCCCATATGCACGACAAGAAAAAGACACCGAGTCAACGTCCTGCATTTTCGATACGAGACAGTCATAATTTTCTAATTCATAATTTGCGAGTCATACAGACAAGATACATACACATTTATATAAATCTACATAGATAGATAAAAACACAAATCCTTCATTCACTCGTTTAAAGTTGAACACACTCATAAGTTATTCTGTATACTGGGTGAGACAGAAACAAATCGTTCGTTGAAATCACAAACATTTTCTAAAATTAGTCAAATGGAAGGTATTAAGTATATCAGGTCTAACTGAAACGTTTCCTAAAGAGCGTGTACCACCCTCTAGGAAACGCTTCCTAGAGGCTGGTACACGCCCTCAATTTCTATTGTTTTTATATTTTTTGTGATGGGATTTCCTAAGAGTCTCGGTGAGAAAATAATCATAATTAAATTTTTCAAGTTTTTTTCTGAATAATAAATAAATCTACTTAAAAGTTTTGAAAAAAATTCAAACACACAAAATCAGAAGTTTAGCGATAGTCAGCTAATATGGGACAATAGCTATTGCAGGACACTGATTTTAAAATATTGTGCGACCTTTCAGCTTGTGCAGCAATCATAAATATTGGTACATTTCCTACATTGACCAAGTGACTTTGGGAATTGTATGCAATAACCGGTCATTGTATACAATTCCCAATTATCTACTTGTACCGTAACATATACAATACCAAATTGTATGCATTTGATTACATAAAATTTCGATCCGTAAATAATAGTAATGCTATAGGATTTTGTTGTTTTCAATAATGAATCGTCACGGAAAAATTACCAAACTCGAAGAAAAAAATGTGCAGATAGATTGCTGTGCTCTGACGGTAATCAACAAAAATTTTGTTTATTAAATAAATTTGAGGTTTTTTTTTCTCTCTCTCTCATTTAAACATATTTTTGGACATCCAACAGAGCCAACCGCTTCACTTTATAGATACAGTGCACTCAAGAACCGAACACAATGTATTTCGAGGAACCCATTTCTTTCGTTTATACCCTGTATAAAAGCTAATAATAAAATAATATATGAACTTAAAATACACAATAACTTTTGACAGCAAAAACTTGTTTTTTACTGTTTTACCATTGAAAAGAAAAAAATAAGAGAAAAACTCGTTATGTTATCAATTGCATAAACTTTTCGGATATGATCTCCTTTTTGAGGAATCAAAAAGATCTTAGGGTGGGTTGCGGAATATTTTACGTTTTTTGATATAATTTTTTAGTTCGTTTTAAAAGCAGAAATTCAGAAATTAAAGAAAATATCAAGCTCGATTTCGATCACTGAAGTTAAGTAACGTCCAGCGAAGTTGTACCATGTGGGTGTCCACGTGGGTTCGCGGCCTCGTGATACTGGCTATTGGTCAATATGGATAGCTGGTTTGCAAGTTTCCAGCGAATGGAGGGTAAAACCCCGCCTCAAATGACCAATTAATAAAAAAAAAGAATTTACCTGTCTACCAATTTGTAGAACTAGAAATATTTTTTTTTTTTTTTTTGGTGAA
>CM022883.1:18826854-18837502 GCA_012654025.1 Pachypsylla venusta | reverse complement strand
AAAAAAAAAAAAAAAATAGATAAGTATGGACATAATTTAATTTTATTTTAATTTAAACACCGAGGCGAGGGAAGCAAACCAGTTTCATTAGGTGACGGTCCTAAGCCTGTGTAAATAAAAAGGGTTTGATGTTAAGAAGGGCATCCAGCCTTTAACAAACTTTGCTTCAAACCAAATGGCCGGTCACCCCTCTCCCCCTAACCTTTTGAACGGCTTGGAATTTTTTGAATTTTGAAAAACTCTAGGGATAGGAAAAGGGTCATGACCAATCGAATGGTTATGATGCGATCCAGTTCTGACTCCCCGGAAGTGAATTTTATTGACAAAAAGTGTCCATTTCTCAAGAAATATAAATGGAATGGTACAAATATAAAATAATCAGGAAAGGAGCTAGAGGGGTTTTACCTTATACCTATAATACACCATAATTAGATATAAACCATCAATTGCATTCGAAAAAATAATAATTAATAAGCAATAAACGAAAAAAATAAAATTTTAAAAATGGGTCCATCGAGGAAAAAAAAATAACGTCCGCCATTTCAAATAGGTGTTCAAATAGGTCCGCCATTTCAAATCCTAATTTTACAAAAATTGTCTAAGGATTTTTGTATAGAGCTGATACCTTACATTCCTTCTTGTTAATATAGGTAGGTATATTCAAAAAATGATAAAACAATGTTGTCAACAACAATAGATAACTAAAAATGGCGGCCAAGTCAAAGCCGAAGTTACATTTGAAATGTGACACAAAATATTTTACACTTAAAAATTCATAAAATGTAATTCAAATTATTCTTTGCAAAGAAAAATTTCCTTGTTTTTAAAAATGTCTCCCTAGCGGGAAAGACTTGCGATTATGTCTTGACATTAAAACATAAAAATCTTGAGTTGATGACTTCAACATTAAACCAGAATGAATAAACTGTTAGAACGATTATATTAATTACTTTGAATACAGAGTTACACCTGTGACCCGTCAAAAGTTTTTGGAAATAAAGCTTGACAAAAAGGAAATTGTTATTGCTTAGGTATATTATATTTCTACTTCAACACGTTCAATGCCAGGTTACAGCCCCTGATCATTTTAGATAAGTCAATTCCCTATCTACTTGTACCTGTGACTTACGAAAACTTTTTGAGAAATTAAACTTGACAAAAAGGAAAATGTTATTGCTTAGGTATATTATATTTCTGCTTCAACACGTTTAATGCCAGGTTACCGCCCCTGATCATTTTAGATAAGTCATTTCCCTATCTACTTCCACCTGTGACTCACCAAAACTTTTGGAAATTAAACTTGACAAATAGGAAAATATTATTGTTTAGGTATATTATATTTCTGCTTCAACACGTTTAATGCCAGGTTACCGCCCCTGATCATTTTCGATAAGTCATTTCCCTCTCTACTTCCACCTGTGACTCACCAAAACTTTTGGAAATTAAACTTGACAAATAGGAAAATGTTATTGCTTAGGTATCTTATATTTCTACTTCAACACGTTCAATGCCAGGTTACCGTCCCTGCTCATTTTAGATAAGTCATATCCCGATCTTTTTGCACCTGTGACTCACCAAAACTAACATTTTGAAAATCATACTTGACAAAAAGACAAAGTATAGTATGTTATTGTACTTTACTCTTTTTTGCACGTGACTTATAAATTAAAAATAAACAGCAACAACAACAAAAAGAACAACACCAGCAGCAACAACAAGAAAAACAGCAACAGCGGCAACATCATAAACAATATCAATAACATGAACAACAGCAGCAACAACAACAACAAAAACAACAACCAGATGATGTCGTAACAGACGAAAGCGCTCGTTTTATTTGTAGTTTGATTATAATTAGACTACCTGTTTCGCCCGTGCTTCGCTACGGTATTTATATTGTTATCTTTGTTTTTCAAGGACAATCTAAATTCGGGGGGGGGGGGTTATCGGTGGTTGAAGAATCAGTCTTATTTCAGTCCAGGGTCGCCACGGGGAGGCTTCTTCAGTGACCCCTTGCTGCACCCAATCTGACCTTACCAATGCCACTGACCTTGCACTAAGAACAGCAAAGCACTGGCGAAAAAGATGATCATATTAGGCACTATCGGACTCGGAAAGTAAAGTAAGTGTAGTTTGATACAAAAATAATTTTTGAAATCTATAAAAACAACAACGACAGTAACAACAACAAAAACAACATCAACTTCCATGATAATCATTTTCAGGTGTTAGTCCTGGCGTAGCTGTCAATGCTTCCCCCCCCCCCCCAGAAAATCTTGTGTACGACCCTGCCTCCTGAGTGCCTACATATAGAAAACGACAAATAATACTTCTTGAGATATTTTGAGCACAAACAGATGTGCACACGGAGCAGTGACTGAGCAAATTGAGCTTTGAGCTCTGGTACCTCAAAACGTGATTTGGCACTGAAAACTCGAAATCGAAAAGTTTAGCCCATTACAATATTTTCTTCTTCTTTTTATAGATAAGAAAAGTCGTGTGATGTTCACACAAGATTTTTCTGCTATAGTTTCACCCTATATATTGTACTTAAATTTCAAACTTATAAAAATAAGTACCACCCTCACAAGCTATGTACATAACCATACAATTTTGAAGAACCCAACCCAGTAGAGCAATTATTTGAACTCGCACGTCACTCGAATCCCGTCAAGTAATTATATATAAGGAGTTGCTAATGAACTTTTCTTTGTGAGCTTTTAAGATATAAGTATGTTTTGTTGTTTCTGACACGATCCTAATTGAAACATATTTCCCCATGGGGGGGTCGTCTCTGTTCTTTTGTCTAATTGGGTTACGAACACTATTCTAGAGAACAACAAGCTAAAAGTCTTTTCTAGACCCTCCACCGACATCCTAAAATGTTTCTCACTTAACCCGCGATTGCAAAGATTGTTCGATTGAATCTGTCATTTTTACTTGTATCCCCTCTTAATTATTTGGCGGAGGAAATCATGCGCGAATATAGCCCTCTTGTTTGGGGGGGGGGCAAAATCGCATAATGTACCTAATAGAAAATTTAGAGGGGAGAGGGGGGACTCGCAACCTAGAGGTCTAATTTGTTAAAAGCTGTAGAACTTACCACAAATACCTTTCATGGCTACAACATGCATTCCAGGGAATATCAAAGCACCTACCTGAACGTTGACCTTGAGATCTTTCAATTGCAGTTTCTCTCTCTTTCTATCGCTCTCATTAACGATGCTTCATCCACTATTGCAATCTTGACGATTTTACAAAAAAGTGCCATGACGGATGACAGAATTTTTGACGATTTTTTTATTTACGTATTTCTATTTAGAACTTACCACAAATACCTGCCCACACTCAAGGGGATAAAACACACAGCGGATCACCATTCATTTGATTTTTTTATTTTTTTTTTACTTGATTAGGTATAACGAAATTTGAGAAACGCCGCCAGCTTAAAAAAACTGGGGGCGGGACACGTGCCATCCGGGCCCAACCTTATATCCGCGCTTGGAGGAAATACCAAGTCATTAATACACAATGCGAAATAAGTAGCAAACAAATTTTGATTGTAATCGCTCAAGTGCTTTCGATCAAACTTGGATGGATGGTGTTCATATGATTCGTATACAATCACAGATAAGCGTGGTACAGGAGTTGGATGGCATCAGGATCCCATATGTACTTGGCACTAGCTGATCACCATACTAAATGTTGTATAGCCTTTTTCTGTGATCTCTTGTATAAATGATTTTCGATTTTATGTTGGATTAGATTTTTCTCACAATGGGAGATTTATTTTGCAGCTTTTTGGTAGTTTTAACAGAGCCGGCCTACAATGAGGACGTTAAGAGCCAGAGCTTCAAATTTGAGCTAGAGATCCATATCAATGTTATAACGGTAAGAGCTAAAGCATCATAACAATGCCATATCAGTCAGAGCTAGAGCTTCATATAATTGCTATAACGGTAAGAGCTAGAGTTAGTCAATGTGGCTAGCTTCATATCATTCTTATATCGGTAAGAGCTAGAGCTTCATATCAATGTTATAATGGTAAGAACTTAATATTAATGTTATAACGGTAAGATCTAGAGCTTTATATCAAAGTTATAATGGTAAGAACTAGAGCTTCATATCATTGTTATAACGGTAAGATCTAGAGCTTTATATCAAAGTTATAACGGTAAGAACTAGAGCTTCATATCAATGTTATAACGGTAAGATCTAGAGCTTTATATCAAAGTTATAACGGTAAGAACTAGAGCTTCATATCAAAGTTATAACGGTAAGAACTAGAGCTTCATATCAATGTTATAATGTTAAGTTCTAGAGCTTCATATCAATGTTATAATGTTAAGTTCTAGAGCTTCATATCAATGTTATAACGGTAAGAACTAGAGCTTCATATCAATCTTATAACGGTAAGAACTAGAGCTTCATTTTGTTGATCGCCTAACAAAATGTGGCGGGTTAAAATATGATTTATGAAATATTAGATGTTATTTTCACGAACGCCTTTATTGTGTTTCTAGAAGTAATTATTTTAGCGGATTACTCCGGACAAAATGGAAGCGTAGCAGTGGCGGGTTAAAATATGATTTATGAAATATTAGATGTTATTTTCACGAACGCCTTTATTGTGTTTTTAGAAGTAATTATCTTAGCGGATTACACCTGACAAAATGGAAGCGTAGCAGTGGCGGCTTAAAATATGATTTATGAAATATTAGATGTTATTTTCACGAACGTCTTTATTGTGTTTTTAGAAGTAATTATCTTAGCGGATTACACCTGACAAAATGGAAGCGTAGCAGTGGCGGCTTAAAATATGATTTATGAAATATTAGATGTTATTTTCACGAACGTCTTTATTGTGTTTTTAGAAGTAATTATCTTAGCGGATTACACCTGACAAAATGGAAGCGTAGCAGTGGCGGGTTAAAATATGATTTATGAAATATTAGATGTTATTTTCACGGAAATCTTTATTATATTTCTAGAAATAATTATCTTAGAGAATTACACCTGACAAAATGGAAGCGTAGCAGTGGCGGGTTGAAATATGATTTATGAAATATTAGATGTTATTTAGATTACACCTGACATAAAACATTAAATGTGATTTTAGTTTTTCTTTTTTTTTTAATTATTAATAGACCCCTGTGGATAGGTGGACTTAAAAAGAATACTTCCAAGGCACCCAAGACCATACCGGTAGTGATGGACGGCGAGATGAGAAATTCTCGTCTCGTATTTTTTACTCGATAGTCGCGAGACGAGGTCTTGTCTCGTCTCGTGAAATCTCGAGACGAGACGAGACCCTGCCTCGTCTCGTTTTGTGAAAATACGAGAAATTTCTGGTCTCGTAAAAAACTAAGACTTTTCGGATTTTTTTTCCCCTCATTATCACAATTGTACATAAGTATCTACGTGTTACATTTTCTCATCATAATATACCTGCCCACGGACCCAACGGACATGAACGGCAAAATAAGCTTTTGGTGGAAATCGAATATATCGTTGACGGCGTTTTTGCCGCTTTTTAGCGGTTTTCGCATATCCTGCTTAAAATAAAAAGGGTAATAGCTAGAACTTTAAACTTGTAATATATTCATGGCCGCTAATTGGAGGTTAAGGCCGCTTTTTGGCGGTTGTGCCTAAAACCAGAATGGAAAAAGGTAGAACTTGAAATTTGTTGCCTATTCATATCAATTTCATACAAGAAATTGACAAATACAACTTAGGTTGAAGTGTAATATATTGTTGGCCACTAATTAGCGGTTGAATGCCGTTTTTGGCGGTTCCGCATTCCGTATAAAACCATTAGTACGGAACTTGTTGAGTATTTTTTTGTTTTCCTCATAATTTGAAGTTCATTACTTAATAATTAGGTTCTAACTATGTAAGAGCCTATTCGAATGATATATATTCGGATGATTATGTGATCCTGCTTCCTACAAAGAACAGGATGCCATAAACTAACAGAGGTTTTCTTAGAGCTCTTGGGGATTTCCTCTATAAAAAAATGCATCCGTTCTGTTACCTCCTGGGTGATGAAATCCAAACCCCTATTAAAGAAGACAAATACTGGATCACAAAAATACCAATATCACAAAAATCGATTAACATTTCAGGGAGATATTAACCTTCATGGAACCGAAGATTCTGACACCCCAATAGGACCGAAGAAGGTACCCGGGTACCTGCCTTACTTTACCGTTGAAACACATACTTTTCTTAGAATTCTGATCTTTTCTCATTGATTTTATTTGTTATTGTAAATTTTTATGCGATTTCTGAATGAAATGGTTAAAAATCTTTAGGAAATGAATCAAAACAATTCATAAATCAGTCCATTGTCTTTGGAATGACCCTGCCAAAATTAATTGGGCAGAAGAAATTGTCATCAATATGAAATATATCTCCAACCTGTGATGTTTTATTGTAAAAATCAAATATTATTTGCATTTATTTTTTAATCCTAAGTGTTATTCAAAGTGTTTTCAACATGAATTCTCATAACATGAGCATTGTTGTGTCATATTTGAAGATGATGACTATTCATAACATGAGCATTGTGTAATATTTGAAGAAGATGACTATTCATAACATGAGCATTGTGTCATATTTGAAGAAGATGACTATTCATAACATGAGCATTGTGTCATATTTGAAGATGATGTCTATGATTCAGATGACAGTGTCGAAATAGACGTTGGAAATATTCACATAGCAAAAGACAAGACAGAATGGTATACATTTCCAACAAAAGAGTTTGAGACTTAGAGGACCTAACCCTGAAGATAGCCCCATGAAAAAAAAAAAAAAAANAAAAAAAAAAAAAAAAAAAAAAAAAAAAAAAAAAAAAAAAAAAATCTGTGATGTGTCACAAAGTTTCCATTTTGAATTCCGTCAAAATTGGCCTTGAAATTTAGCTTCGCTCCTATTTTGGGACACCCTGAATGAAACCTAAACTGAGAGATGTTTAGTGTTTTACGGATATTCATCACTGAACAGATGTTAGTTGATCTGAAACATCAAAATGAGATTGTCCTCCTTGTCAACTCAGTGATTGTATTTTTTGGCTCATAACCATTATTCTTAAAAGCAAACACGTGTCTGGAAAATTCCCTGCCGACCTTATGAAACTACCTTCAACCAACCAACCTTCCGTATCTAGGTTACACTTGTAACACTTGTGTGTTACAGGTGTAACCTAGATATAGAAAGCCAAATACTTACACTTCAATAATTTGGGTGACTTGGGATACCGTGGCAAGTAAAACCATAGGCAGATAAAATACTTTAACTTCAACTGAATATAATAAATTATTATATTCAAGTGAAGATATAGTATTTCAACTGCCTTCTTTAAACTCACGGCAGTGCCAGGCCAAGTTCCAGAAGACACCAGTGTATCCTTACACAAAGCAATTCACCTGGCAGACCGGCAGATATCCGGTTCTATAAAACAGATAGTTCACAGAAATGTCTACTATATTCCGGCACCATAGCCAAATTTTGCATGAAGGAAGATATTTATATGCCATTAATCCTTCTGTATCTAGGTTACACTTGTAACACTTGTGTGTTACAGGTGGTAACCTAGATACAGAAAGCCAAATATAAGAAATATAAGAAAGTATTATAGTCAAGTGAAGATATAGTATTTCAACTGCGTTCTTTAAGCTCACGGCAGTGTGCCAGGCCAAGTTCCAGAAGGCACCAGTGTATCCTTTCACAAAGCAATTCACCTGGCAGACCGGCAGATATTCGGTTCTATAAAACAGATAGTTCACAGAAATGTCTACTATATTCCGGTACCAGAGCCAAATTTTGCATGAAGGAAGATATTTATATGCCATTAAATTAAATTCACTCAAAACAGTTTCGAATTAGGGAAGAAGATGCATAACTAGTAGCTGCTTTCCCACTGCACGTAACATTTTGTTGCTGCTACACGATGCAACAAAATGTTGCAGAGGTATATTTTCCTTTGAAACACAATGCAACAAATTCCATTTTAATTTGTCTTAACATCTCTTTAACATCTATTGGTCGTTCAAGACGGGGGTTTTCCCCTCCATTCGCTGGAAATTTGCAAACCCGCTACCCACAATGACCTCACCCAGCCTGGATTGGGCCAGAAAAATAGCCAGCATCAAGAGGGTGCGAACCCACGTGGACACCCACATGGAACAAACAACCTCGCTGGACGTTGTTTAACTTCAGTGATCTAACGGGAACTGGTGCACGTTGAATACACCAGTTCCCTTTAGATCACTGAAGTTAAGCAACGTCTAGCGAGGTTGTTATATGTGAGTGTCCACGTGGGTTCGCGCCTTCGTGATATTTGAAATTTTCCGGCCCAACCCAGGCTGGGTGAGGTCAATGNAAAAAAAAAAAAAAAAAAAAAAAAAAAAAAAAAAAAAAAAAAAAAAAAAAAAAAAAAAAAAAAAAAAAACATACATACATTGTACTCATTACGGCAAATTGATGACATAACTACATAAGTGTACAAAAGACAAGATAACGATAAGCAGAAATATTGATTTCATAAATGTATGTGCCTTGAATCGACAGATTTTTCAACGGCCGATTCGAAATTTCCGGTGTTTTAATAGCGACCATATTTGAACGATTTCATGGATGTTAATTTCGTCAACCCGCGAATTGCCGACTGATGAATTTTGGAGAAAGTTGGGGGGAGTCGCACCCCCCCATACCACCACTCGCTGCGCCCCTGTTATGGGCACCTTAATAATTATACATGTGTATGCATTTTTATTTCACATAAATATCGTCTTGTTAGCTGAATCGTGGCCGACCGTAATCGCCTCCTGACCGATCGCTCTGTATCCGCCCCTGACATTGCGTGCAAATTGTTCTGTTTATTTCACTTGTTTTTTTTTAAAAAACCAAGCTCTACCCTCATCTGTACAAGTGTTCATAATATTCCAGCATATTGCCTATATTGCTGTCAACGAGAGAAGATTCAATTGTTTCTAATGTTATTCCTATTTTTATTTTTCCTTCGACGCATTACATACAAGTGATTAAGTCTCAATCGAAATTGTCGAGAAACTGGTTTCTTCCTACTGCATTGAACGTGTGTAAATAATGTTCTTTTGGAAGACGGAATTTCACCGTCGGATTCCATTTTAAGAAATTAATAATTTGAAATAATTTTGATTTGCAAAAATAAAATGAATTGAACTTTTATATTTTTAATATTGACTGAAAAAGTTGATGTGTGGAAAAATTAGAAAATTCCATAATAATTATTGTTGGCTACAAGCGTACGCCACATTCTAAATTGATTCTAACGCACTTGTTGCAAAGGAACCAAATTCGCGAAAAACCCGAAAAAAATTNGGAACTAATAAAAATAAAAAAAAAAAAAAAAAAAAAAAAATTGGTTAATTAAATTATTATTTTTTCTTTTCTCATTTTAGAATCAAATTTGGATCATATAAATCAGGACATTCAAAATTTAATTAATGGTATAGCCGATGTAGAACGACAATATTCAGAATATGAAAATGGCCAATCGGGAAATATAAATGTATTGCATCAGCTCATAGAAACTCGTACAAACGAATTGGAAAACTTATTGAAGCAAGTAAATGAAAAAATTGAAGAACTAAACCAGTTGGAAGAAGATATAAATAAAGAAAAAGGGGGAAAAGAATTGAAAGGTCAAAGTTCAGAAAGCAGTGGAAAGAATTCGAATAATGTGACGGGAAGATTGAATAATATGAGGGAAAAATTGAATAATATGAAGGGAATTTTGAATAATTTAAAGAATAGATTTAATGCTGTGAAGGAAAGATTGGATGATAGATTTGGAGCTGGAGCAGAGTCCACTTCAGCAAATTAGTGTAAAGAAATATAATTTGAATAATGTCGGAAGGATTGAATAATATGAAGGAAAAATTGAATAATATGAAGGAAATTTTGAATAATATAAAGGAAAGATTTAATGCTGTGAAGAAAAGATTGGATGATAGATTTGGAGCTGGAGCAGAATCCACTTCAGCAAATTAGTGTAAAGAAATATAATTTGAATAATGTCGGAAGGATTGAATAATATGAAGGAAAAATTGAATAATATGAAGGGAATTTTGAATAATATAAAGAATAGATATAATAATGTGAAGAAAAGATTGGATGATAGATTTGGAGCTGGAGCAGAATCCACTTCAGCAAATTAGTGTAAAGAAATATAATTTGAATAATGTGACGGAAGGATTGAATAATATGAAGGAAAAATTGAATAATATGAAGGGAATTTTGAATAATATAAAGAATAGATATAATAATGTGAAGAAAAGATTGGATGATAGATTTGGAGCTGGAGCAGAGTCCACTTCAGCAAATTAGTGTAAAGAAATATTATTTGAATAATGTGACGGAAGGATTGAATAATATGAAGGAAAAATTGAATAATATGAAGGAAATTTTGAATAATATAAAGGAAAGATTTAATGCTGTGAGGAAAAGATTTGATGATAGATTTGGAGCTGGAGCAGAATCCACTTCAGCAAATTAGTGTAAAGAAATATAATTTGAATAATGTGACGGAAGGATTGAATAATATGAAGGAAAAATTGAATAATATGAAGGGAATTTTGAATAATATAAAGAATAGATATAA
>CM022883.1:18787518-18801416 GCA_012654025.1 Pachypsylla venusta | reverse complement strand
AGTCATGAATTAACATAAAAAATAAAAAGACAAAATTAGACAGAAAAAAAATGAGAGAAGCAATGAGACAAAATGTAAATAATAGATAAAGAGGAAACCTATAGGTAGTAAAAGAAAAATACGTAGTAAAAGTTTTTCTGTAAAACAGTGAATGAAAATAGAGCTGGCAAACGAGGTAACTTCAATCTACACATAATAATATTTCACTTAAACTTTCCTTTCGCAATGTTGCTTTTAAGTCTTTTTGAGAGATGATACCTAATTGATAATATTATTGGATTTTTCAGACTCTTTAGTCGCTTTACTAACAATTTCGTTGTCATCCTGCAAACGTCTCAGTTCCAAGATCTTTATTAAAATTGTGTTTGTAAAATAGCATTTGACGGGAAAGTGTTTCTTATAGCTTACAGTGAACTCTGCGATTCTGCGAATCGGTGCAAACAATGACTGATAAGCACTAAGCTGATTGGTAATTTGATCATAGAGATAACACATAAGTTTGAAGATAGACATTAATTCGGTAAAATAAATACTGATTTCGGGGAGCAGCTTAAAGACTTGAAGATGGTCCTCAAACGGAAATCCGTAAGAATAATTATTATTGTACTCGTCGCTCGTCGTAGAACATAGAACGCGACTCTTATAGGGTGCTCTCATGCAGCCGCTTTTTCGATTACCGATTACTTACTGCTTTGTTAAGCACATTACCTCGATTAAAGTGGTCAGTATAATCCAGGATGATCAACTCTCAGAACGAATCATATTAATAATTACATCGTATTGTTTTTCCAAGTGTTCTCTGGGAGAAATAACCGTTAATATTTATCGTATTATTTAAAAATAATATAATTTATGTTTCTAATCATTTTCCTGGTTACATATATTATTTATATTGAAAAAAATAAATAACTGACATCAATTATTATTTAAATACTCATTTTGAATATCAAAACATGGAGATGTGCCAGTAAGTGGGCTCCAAAAAACAAAATAATTTGTTTTATAAAATATGCTGAGTAACATGCTTTATTATACGCCAAGTAAGTATTGTTCGATCTTCGGATTCCCATAAGAACATGTGTATTTGTTTTTTCCTTGCTTATATGTAAACAATGTATGATACCTATGCGATATGATAGCTAAATAAGCGACTGTCCGAGAGCACCCTAAGACTTATTTTAAGGGTAAGGAATATAAGAATGACCCGCTCCAAAATCACTCTAATAGTTGGTAGGAAAATAAAATGTAAATTTAAAATCTCTTCTGGAAGATTTGCCTTTTTAAAATACCTACAAAAGCATTTAATCTGATTATTGAAGTTAAGCAACGTTGGATGTATGAAGTACTTGGTTGGGGATCCGCTCGGAGATATCACATGGAACCATTTTTGATTGCAGAGAAACGGCAGGGGAGACTGAAGCTCAATTTCAGTTTACTTAGTTGTAAAATATGGGTGCTTCCAAATTCCAAAGCTGCTTTGGAGTTTAGAATTGAAAATAATTATTGAACCTATCCGCCCAGATTGGTGCAAACTTTAATCGTACGTCATTCAAACTGTGCAATTTCCGTACGGTTGGCAACAGATGTAGTGAATAGTTCTTATAATTTCCGTTATGTTGAGGTAGCAGCACATTCCCCTCAAGTGCTCTGGACTAGTCAGTCAATTATTATTTTGGTCGTGAATACATACGTAATGTTAGCAATACTCTCCTCATACCCAGATTTATAAAAAATAATGTATTTCTCTTGTCAATATGTCAATTAAGCTACATCGACCGTTCAGGTCTTTCAATATTAGATTAAAATTAATATTTCATTTCTAAGGAGGTGGGAGTATGGTATTGTTCAAAATATTTGTGACACTAGCGAAATACTCACCAACCCACTAAAATCCCATCCTCTGACGCTTACACCGAAACCAGAATAAACATAATTTCGGAGATAATTTTGGTTTATTTTCAACCATGAAAAGGTTTCTTATACCGAATATTATAATAGCTAGAATGAAAAATCATTAATATACAAAAAAGAAATATTAAGACTAGCAGGATACGCCCGCTTCGCTTTACGTCTTAAAGGCATGGCCGTTCCCGTGTTACATAAATATCTCTTCTCTCACTCCAATGTATTTCTTATGGGGATTGTTTACTTTTCGCGATTTCTACCCCTTAAAATTAAAATGTTGCAAAATCCTTAGTGCACACTTACATGGTGCAACAAAGGTCCCTGCCAAATTTCAAGTCTGTAGCATTAATTGTTTCGGCTCTTACGTTGATCAGTCACTCAGGACATTGTCTTTTATATATAAAGATGTTTGTAGTCATTATAAATTTATAAAATAATTTTGAGTACAAATTTTTCACGAGCACGGTTCACTAGACATTGATGAAAGCGCTCGTTACTCAACAATAAGACTTGTACTACTTGTAGTCGATACAAAATTATTTTAGAAATTTACATTGCATAATATGTGACTCAACAATGTTATTGTAGTCTAAAGGAAATTATGAAATCATTTTAGAAATCAGCAAAATAACAAACCCATGTTCTATGTCGGTAGAGATTTTTTACATTCGGGTCACCTTAATGATCTACTGTAAGCAGATACTGAAGATCAGTACGAGAATGTCCGGACGATCTGACAACATCACTCTAAACGATAACCGGCAACTATTTTATTCAGCACTGGCTGGTTTTGTAGGTCTCCATTCTGGATTCATACCAGAACCAATTTTACCGTGACGTCTTTCCCAAATCATGCGATGCTTTTGTTTCATGTAAGCTGTTTCAACAGTTTGATGGAAACCCATATCTCCATCTGTAAATGAAAAGTAAATCTGTAAATGTAGAGTTTCTTTGTGGTAAGGCCTAACAGCATCTTCATGTGGGTATCACAGCATTAACAAAAGCCTCATACACTTATAATCTCTTGATACAGGGTTGGCATAAAAAAAAACACTGTTGAACAGTACTTATAACGTTTCAAACCAAAGAATGACCATCAATGTTCTTTTAACATAAATACAGTTTGTTTTAAACATGCCAACCCTGCTCTTAAATATTCAACCAAACCTAATCTTTGTACTGTCACCACTGGTCACTACTCATATTACTCAATCGTCCTCACGAGGCTGAAAGCATTCCGAAATCACAAGCACTAAGTAATTTTGGTAATTGAAGAGACATTGTTTTATATGTCTTACCTTTATGGGTAAACAATTAGTGATTTAGGCATATTTTTTTAGCTTAACGTCTAATTTATTAACATCTAAAGAATTCGAGACTCGAAAATTTCATAAGTAATTTTGAAATTTTCATATTTTTCTGTCGTACCTGAAATTTTCATTTTTTCCCTTCGGAGTTTTTTTTATCCTGGTATACTCTCCTTACTCTATTTACAATATTGACATACCTAACTCCAGGGCAAAAAAGATCAATTTTAACATTCTCAATTTTCCAGTTAACTCAGGTTCCTGAGTTTGGAAACACCCTATTATAATACTATAGCTATAGGAATAGGATATAACTATATATAGGATGTTTTCAAAATAATAATATAAATTTCCACTTCTTTTTTTTTTTTTTTTTCATCATAAGATCTCATTGACATCTCCTCGAGACGGAGTTTTACGTTCTATTCGTCGAAAACTTACAAACCAGCTACCTAAATTTGAAATGACGAGTTTTTGGTAGGTAAACAGCTGAAAAGGATTACCCGTTTCGCTGTCAAAAGGATTTGGAGATTTTGAAATGTGACATTTTCATGATCTTTTGCGGTTGACCTTTTCGGTGGGGGGGGGTCTTCAAGGAGACATTTTTCCTCAAATCTTACATTTTGGTGGGATACATAATTAGCAATGCTTTTCACTTTTTTCCAAACGGAAGGTCCCGATAGCCAGTTTCAAACTAGGATATTTTCAACAGATCTGAGCTCTATATTTTACACAATAAAACTTACATTTAGAGAACCAAGCCTCTTCAGCCTCTTGGTAAGTCTTCAGCAAAGGGTCACAAACTTCTCTATTGCCTTGCCCATGGTACATGATACATTTACTCCATCTGTCTCTCAGAATGTTCAAAATAACACTCTCTACTTTCCTGAAACAGAAATTAGTTTTTTATAGTGTATATTTTCTTCTGGAAAAATCGTGGGTCAAGTAAAAAATTAACTTTTACATCTATTTGATTATTTTCAATAATGAAACCTTTGTCATTGTCACGAAAAAAATAACCCCTTAAAATTTAATACCTATTTTATATTTCAAGGTATGGAGAATACATTAAAAAAATATACCTCAAAATTTAATATTTTACATTTCAAGGTATGGAGAATACAATAAAAACTGATTTTGACGAAATTTGGTAGGGTTCCATACTACCTTGAAACGTAAAATATCTTTGGGGGTGGGGGTAATTTTTTCGGCAGTGATAATAAAAAACCCTTGTGTCACATTGGCAGATTTTTTACTTTATTCATTACCTACTTTTACTTTCTCTGATGTAAAGTCATACGATACATAATAAATAAAGTAGTATGGGAGTGAATAGCTACATTGATTGTACATCATTCAACAAAATTATTTCTAAAAATACTCGTCATTTTTAATACTAAACTTTGAATCGATATTGTCCATTTTTTTAATATCTTACAATTTTTCATCTAATTTCTACTAATCGAAAAAAGCTTGAAATGTTTGAGTATTGATAATTTTCCAAATATGTAGGTTCTCGCTATGTTTGGCATAACCTAGGCTGGGTGAGGTCAATGTGGATAGTTGGTTTGTAGGCTTCCAGTGAAAGGAATTATTGACCTCACCTAGCGTTTACTACTATACTATTTTGCTTCTTATGGATTCTTGCCATCAGATGCACAGCAGTAAGGTTATGATAATCTATTTAACATTTCTAATAGTATGTAAAATCTATACTAATATTTGTCAATGAAAAATTAAAATTATAATAGAGGGTCCCCCCCATTCCCGTCTCCAATGACCTTAGATGTTCGTCCACAGGATGACCTGGAACGTATACAATCACTGTTCCAGCCAAGCCAAAGGCTATTTCTACCATTTTTCCAAACCTAAATCCAAAAAATGGGAAGAACCGTTCAAGAGTAACTCCACTACAAAAACAGCAACAACCTTAGATGTTAAAAAGGCCAAGGGCTATTTCTACCATTTTTCCAAACATGAAACAAAAATGGAAAGAACCCTTCAAGAGTAACTCCACTACAAAACCAGCAACAACCTTAGATGTTAAAAATAATTAAAATAATAATTAATGGCTACTCCAATAATTTAAATAATTAATGGCTACTCCAATAAATCAAATAGTTAATGGCTATCACACCAATTCTTTAGAAAAATCAATCTCTGAATTTTGAATTTAACAAAACTAAAAAAAAAAAAAAAAATCCAAATAGAATATAATGTTTTTCGAAGACGTACGTGAAAACAAAACAATTGAATCAAAATTAAACATTGAAAATGTTTACGAAATTCGAACATATTTCGAGCAAACACCAGAAATGAAAAACAAAGAATTGTACGAAATGTTACTTAAAATAATTCCACAAATTGAATATGAAAAAGTAGAATTCGATGATTGTTTTCAACAAATGGATTGGAATGAAGACGGAAAAGTCAATTTTACAGATTTTCTCGATCATATTTTGAGTGAATTAAAAATCAAGGAAACATTTCTAAGCAATCAGCTTGCCGATGACGGCGAACAGGAAACAATTTCGAAAAATCAAAAACCCATCGATAAAACCATTCTTACTGCTGACTGTAAAGGAAACAAATTTCATTCAATCCGAACGATTCATTTCTTCCCGAATAAAAAATCCGGTGATTCGTTAGGCTATTATGTAACAACTCACAGAGATTTTCAAATCATTTTCTGGTCATTTGAAATGAAATTTATAAATAAAGTTCAACTCTCACTACCAGGGCTGACAGAATTTAAGTTTAACAAAAAAGAAAAGTTAAGACCACAATTAGAAAGTGCACGAAAAAAATTTCAAAAAGATTCTCCTGAGTTTTATGTATTTTTCTTAGAAGATGTAGATCTTATGGGATTCTATCTTGTATGTGATACAACTATTTCGTTCATTGACATTACAACACTGAAGCCAAAATACGTCATGAAGGATTTGCCCATCAGCATATCTTGTGTACATTATTTTTGTGACGGAAGTCAAACATCGAAATTGATTCTCGGAGGTGTTTATGGAGGATTGTTGCTATTTGAGTTTCAGAAGGGTTGGAGTTTTTCCAACACGAAAAATAGCGTATTTCTAGAAGATTACATAGTGGAAACATTCAATAACATACGGACTCACGAAAATATAAAAATAGACAGTTTTAATTGCCATCAAAATACGTTTGTCAATCAAATCCAGTATTGTAAATCTCTTAAAAGCATAATTTCAGTTTCTATGAATAGTTGGCATTCAGAAAAGCCAATTCGAACTTTAGCTTTGACAAAACTTATCATGGGAATTTCCGGGAAAATTATTTCCAAAAAACAAACAAATTATTATGGAACATTTGAAAATATGAACGCATTTTTTGTTGAAGAAGAAAATAAGTTTATCTTTACCGGTGGTTGGGATGGTGTGGTCCGACAATGGAACATGTCAAACTTGGAAACAGCTGAAATGGAATGCCAAAAACACGACACTCCTATTGTTGGCATACACTATCATGCGCACTACCGTCAGATCATTTCATTTTCAACCGACAGTATCATAAAAATTTGGGATACTATATCTACGTCATGTATACAAACTTTCACACAGGCTAAAGATCATTTGTCCTGTAAAAATCCACTCTGTTTTTATTTCTGTCATTTATCAGAATGTATTATCATTGGCGGAAACAAACTTGTGGTCATTCCATATGGAGATTATCTCATTGAGAAACAAGTTGGTGGCTTTACATGTCATTCTCCTATCACACATGCGCAGTATAGTAACAAAATAGAAATATTAATTGTATGCTATAAAAGTTCTGACATTCATGCGTGGGATACGTTCAAAAATGTTATCGTTTATGTAATTAATAACGCGCATGCTCAACGTGTTAGACAAGATTTTGTTCGATATGAGATCACTTCTCTTACTATAGATGAGGAGAACGATTCGTTCATAACGGGAGCAACTAATGGGAGTGTACATGTGTGGGGAATCAAAACTGGCATGAAAATGAAAAAAGATACAATAGCGAGCTCGACAAATATCTCTCAGAATACACCAGTCACGTTTGGTTGTCGATATAAGAATCGAATCCTGGCAGCCGGATGGACAAAAGAAATTACTGATATCGAAGTTGTCACACCACATCGGAAGACTTGGAGAAATAGACATGATTTTGTTACTACGGGTGCCTTACTAGGACATGACTATATGCTTACTTGCCATATCAATGGAGATTTAGTATTCTGGAATTTGGCTTTTTGTCAACCATTTTGCAAATACAATATACGTAATGCTATTCAACTTTCTTCAGAAGGAAACGTAGCAAAAGTTGTCAATGAAAGCAGTGAAAATAAATCCATCAAAATAGACAACGAATCTTCAGTCAATGCGGTTGTGTGTTTCAAAAATCGACCCTTACAACGAGACACTGGATTGCTATTATTTTCCGTACAGCCATCTGGATGTATTCAGTGTTGGAATACATATGGATTTTTGAATCAATTCAAAGCAAAGTCATATAAACTTGCCAATGTAAGCTGTCTAGCTATGGATGTCGAAGAAAAATATCTATTCACAGGTACCGTTCATATACTTTCATATCTGATCCTGGAATCCTATTCCACCTTTAAAAAATCATCAAAGTTATAATAGGCTGCATTTTCAAGAAAGGTAGTGACAATTATTATTGACTGAATGAAATGCACGCCTAGTTTTAACACGACGAAAGTTCTTTTATCTGTTTGTACCAAGATAACTCTAGGACGCCTTATCTGATTTCGTGAAATTTGGTATAAACATTCATTATACATAAAATTAGGTGATGAGTTTTTAGGCAATATTGGGACAAATGGTGGTCAACTTAAATGAGTGATGTGTACAGTTCACAGAACCACTAGTTTTAAAATATGTTCATACATTGAAGGGGAGTTTCTTATATGATTTGAATCACTGGTGTTTCAAAGTCCGATTTCCATCAAACTTGTTTCAATGGCATATGTTTCTTAAAGTATAAGAAAACTATGAATCCCTGAAAAATGCAGATGAAAGTTAGTGAACGGTGAACAAGCATGAAAAACTAAAACATGAAGCTCATATACATTATACATATAAATATATGTAAATGTTAAGGTTTCATTTATAAAAATGGTCTTTAAATATACTGCCCGAACAAAAATCCTTTTACACCGACAGTTTTTTGGGTGCTATTATTATGTGGTAAATATTTCCAATTCACAAGGATAAAATTCCATGGATTGGCTTGGTTTGAACCCTCGCCCTACTGTTTACTCGGTGTTAAAGCTGTAGATTGGTACGACCCAGCATAACCTTGCCAAAACCTAATGTTTTGATTTTTTCCCTCAGGATTAACATCTGGATACATTAAAACTTGGTTTATAGAAAGCTACTGTTATCCCGCGAATCACAAACCTATATCTCTGCCCAATTTGAGATACACATTTCCATTCCTGTGGAGAAGCTTATTCAAATCAAGATCAGAAAGAGCATTAATATCAAACCAAATGAAAGACGTAATGTTGGTCAACTCATTTCGTGCTCACATGGCAAGCGTATCGTCAATATCTTATGCGAATAAAAATCAAATACTGATCACTGCCAGTAGTAATAAAACCATCAGATTGTGGCACTTGAGCGGAACTTTCATAAGTAATAGTTTGTTCTAATATAATGCTCTTATTTAGTTTTTACAAAATTTCTAATTAGTTTACCTAGACAATCTGGACATCCATATGTGTCACTAGCAGATTTACCTTGCGCTTCGCCATGCAAACAAGGTTGGTAATTTGTTTACCTAGACAATCTGGACATCCATATGTGTCACTAGCAGATTTATCTTGCGCTTCGCCATGCAAACAAGGTTGGTAATTTGTTTACCTAGACAATCTGGACATCAATATGTGTCACTAGCAGATTTACCTTGCGCTTCGCCATGCAAACAAGGTTGGTAATTTGTTTACCTAGACAATCTGGGCATCAATATGTGTCACTAGCAGATTTACCTTGCGCTTCGCCATGCAAACAAGGTTGGTTATTTGTTTACCTAGACAATCTGGACATCCATATGTGTCACTAGCAGATCTATCTTGTGCTTCGCCATGCAAACAAGGTTGGTAATTTGTTTACCTAGAGAATCTGGACATCCAGATGTGACATTAGGAGATTTATCTTGTGCTTCGCCATGCATTCAGACGTTGCTGTGTTACTGTTTACTGCTATTTTATTATTGTTGAAGTGTTGAAGATTTCTATACTAGAAAATATCTGTTAAAAAGGGGGGGGGGTCAGAGGGAAATAATTGAAACTTAAACTTAAAGTCTCTTTATTTTGATATTACTTTTTGTTCTGAGGCGCACCTTCGCATAAAATTTCAGCTTTCTCGCTCATCCCTAGTGATACTTCTTAATTTTGGGTTTTTTGGTGGAACCGGCCCCCATAGTGAGCATCGCCATAATTTGGAAAATTCAATATTTTACTCAAGGATATTACTTTTTGTACTGCGGAACACCTTTGTATTAAATTTCAGCCTTCTCGCTCATCCCAAAGTGGTACTTCTCAATTCCGATTTTTTGGTGGTAAAAACCGTCCATAAATCGGGAAGAAACTAGAAATTTTCAATTTTTATATTTTTTAGAGGGTCTTTATATACTATTTTGAGTAATTTTTCGTTATCTCCTTTAGTTTGCCCAGAAAAAAATTAAAAAAAGACCCGCTAAAAAGCTATAATGCACCTACATACTTATTACGCACCTAAATACTAAAAGGGATCTGTGTGCCAAGATTCAAGTCTCCAGGTTTAGCGATCGTGAAGCTACGTTGATTATCAGTCAGTCAGTATACCAACTGGGCTTTGCGTTTTATAAGTATAGATAAATAGATATCTATAAAATTATAGATAAACAATAATAAAATAGATATTGCTATTTTATTATTGCTTTGTTCCCAAGATTATGAAAAAATAAAAAAGCAATCTGTTTGCGATTATATCTTAAATGCCTCACCTTGCACATGTGTGCATAGCTACATAGGTTATCGCAGTGTTATTTTCTATTTACATATTTCAGGTACACTTGGTGACACAAATGAAAGTATACAAATCTTAAACGAATTATATATACCAAAACCTCCCTACAAAATACCACTATGTTTACAAAGAAATATCTCAATGGGTAGTCTGAAAGTATTCACCAGAGAAAGTACAACCAAACAACTCAGTATCAAAGATAAGCAAAAAGAAGATCCATATTTTGAACAATATCCAATGACATACGGGGAAAAACAAATAATAAAAAAGAATCAACTGCAACGTACACTAGATGACTACGAAGCTAGCCAGGAAACACAAGAGCCTAATGGTGATATAGGTGATATTGGAAATAGTACTGACCTTTCCACCGAATACAATATTGGATCGGATACTGATCAAACAGATGAAAATGGATATGTCCCGTTGTGTAAGAATCTGATACAATTATTAAAAAGGGAAAAAGAACAAGGTAAAGATGATTATTTGGAAAACCTAAATAGAATTCTACTGAGATTGGAAAATTTAGACAAAGTGTAGTAAAATAGTTTTAAATCTGAGCAGAAAAGAAAAAGTTCGTCAATGGAATATTTGGACGTTTACCGAGGGAAGAATTTAAAATAGTGCATTGATTGGTATTGTTTTGGGAGTCACTGTCGATTATAAGACAAAATGTATGATGTTGAGTTTGCAAGAAGAAACTTATTTAATGATGCAGTCTCAAATAAACAAATGTGTTTTCAGACCCTTTTGAGTAATCAATAAAGTATTTGGTTTTATATTTTGTTTTCTGATTACCATTTTCATTTATTTTGTTTTGTTAATTTAGATTTTCATTATTTGTAACATATCGGAGAGATAAAATTGCTGGACTTTCGATGCTTCTTCTTCTTTCTTATATTATTTTAAAGTGGTGCGTGCCAACTGGATTAGTTATATACACCACTGAGCAGCACTTAAATCAGTTGGAGTAGTTTGGTCATGTGTAGGTAGGAAATGATTTTCCGGTACCAGACAGATACTATTAATTTTTTTTGAAACAAGTTACAAACTTAAAATGGGTTTAATATAATTTAAAAAGTCTTTTTAAACGTTTTAGGGGTGGAAAATTAATTAATTCACTTTAATTTTAATTTATTTTGAAAAAAAAAAAACTTTTTCTTCCGTATTTATTGAACTATTTGAATATATTGAACTGAAGCAGACATAGGTAGTTGATGTTGAAAAAAGNTTTTTTTTTTTTTTCCCCCCCCCCCCCCCCGAGAGGTTAGGAAACGTTTTGTTCGGCCATGCCTCGATTATACTTGTTCTTCTTATAAAGCTCCCTAAAAACTCTTGTACCATTCGGAAAAAACTAAAATAAATTAAATCGTAGTGATTTTTTTTTTCATGTTACCCAACCTGTTAAATAAACAAACAAAAAAAATTCTGCATATTTAAAAAAAATCCGAATAAACATTTGATTTCTCATGTTCGTCGATTTTCAAGCAATAAAATTGTGATTTAACATTTAAAAGTGAGTTTTCTCGTATTTCCCACCATTTAATCGTGAAAATTAACCTTCTACTTTCAATTAATCAGATTTGTATGGCCAAGTCTAATGGACTTTCGATGCACACTGACTGATTACGCCCCATTTCAATGTGTTGTTATTATAATGCAAAGGAATAACCAAATGTTGTTTGATTGACATTAAAGCAGTCATTCCCGGCAAATAGCGAGGGGAACACCTAGATCTCCCATCACTTACTCACTAAGAAACTATTTATTTACCACGACACTAATAAAATTTACAATACTAAATTACACCATATTATACTTCCCGGAATTACCAAATCCCCACTCACTACTCAAACAAATGATTAAAAACACAAGGCCCGACAAGGATCTAACTATGTCTGAACTTCAAAATGTCTACCAAAAATCATTTGGTTATTCCTTTGCATTATAATAGCAACTTGTTGCAGTAGGGTGTACCTAATCATTCCGGGTGTATCGAAAGTCCATCAATTTTCTCTATCTCCGATATAACTATAAATAAAGAGACAAACTGTTTGCGAAGTGATTACAATTTTTTTTCGACTATCTTCTACCCAAATTTCTGCCGCCCTGTAATCTGATGAATATAGAATAGTTAGCTCAATCTACTTACTTATCTCTTCTAAACTGTTCATGGGCTTCAAATTTACAAACTGGATCATCATCCCAACATTGGTCTACAGTTGGTACTCGGGGAAACTTTTGATGATAATATGGATAAGGTGTTCTATTTGGTTCAACAATAGTTTCTGAAAAAGAAAATATCAATCAATCAATCAGGTGAAGGCCATTATGTTTCAGTTTCCATTCATTTAATTGAAGATATACCTGGTAAGTTATAGTCCCTGGTGGGGAAGTACAAGGTGAAGGCCATGATGTTTCAGTTCCCACTCCTTTAATTGAAGATATACCTGGTAAGTTATAGTCCCTGGTCAATCAATCACTAGTGGCATAATCGTTTCCGATGGTAGCCATTTGTATGAGAATACATCTCCAAAGATGTTGTTTGTTGCTTAAGTATATATTTGTCATCATACATCTAATCTTGGAGGCTAGTAATAGGTATGGGCCCTCAAATGTCAATCACTGCAATATAATTACTTCAGTAACATAATAATATTGCAGAGTTGCTTTCTGTATTATTTTACACCATCAAGCTCAGTTTAATTCAGCCGTGAGGATGTCAACCTCAAGTAACTTCTCACGATCATAAGTAAGATCTGTTTTCACTAAGGAAGATACCAGGTCAGATTTGGATTGGAAGAAATTACACCCTCGGATAAAATGTTAATGTTGAGTATAAAATAATTTCAAAGAGATTATTTTGCCCCGTAAAAACAAATGCTTTTACAAAGGTACTTCTTCACTTTCAAAAAGTTTATTTTGCCCCGTAAAAACAAATGAATTTACAAGGGTACTTCTTCATCTTCAAAGAGATTATTTTGCCCCGTAAACTAATAGAGTTTTACTAATAGGGTCCTAATCTCCTAATTCTATGAATATCAAATTTGATTAAAATCGGCTAAGGCGTTCGAGAGTTATCGTGGTACAAAAAACAAACAGAAGAAAATATGTGATGTTAATAAAACTAAATTCGTTCGGTCTACTATTACTTCAATATGATGCTGAGTGACAGAGAAAGGACCAGGGTCCATGAATATTAATGACAAGAGTTTGGTATTATTTTGTTGCATTATTTCTCTCTCTTTTTTAAAAAAAAAACAAAACACATTTTTATACTGACCTCTAAACCATACCATAGGGACTTGAAAAGCATGCCCTATGCCGAGCAAAAAGTTTATAAATTTGTTGTCGGTTTCAGGAAATCCACCCATGGTTTCTAAAGATTTGAGCTCAATACACAAAAAGTTTAAATATCAGCCTTAGGTTTTAAAACCTTTACCGATTTCGACAAAAACTAAAAAGCTTATCTTATATGCTTATCACAGCTGATAGAGAAGAAGATAGCTCAGATAGCAATATTTTCTTCTTTAGAGAAGAAGTTAGCAATATTTTCATTACGAAAAAGGGTAGTTTCCAGAACTGTCGCACATATCGCTAGAGTAGAGGGTGGAGTCAGGGGGAGGGGGGGGGGATGACTCCGGAGAGAACCCTAGGG
>CM022883.1:18745243-18787342 GCA_012654025.1 Pachypsylla venusta | reverse complement strand
TAAAAACGTTTCCTAACCTGTCGAGGGGGGTTAAAATATGTCAATAAAGCTAACAAGTAAACATAAAAAGTTAAAAACAAAACAAAAGAGAAGTAGAAAAAATAAAAATATGGTTGGTGGGATATTTCCCGCGATTTGTTTCGCCGCACGCGACAAAAATCCCACAACTACGGTTCTCCCCGGAGTCATACCCAGATAATTTCTATATCCTAGGAAGTGCTTGACATTTTGAGAATAATAAATATTAAAACCCTTTTTATTGTTATTGTAAATGGAAAGATTAAAAGACCTATTATTTTATCTGAGAGAAAAGTCTTAAATATCTTTTTAAATCAGTCGATTACACCTATTTGATTCATCAAGAATCTAATAGGTGTAATCGACCTAAGATGCTCATAAATGTAATTGGGATGATCATAAATGAAATAAAAAGGTTGTGATAACACATTTGCCTGGAATTTCCAGTTGAAATCCGAATTGTCCTGGGTAATTACAACCCAGCCATCATCAGAACCTACGTGGCGCGAAACGATATTTTTTTGAAAGTGCCCATTTCAAAGATGGCGGACAACATTAACCAATCAGAACAAGGCTTGTTGTTATTCTTTTGAAGACATGGGAGAAGGTCATTCCATTTGTCCTCATTCATTGTGATACTTTCACCCGTACATGTCAGAGTTTTTTAATATGAATTCAGAGGTTTTTTGGGTGGAAATCAGCGGGTTTTTTAAAAGTCATCTGGCAGCACTGTTTTGTAAGTGAAGTAAGGGTAGATGGGTTTGAATTAGGGATGGGATTTTCGATTCACGTAGGTGAGTCGACACGACTCTCGATCTCGACTCTTATCGAGTGACAATTTTCAAAAACACCTTATTTGAGTTATTTGATCAGAAAGACATAATAAAACCAATTGAAAAAAAGGGGTATCTACCAAATAAACGTCCCCAAATTTGACGAAAACTTTAAAAAGACATCACAATCAATCGTCACCAGAATAAAAGAATATTTTCCTTCAGTTACTTCAGTAAACAACAAACACCCGGGAAAATATTTCTCCCTTTATGATCTTTATCAGCTAACAAAAAAAACTACTCGTAAGTCGACACTTTGAAGAGTCGACTCATTTCAAAAAGATGATCGACTCGTGAGTGAGTCGACTCATGATCGATCGTGGATGACTAGCCCATCCCTAGTTTGAATAAAATCCGGGTATGACTCCGGGGAGAACCGTAGGGTCCCATAGTTGTGCGATTTTTGTCGCGTGCATTTCGTATGTACAACCGTCCAAAATGGATCCATGACGGCCAATAAAGAAGGTTTTTTTTTTATAAAAAAAAAAAAAATTTTTTNCATCTTTTGAGGTGAGAACGCTGCCTCTAGTGGCCAAATTGGTAAATAAAAAAAGGAATAATCAGCTGTTTTCACAATCTTGCTTCCAAAATTCAACGAAATAAAATGCGAAGTGAGTTGGAATAACAAGAAATAAAATTCGATTAAGAAATACATGGGTCACAATTCTTCATTTTCGCCATCTTGCTTCCAAATTGTTCCCGAACTAAAATGCGAAGTGAGTTGGAATAACAAGAAATAAAATTCGATTAATGCGGCGTTACATCTCGAAGAAGTTCATCACGATATCAAGTTGAAATATTAATCAACAGGTACGTTACTTAGATCAATATCTTGAGTCGAAATAGCACATATACCAAAGGTATCTCCCATTAGAAATCAAAATATAGAGACGGCCCTATCACGATTTAAAGGATAATTTTCCTAGCAACTTTATAGATGCGTAGTGTAGAACAATATAACGAAATACATATACGTCGCGCTGGGCCGTACACTAGGTAGGTATTATGAGTTAGACTGTTTTCCATTTGCTATAGATCGAAGTGCGTTATGTGCTTTGTAGGGATGAAGGGATTTTGACTTACTTATACTTAGGTAAGTCGACTCGCGTCGAGTTACAATTTTAAAACACCTTATTTGATCACGTGTCTAAGACACAATAAAACCAATTGACAAATGTGGCATCTGCCAAATTAACGTCCCCAACTTCATTGAATACATTAAGTGATGTAATGGTAGATGGGTTTAAATAAAATCCGTAAAATGTGAACAATGCGGCGTTATGTGTAATCTTGGCCCAGTTCATTACGATTTCAAGTTGAAATATTAATCAACAGGTAGGTTACTTAGCTTTCTCATCATAATCAGGACTCTTACACCGTCCAAATCGTTTTCTAGGATTGTGCGGTTAAGTCTCTAGATCTAGATGATCTTAGATCAATATCTTGGGTTAAAAGTTTTTTGTATCGAATTGAAAAAGCCGCGATTCGGAAGTTTTACCAAATGGATTTTAAATGATACAGGGAACATTTCAAAACAAGCCCCAGGTTGCTTTATAAATAAAAATATTATAAAAACACCTAACCATATTTTGAATTTGTTACTCTTCTTCGTTGTACCTAAGACAATTTCAAACAAACACGGCTAAAACAATTTCAAATAATCAAATTTGTTTAAAATAAATTCTGTCCAAATTATATTACCAACTGTGTAGGGTTGCTTCTTGCAGCAACCAGGCTAACTATACATTTCTTTAAGCTATTTCTAAAAATAGGTCACTTACCAAAGATGCCAAAAAAAACAAAAAAAAACATATTTGGGCTTGAAAGTTTATCGAGTAACCAACTTGATGTAGACACCTGACTTACTTGATAATTTCATATTTTCTATGAATCAGAAAATAGTTTGTCTGAAGGTGGCAAGTTAACAAATAATTGCACTCGAAAATCAGTAACTTTTTTTTTTCAAAACTGCAAGGGTAACTTTTATCAAATAACCCTATTAGATAATGGTTGTACCATTCCTGTACGGGAATGTAGCTAAATACAGAGAGCAGAAAGTCGTGGCCGAAACGTCCTCCCATCTGATTGAACTACGAAGAACTTGTTATGCTTTTCAGAAATTGTGATTCTCATAGTCCACTGACAGCTTTCAGGATGGAGGATTCAGTTGTCACTACCATTAAAACAGAAAATATTGATATTAAAACTGAGCAGGAAGACTTTGACCACCCTGCGTCATACTACCAAGAACCTTTACAGCCCTTGTTGATCCAGTCTGACGGTTTATCTGATACGTCGATCATTGAAAACATAAAGTCTGAACCAGATACAATAATGGAATTACAACCTTGTATTATTACAAAAGAAGAGAAAAATGAGTTTTCGAATGACATTGTAAAAAATGAGAGGTCTACTACAATAAATGAAAACATGAACTTCAAACGTGATCAATGTGAAGATAGCTTCTCAGACAAAAATGATTTGAGGACACACGGGTTATTGCATAACGTTGTCAGATTTAATTGCAATCAATGTAATAAACCTTTTTCTCAAAAGAGATATTTGTCTAGACATATGCTAACACATGAAGGTATCAAATTCAAGTGCAATCAATGTGGTAAAAGATTTTCTCAAAAGAGAAATTTGTCTATTCATATGCTAACACATGAAGGTATCAGATTCAATTGCAATCAATGTGGTAAATCTTTTTCTCAGAAGAGTTCTTTGTCTACTCATATGCTGACACATGAAGGTATCAGATTCAAGTGCAATCAATGTGGTAAATCTTTTTCTCAGACGAGTAATTTGTCTACTCATATGCTAACACATGGAGGTATCAAATTTAAGTGTAATCAATGTGATAAGTCTTTTTTTCAGAAGAGTCATTTGTCTATTCATATGCTAACGCATGAAGGTACCAGATTCAAGTGCAATCAATGTGGTAAAAGTTTTTCCCAAAAGAGTACTTTGTCTACTCATATGCTAACACATGAAGGTATCAGATTCAAGTGCAATCAATGTGGTAAAAGTTTTTCCCAAAAGAATACTTTGTCTAGACATATGCCAACACATGAAGGTATCAAATTCAAGTGTAATCAATGTGATAAATCTTTTTCTCAGAAGCGTAGTTTGTCTAGACATATGCTAACACATGAAGGTATCAGATTCAATTGCAATCAATGTGGTAAATCTTTTTCTCAGAAGAGTTATTTGTCTAGACATATGCAAACACATCAAGGTATAGCTATCACATGAAGGTATCAGATTCAATTGCAATCAATGTGGTAAATCTTTTTCTCAGAAGAGTTATTTGTCTACTCATATGCTGACACATGAAGGTATCAGATTCAATTGCAATCAATGTGGTAAATCTTTTTCTCAGCAGAGTACTTTGTCTAGACATATGCAAACACATCAAGGTATAGCTATCACATGAAGGTATCAAATTCATATGCAATCAACGTGGTAAACCTTTTTCTCAGAAGAGTACTTTGTCTAGACATATGCAAACAAATGAAAGTATAGGTATTTGATTTAAGTATTGCTAGCCGTCATTGGTATATTATTTTAAAATGCATTGTANATCAATGTGGTAAATCTTTTTCTCAGAAGAGTTATTTGTCTAGACATATGCAAACACATCAAGGTATAGCTATCACGTGAAGGTATCAGATTCAATTGCAATCAATGTGGTAAATCTTTTTCTCAGAAGAGTTATTTGTCTACTCATATGCTGACACATGAAGGTATCAAATTCAAATGCAATCAACGTGGTAAACCTTTTTCTCAGAAGAGTACTTTGTCTGGACATATGCAAACACATGAAAGTATAGGTATTTGATTTAAGTATTGCTAGCCGTCATTGTTCTATTATTTTAAAATGCATTGTATTAACCTGTATATATTGACCGAACGAAGCAAATCTTGCTTGAAACATCTCTCTGTCTGTTCGTTACACGTTTACTCTCGAACGTGCTCATGTGTGAATCATTCGTGTATCTTGGGAACGACCTAACTTGTTTATATGATTAAACACGCTTTATGAGTTCTAGCAATGTTTTTTGCCGACTCATCTCTAAAAATAAGTTCGTAAAAAAATTGGGATTTTTTTTTTATTTATTTAAGTCTTTTTAACTACTTTGATAATCCGAGCCTTTTACGTTTTATTCTCTAATCTCTAGAAGCTTGCGAACCAGCTACCCATATTGGTGTCACCCAACCTGGTCTGAGCCGGGAAAAGCCACCATGACAAGAGCACGAACGTTCGTGGTCATACACCAAGACCAAGTAAAACCTCTCTGGACGTTTTTTAACTTCAGTGATCTAACGGGTATTGTATTCAACGTGCTATTGACGCTGGACCCTACCATAATTGTGATTTTAAAATACGAACCCCCCATTTTCTTTCTAAACCTTCAGGGGCATGATTGTTCCCGTGCTTCTGTCATCAACCCCCCCTGGGTATGATCGTTCCCTTGCTTATGCCATCAACCCCCAGGGGTAGCACGGCAACAACATGATCGTTGTTGCCGTGCTTGTGCCATCAACCGCTCAGGGGCATGATCGTTCCCGCGCTTCTGTCATCAACCCCTCAGAGGCATGATCGTTCCCGTGCTTCTGTCATCAACCCCTCAGAGGCATGATCGTTGTTGCCGTGCTTCTGCCATCAACCCCTCAGGGACATGATTATTTTCGTGCTTCTGTCATAAACTTTCTAATGTAAATAAAAGTTTTAGTAATAAGCTAGTTTTATCTGTTATTATGTGAAATTACACTCTTTGTCTTTTAATAACATTAATTTGCAATTTTCCTAATGTTCGCTAAAAATCATTAAAAAAAGCAAATATTACCTAGCATTTTGGCAAATTAACCATTACGGGAATACTAAAAAGATTTGATGCGTGTTGTCGATTACTTCATCGGTTTTTTTTAATGAACATATTTTTTATTTATTTTCAATAATGTTTACAAATTGATATTCAAAGAGACAGGGGGCTCAAGAGAATTTGCCGCCCTAGGCAAAATGAATTTTGCCGCCCCATGAATATAATATTTAATTTGTTCGTTAATTAAGCAAGCAAGAAGACAGAGCGAACAAATTAAATTTCTAGAAAATGTCCTAAATAATAAAATATCCAGTCCCTACATAACAGAAAAAATTCAAATTAAAGTTCCGCAACCCAGACTCAGACCTACAAACACTCGGCAGCTGTTTCATGTACCACCACAGGAGACAGGCTTTCTTATTTAAGTCTCCTATTATCAGAGCCATGGATTCAAAGCAAGCCCTCTTCAAATGATTAAGTAACATACAAACATAACAGATTGCTTCATTCACATTTACCCTCGTCTCATACACACTCCTCATTCACTATCTCATACACACTCCTCATACACTATCTCTCGTACACAGCACACATTACACACTCATCATTCTCTAGCTCTCATACACACTCATAACTCACATTTCATTTTAATTTTGCCGCCCTAGGCGGTTGCCTAGTTCGCCTATATGGTAGAGCCGGCCCTGCAAAGGGAGAAAAAATACGATTCTGTGTTTGTGTTAAGTGGGAGAAAATTCGAAAAAAAAAGCTTGGTAACGAGAAAAATAATGGAACAATAAATAGTATTTATGGTTGATGATAATGATAATAAATGGGTATGTAGGTATTCCTGTTGTATCGTAATATCAATATGTTTATCCCATTTCAATCTACGATCAACCATGACTTCCAAATATTTTGTTTGACTGCTGTGTTTTAGTTCAGTACATGTACAAGTTGTCGTTTTGTTAGTATTGATAGACAAATCCATCTGATTGAACCAAAGGTTTACTATGTTATCGTCTTTATTACCAATCCCTTATAATCGTATTAGACTTTAGTCAAATGTTTCATCCCAGGTTGGAGTGGAATATATTAATACAGTGTGGTCTGCGTATGATATAATTTTGGCTTTACTTTCAAAGACAATGTTGTGTGATACATAGATGTTGTATAAAATGAGGGAGAGTACCTGCCTCGGTAACTCAGTGGTTAAACGCTCGTCTGTTAAACAGGAGGGTGTGAATTCAATCCCCAGCAGTGGCAGGATTTTTTCCACACTAATTTGAGTATTTGACCACATAAAAACAGAGCTCCAAGGGTTAAGGTGGTAGAAACTGCCTCAATCATCAACATCGCCTGGTGGTAACGTTCCACTGATGGGAATGGACCCCCCCCCCAAGATCATGATCTACGACCCCAGGAAAATTATCAGAACTAAAATATGTCAAGCCGTTTTCGAGTTACGGCCAAATTTATAATTTCTTCACCAAAATCGGACAGTCACGGTCCGATATCTTAAAATATCAACTCAAAGCGAGAAAGTTTAGTCCTTATTTTAGGACATTTTCTGCAAAGGTATGGCCAGCCATTCCAGAGTCAAGAGTTCGAAACCGTGAACGGGTAAAATTAAATTTAAAGAATACTAAAAAGTCAGAATGGCCGTGCCCCTAACGCGCCTGGCGAAACGTTTATATTTTGTTTTTTAAAGCTTGCAATATACAGGGTGGATTTCCATTGTCCCTGAAGAACAAAGATAGCAATATAAGAATCGTAGCGAAGCTCGGGCGAAACAGCTAGTAGGAAGAGAAAGTAAAAAAAGCTGCCAGGATGACACATATAACTACCTGATGATTCCTGGTTCAAATCTTTAAAAAAAGAGCCAATTTGCAGAATTTTCTTATAATTAAGAGGAATCCAACGACTTGCCACGTTCAATACACCACTATATAATTGTTCTTTAATTGTTAAATGTGTTCTTTTAATTGTCAAAACACTAAAGTTAAGCAACTTCGTTGTGTTAAGTACTCAGATGGGAGTCTGCATGGGGGACACCACGTTCTGTTGAATTTACGGGATGCATACATATCGTGGGAACAACTGAGTAGAAAATTAGCAGTTTCTGATTGTAGAGAATCCTTATGATCCTAAGCTTCTTATAGGATCATTAGCGGAGCCCTTGGACTTTGAGTATAGTATTTCAGGGTTCCCTTTAGGCCATGTATGAGGCATCTGATAGACCCAATGTGTAGTCATTTGGGCACCTTTAAGAGCCATTGTGTTTTCCTTGGCTATAGAGGAGTTGCCATGCACTTTTCTACCAAAATTTTTCGGAGGGTATCTGCAAAAAAATGTAGGTGCCCCTTAGTGAAAGTTTGCGGAACCCCAACACGACTTGGGCCGCCACTGACTGCAACTACCTCAAGCCGCGGAGTTTGCGAATCAAAGAACGGTTCCGAACCAATTGACCTATCTATACAAGAAAATAAAATAATAATAATCCAATTTATTATACATATTTTTTGGAAACATTATTTTACGTCAGTATAAAAATTGAGTTAAATAATAAATTATTAATAAACTGAAAATAATATTTTGGAGATAAGTGCCCAATAGTATTGTCAACGATAGGCTTCACTCAGAGTTTCTTTCAACTCTTTACTCATCGGATATCTTGGTTTTCTTCTTCTCCTTTCTTGTCTAGCTCATGCCATTAAACAGCATCGGATTCTCCGACCCAATGGTAGATTTCTTTCGTATCTCTGGAAAGTTTCTTGTCCTCGTCGAATTCTTGTTCCTCTCTTTGACATAATGTCCTTTAACATTTCCTCTTTCCTTTGGTTTGCATTCCATTTTTTCATCGTTATTCTATCTTTTCTCATTTTATTAATATTCGTTTTCATGTTATTTGATTTTTGTTTTATTACTTCCATTAATGAACTACTGGAATCGGCACAAAAAAATAAAAATACACCCACATGTCAAATTGGCAGAGTTTTTGAATCGAGTTTACTTTCTCGTCTTTATCTGCCATATCCATATTTACTCTATCTTTATATGCTCTAATTAAATTTCTCCATTCAGTTGATTCATATCATTTCTTATTCTTTAGGTTGGTCTGTCCGTTTCCTAACTCTCAATGTATTTAGCAAAATTATCTTCTTCATTTCATTTCATCTGTTATATCATTCTGTATGTAGGTATATCTAAGCGTTGATTTTTCTTTTCGACGAATCTTCATCCTTGATACAATACTGTGTCAATGGGCAAAATTCAATGTGATGTCAGTTTGTGAACATATTTTGTTTACATATATAAATAAAACATCTCCGTGGTATCAACTCCTGAAATAAATCAAAAGGGCCACAAATTAAAATATACAACTTTTCGAGGTAACATTTAAAAACCCAAAGATTTTATCAGCCCAACTTAAAATTCACCTTAACTCGTAAACTGTTTTAAAATGAGATAGCCGGTAGAATAGCTTTACGCTACACCAAGTTATGTCGATTCAATAAACTCAGCAGTTGGAAGCTTCCAAAATTTCGGGACGTCTCGCGTCGGTAAAATTTATTCATCCAGAGTTTTCGTTTACTTTCGTTTCGTTTACCAACGTCCAGCAATGTTTAACTAAGTGGATGACCACGTAGGTTTACGCCCTCATGTTTGGGTAAGGTCAATTACACGTGTTAGCAGTATCACTGGTTCGACTTAGGAGTTGGAGGGGTGTTTTGTGTATGTGATATGGATGTTGGAGTTGACCGCCTGGAGCAGATCGGCTGGCATATGATCCTCAATTAAAAAAACTGCGATAACAGAACTGAAGGACTTTTGGTATGTTGCTGGTAGTGATGGTTGATTCATTCACCCTTTTCAATCGGAGTCCATTACATCTTCAATCGAATCGGTTGTTACTTTAAATTTTCCACTTTCTCCAATTGGTTTTGATTTTCCATTTTTGTCTAAACTCTTGGACTTTCCACTTTCCTCGATTGGTTTTGATTTTACATTTTTGTCAAATGACTTAGATTTTCCACTTTCTTCAATCGGTTTTGATTTTCCCCCATTCTTCTCTAATAGATTTCCAGTTTCCACAATTGGTTTTGATTTTCCTCCATTTTTGTCTAATGGTTTTCCACTTTCTACAATAGGTTTTGATTTTCCACTTTCTTCAATTGGTTTAGACTCAACACTTTCTTTCTTTTCTAATTTCAAAACATTATCAACTGTTTTAAGAACCACACTAACATTAATAGCGCCTTCATCAGAATCTTCTCCCGTACTGACGCAACTTTCATTTAGAATTGCGTCAACATCGTTACGAAGTTCGTTCAATGTTGGTACTTCTGGCACAACGGGTCTGCTAAGAGGTACATATGTTGATTCTGTTGAAATGACTTCAACTTGTTTTGTAGTCTCAACTGGTTTCGTATCAATCTTGTCGTTTAGGCCATTATCAATTATCTTTGGCTGTTCGGAAGAATTATTTGCTAAATTTCTTGCAATTTCTAATTGTTTTTGTAATAATTCATTTTCACGTGCCATGGCATCAACACGTTCATCATACTTGAGTCTTAATTTTGAAAATAGATCCATTTGTTTTTGATATTCTGCTTTTAACGTGTCATTCAATCTGGAAAATGAAATCAACAAATACGGGGTTTATCCACACATTTGGAGGAAATAAATTTCACGACATTAACAAATCATTTTAATAGGATTTCATGGTCAAAATGTGAACTTACGACTAACCAGCGGATTTTTTCATCTTCGTTTATAATTCTACGTTTTCAGCAAAATTTAGAATTAGGTATATCTTCTATACTTATAAAACGCATCACTCATATTTTTTACCCAAATATTTAATCTAAAATTAGAGTCTGGTCACATTGAATACACCCCCAGTTCCCGTTTGATCACTGAAGTTAACCAACGTCCAGCAATGTTAAAGATTTGATAACCTCTATCTCCAAAAAAACTTGAAAATCAAGATGGCGGACGCTTCAGCAAAATTTTGAACTATATCATTAAATGTTTTTTTTAAACTCATTTCTTAATTTGGAAGATTTTTTATGGTAGGGTGATTAATTTTAATCACTGTCAGGAAAAGTTGGGTTCCTTTATCCATATAATGTAAACCTACTGCCAGCACCGCACAATTGAAAAAAAAAAAAAAAAAAAAAAAAAAAAAAATATTGACCAATAGTTTTAGGTGCTTAAAATATTGGTAAATAAACGAAATACTTTGTGCACTACCTATATGATATCATTACAATTATACTTCTCCACTCACTTTGATGCGGAGTCCATTTTTTCCGTAACTTCTACTTGTCTGTTTCTCTCCTGTGCAATTTTCTCCTGCATGGACTTCAGATCTTCATGTAAATGGTCCACCTCAGTATTTCTAATGTTCAGCAGATCTCGTGTTATTGATATCACATCTTTCAAAGAGTCAACCTGGATAAAGATGAGATAATGTTATTTATGGATCACAAGCAAGGTTCAGCTTTCTTTGTGAAACCGTGGCAAGGCTGTATTTTGAGGCATGGCCGTATTATAGAGGGTGGCTCAGTTCTTATGCTAACCTCAATCCCGATTTGTTTATTCATTTCAATAATGAACATTTGGAATCGTCACGAAAAAAAAAAAAAAATAACCTCAAAATTTTAGGGTATGATAAATCCAAAAAGAAATATGTGCATCCGCCTTGAACGACACTATTGGGAAATATTGTAATATTTCAAAGAACACTTTTTATTAGAAACAGGTTGATATGAGGTTAGCGAAAAAATTCTGGTAAACCCTTGTCTGGATCTCTGATGCTATACTTCCAGGTCATCTTAATGCATCGAACCAGTCATCGTGAGGACGGGGTATCCTAATAAAATGTCTAGCATACCTAGGGTGAGCAGAAACTTTGGGGTAAAAGCGGGATGCGGTATTTTTTTGGGAGGGGTGATGGTTAGTGTTAATGGCATGCAAAAATTAACAAGGTAAATATAACTCTTTTACCTATTTAACTTATCCATTCTCTTAATATTTGTCGGAAGAATAAAATTTCTTCAGCATGACGGGGCTCTTCTTCAAATGTGCATGAAATTCTACACAACTTTTGTTGCTGATTAGCATGACGACGAGCATAGCTTTCAACACTAAATAAAGTAGGTACACTACCCTACCTAATACTCAACATTACAAGCATTCGTGGTTGAGAGGTAGCGCTTCTAACTTTTAACATAGGTAGCCGGTTTGATTTTCGTCCGGAACTGATTTTTCTCAAACGGAAGCATTTTATATTTAAAACGTTAAAGTTTCACGAAAAAGCGGGACATATTCATTGTTTTGATCAAAAGCGGGACATTTTCGCGTCCCCAAGCAATTGCTGGGGACAGCGGGACTGTCCCGCCGAAAGTGGGACGTATGGTCACCCTAAGCATACCTGATGTTGCAAAGCTTCATTTTGTTTTTCCAAATTTTTAGAAGCATTTTGTTTCTCCTTCAATATTTGAACAATTTTCGCCAGAGTTCCTTGCAGTTGCTGATTTCTTTTCTTCAACTCATCCAAAGTAGCTGTGTTACCATCGAGTAATTGATTGGAGTTGATGGCAGTCTCATATTTTGTAATGATCATTGTAATAATATCATCGAGAGTTTCCATAGAAGTTTCCTCCGTTACGTCTGCAAAATAGACATTGTAATAATAGCATCGAGAGTTTCCATAGAAGTTTCCTTCGTTACGTCTGCAAAATAGACATTGTAATAATATCATCGAGAGTTTCCAATAGACATTATAATAATATCATCAAGGGTTTCTATAGAAGTTTCCTTCATTACGTCTGCAAAATAGACATTGTAATAATATCATCGAGAGTTTCCATGGAAGTTTTCTCCGTTACGCCTGCAAAATAGACATTGTAATAATAGCATCGAGAGTTTTCATAGAAGTTCCCTTCGTTACGTCTGCAAAATAGACATTGTAATAATATCATCGAGAGTTTCCATGGAAGTTTTCTCTGTTACGTCCGCAAAATAGACATTGTAATAATATCATCAAGGGTTTCTACAGAAGTTTCCTCCGACACGTCTGCAAAATAGACATTGTACTAATATCATCGAGAGTTTCCATGGAAGTTTCCTCCGTTACGTCTGCAAAATAGACAGCATCAATGACACGTTTAATACACCAGTTTTTGTAAGATCACTTAAGTCAAGTAACGTCCAGCGAGGTTTTATTTACTTGGTGGGTGATTACCCCAGTTCGATCCCTCATGGTGTGGGTACCTGGTTTTTAAGTATGTAAGTTTCCAGCAAATAGAAGGTAAATCTTACATGTTAAAGCGATGCTGAAACAAAGATAATGCAGATGCTAAAAACATTTGAAGACCCGGGTTAAATTCCTAGCGGTCCGGAAAATTTTCGATTGAGTGCATATGATTTCGGGGTGCACTCAGCCTCATGAGGACAATTAAGTAGCTACTTCAACGTGAGCGGTGGTCATTACCACAATAAAAGATGTTGTTTGGTAGGAGATTGAAGAGAATATTAGTACATGGGGCTCCTAGAAATGCCGTGATGCCCACAAAGTTGTGAAGAGAACGTTGGGTCTTACCACAAAGAACTTCGTTACTGACGTAATTATAATTCTCTGACATGGCTCTGGTGTCCAATACCAATTATTACACTCCAGGATTTGATGAATGATGATACCAGCAAACAACATCTTCTTGAGAATTGCAGTCTCATACATCTGGCTACCATCGGATACGATGATGCCACTATTGATTGATTAAGCAGGGACTACAACTTACCAGGTATATATTCAATTAAAGGAATGGGAACTGAAACATCATGGCCTTCACCTTGTACTTCCCCACCAGGGACTATAACTTACCAGGTATATCTTCAATTAAAGGAGTGGGAACTGAAACTTCATGGCCTTCACCTTGTACTTCCCCACCAGGGACTATAACTTACCAGGTATATCTTCAATTAAAGGAGTGGGAACTGAAACATCATGGCCTTCACCACCTTGAACTTCCCCAACACCACCCTGAAATGTACAGTTCATATTGATACGATTTATTTTGACTAATTGGGAAATGATTGCCATTAGAATATTCAAAGTGAGGACCTCTGTGGCCAAGCAGTATGCAAGTGCAACTTAAACTGATCACCAGGGGCGTACACATGATTTTTTTTCGGGGGGGGGATGGGCAAACCAAGTAGGTACCACAAAGGCGTCGTGGTGTTGAACCCAACTAGATTCACAGAGAGATAAACAGAGTGTAAATATAGGGCTTTACAACCCCCCCCCCCCCTAAACAAATGATTTCATTATGATATACGTAGATATTTATTTCTTTTTAAAAAAAAAATTGGCCGAGGTTTCTCACTCTTTGACGAAAGAAAAGAATGGGGTTGCAAGGGAATAATAACCTTGAAAGCAGAGTAATTTTTTTGAACTAGGAATTTCGCTCAAACCGCGAAGTTTGCAGATGAAAGAAACTGGGCCTTAACAAATAAAGTTAAGTTTGTATAATATTTATGCCTATATTTATTTTGTTCTTATTTTATGTTTTCAATAAAGTTAAACTAAAAACATTTTAAAAAACAAGGTTTATTGTTTTTAATAATAAAATTTTGGAATCGGCAAAAAAATAAAAAAAATATCACCCCCCCTTCGAAATTTGATTTTTAATCAAATTTCTAGAATTTGATTTTTAATCAAAATTTTAAATGTCCGCAGAATCGTAAAGTGGAAATAAAAAACCCATTTATCAGCTGTTCTCCGTATGCAGCCGCACNTAAAAAACCCATTTATCAGCTGTTCTCCGTATGCAGCCGCACAAACCCACTCATCAGCTGTTCTCCGTATGCAGCCGCACAAAACAAGTAATCTCGAGCTCTTCTCTTTAAACCCGGCTTGATTCAATACAAACTGGTAGGGATCTGCTCTTAGGTTACGGAGCCCTAAATACGAGAACAGTCTACTTACATTATCCACCTGACCATATCCGACTCCAAGTTTATTTCCCATGGCTCTGAAACATAAAATCAAAAGAAATTAAATATATTGGAATCACAAAAAAAAACGTAGCGATGAATAAAAAAAACTTTCAATTCAAATCACATACCCGTTGGAAAAAAAAAAATCTTTAACCTCCGATATAGGTTCAAACATTCAGATTCTCTCAGATTTAGGGTAATTTTTTTCATTACCTCTCGAAGTCAAATTCATGCCTATAGGGCTATGTTCAGATGAACGCGCGGCACAAGATCTATCTAAATAGTGCATATTGTCTACATGACCGCGCGGTACCAGTTCTACAAACTTGTATTGATTTGTTCATATGATACCGCGCGGTCATGTGAATATAGCTTAAATCTCCTTCCCTAAGTAAATCTATGGATCACTATAATGGTCTACTCGGGGGACCCGAGTAGACCATTAAATGAGCGATAGGATCGTTATGGTATACCTCATCGCATTATGAAAAATTTAAATAAGCGTCGAATCTCACGTTAGGATTGTTATGATATACCTCATCGCATTATGAAAAATGTGATGTGAGTGTTGACATGATTTTTTTATCTTTTAATAGAGTTTTGTATAACATTCACGCTGGTTTCAGGCGAAGGAACTCAGCAGAACCATTAAGAATAACGCCACAAAGATATGGAGATCAATAATACCAACTCAATATTTGATAGCGCTGAAATCAAAACTATTGCGATCTAAACTTTATCTTTTCAAATACAGAAATTGCAACACAACTTGTTTATACCATTTCTACTCACAGAAAAATCTAAGGAGTTAATTAGATTAGAGCCCTTTCTGACAAAATTTGATTTTTTACGGTTTTCTTACAAAATATAATACGACCTTTACTTAAAATCTTGAACAAAAAAATTTTTTTTTTCATTTGGCTTAACGTCTCTTTAACATCTATTGGTCATTCGAGTCGGGGGTTTTACCCTCCATTCGTTTGCAAATCAGCTACCCACATTGACTTCACCCAGCCTGGGTTGGGCCGGAAAAAAAACATCACAAGGGCGCGAACCCACGTGGACACCCACATAGTACAACCTCGCTGGACGTTGCTTAACTTCAGTGATCTAACGGGAACTGGTGTATTGAACGTGGTACGTTGAATACACCACGCTGGCATAAAAGTAAGATTTAAATCAGATCAAAATATTAGCATTACATACATTCTCATTTTTTCCTAGTTGGATGTTGGAGAGGCCGCCTTTCTTTGCCTAGAGAGACATAGTGAGAGAACGTTAACAACAACAACAACTTGTACAGACCCAGTTTGTTCAAACTTTGCAACCAATTTCCCAATAACTGTTCTCCTATTTGATCGGTTCATCATCGTAGGAGTAATGGAAAAGATACCATTTCCGATCCTTCCTTTAGTCGCCTTTTACGACTGGCATGGTCTTGGGTGCCTTGGAAGTATTCTTTTTAAGTCCCCCTATCCACAGGGGACTTGATCGGTTATGTTGCCCAAATTTATTGAGAAATGAAAGATAAAGAATTTTATTTGAACAACCATTTTGATAGTACGCTGCAAACATTTTTACGGGTTCTTCACGTGTTCATCTTTCTATAACAAAAATTGTATCTCACTGAATCTGAATACAGAAGACAAAAATCATTTCACGTTTAAAAGTTATACGCATTTAAAATCTGCCATTCTTTTTGGAACACTCTTTAATATTTTCACTCTAAGAAAAAAAAAAAAAAATTGGGAAGTCCTATTTAGGCCAAATTTGATTGATTCATTTTTCACAGTGTTACAAAAAAGATGTTATGACCTTTACTTAAAATGTTATACAAAAAGTAATAATCAGATCAAAAGAGCTAATATTGCTTTTTATTCTTGTTTTTACAAAGACTGAAATTTGTAATTCAAACATCTATCGCTTAAATCTAAGGGAGGGGACCACTAATAATACCTACGTGATATTTGATAGTGCTCCAATAAAAATTATTGCGTTCTATCTTTTAACTTTAACTTTTCGCATACAAAAATAATATTCTGAGAACGCAAAACATTCACCGTCGATGACGAACAAACTCAACTGAGGCAGGCATCAGAAGCGATGAGTTGCATTCAGAAAATTCTATTTATAGATGACGTTAGCTTGCGGCGTTGTTTTTGTGTTCGCCGCACATTATTTCACATATTTATCTTTTCTTTTAGTTTAATGTCGAATGCACAGTATATTGAATATAAAAATAAACAGAAGCGAAAAACCATGTAAAATTTATTGTCCGGAAATGAAGTATGATGTGCATGATAATTTCCATTATAATGTTGTTGTTGTTGTTTTGGAGGTGCCGGGGGTGGGGGGGGGCTAAAGTGGGAAAAAGTAGTTACAAACCTTAGCAGATTAATGCCCAACATCAAAGGATCAGAAAATGAATAAAGAAAAATACTTTTGTAGGGTGTCTATTCCGCCCTATTGTACAGTGACACGGCTTGGGGCGTGTCCCAAAATGGAATATTTCCAGTAACCTAATCGAGCGTGTGGAGAGGAAAATCATAATTCCACTAGGCAGAGCGTATAGGACGTCCTCCACTGTTGCCCTTCAAATTATAACTAGGATGTACGAACTTTCAACGATACCGTACGAAGAAAAAGAGTGAAAGATAAAGAGATCTGGTGGACCAAAGAACTTATTCCCAATATTACACCTTGGGTTGAAAGGAAACATGGCGTGGTGACAAACAAACTCTGTTAGTCTCTGACGGTTCATGGCTGTTTCTGCTTATACCTTCATATTTTCAAAAAGAAATGATCAACAGTTCCAGCCAAGGGACATAAAAAAGACGTCTCTATGGCAGAGTGTGCTTCACACTTGGCTTGCACTAAGGAGGTTCCGGGTTCAATTTGTGGACGGGTCGAAAATTTGATAAAGGTTGTTTTTTTTTTCAAATTTTTACAGAACTATCCCCACATTCCTCCCTCACTGAGGCTCCCTTCAGTGGGCATCCTTTTGAAGATTTTCAGACCTCAAAAAAACAAACAAATAGAACGACCCTTTTTGTAATACATTTTTGAAAAGTAAAAAAAAAATGAAATAAAGAGATTCATTTGAGATGTGCACTCAAAACAGGGCCTGACTGATACCAAGTTGAAGCCAGTTTAGCCAAAAAAAAAAAAAAAAAAGGTCTGTTCCTTGAAGTAAATCAAGAATTTTTTCAGTGTTTTTTGGTAATAAATGTAAATATTGAACCCTTATTCGATTCGGTGCACTCAGCCTCGTGAGGACAATTGAGTAGCTACTTTAATGTGGATAGCGACCAGTGACGGCATTACAAGAGCAAAGAAATATTTAGTGCAGTCATGATTTAGTGTAGCGGCCATTGTAATGCAAAGATACCCACAAATCCGGGTTGTGACAATACAATGGTATGTATGCGTTAACAGATATATCAATACATTTTTTTTTAATTCGATTAAAAATTTAAATGATTTCTCCACTAAATTTTGATCCTTCTAGTAGTGGATTTTTTAATATTTTTTGAGGTATAAATCATTAGAGAACATTACATGGACCTAAAATATTGAAAACTAAAAACTAATTTCCACCTATTCAATGATTTATCATGTTGATGTTGCATTACTTTTCACCAGTCTGTACTTCTAAATTTAGACCATGTTTATTTACTACACTCTAGATAATCCTATGTTGGAACAACAGATGTTGCGTTTCTTTGTTCTTCTTGATCCATCAAGAAGGAGCACATGGCAAATGTTTAGAGGCAGCGTAATAGGGTCATCTGAGGGATATATACCCACCCCCCCACCTCCAATTTTTTACACATAAAATAATTTAAAAAAGTTGTACCCCGGAACCGCTTTCGCATTACTTCAGCGCACTCCTTTTTAGAGTCATTCCATTTTGGAAACGAGAAAATGGGATCAGAAAATTTTTGCTCCGGGCGGGATTCGAACCTACAACCTCCGGACCAAGAGTCAAATGTGTCAACAAATCAGCCGTGGAGATTGCTTCTAGTGGTATAACTACCATCCCAAACTGTAAGTGATATCAATAAATAACTATGAGCAGACCCCTCCCCCCAAAAAAAAAACCTTCAGGAAGAATATAGAGTCCACTGAATTTTAGTTCGTATCTATCCAACAAATTTAGATTTTTCGATATTCGCAAAGGAAAAAAACGGACTTAATAATTTTGGGCCATTCTAGTCTTTGGAAAACACACATACAAAGTTACAGACATCAGGTTGTTGATGTTAACGTTCTCTCAATGTGTCTCCAGGCAAAGAAAGGCGACCTATCCAACATCTGTCCATAATGCTGACGGCTCTAGATTAGTTGGGTTTGATGGATAGTTGCTGGCTGCTCATGATTTACATCATGAGCAGCCAGCATACATAGACGACAACGATCAGATACTTCAGGGTTTAGCAAGGATTTATATACCAACTCTTTGAGGAAGTATCTGGAGCAGCGCGGCTGGGTCCACCGGAGGAAAAACACATTGAGTTGTCGTCGAACGGTGTTGATGGTCTTTGGCCGTGCCCGAGGGCACGGGTAGCCCCGGTACGAAGAACCAACCATCTTGGGGGCCACAGACATCAGGTAGTATGTCTATTAGAAATACACAGGTGCAAAAATAATTGACCAAGGTGTAGGGTGAATCCTGTTAGTATGAAAATAAATGAAAGATCCGAGAGCACATTGTATCAATATTTTTTGGCAACATGTCCAAACTCTGAAAAGATCTAAATGTCATCGGATGACACCCCAACAGGTAAATAACTGACGCTTAATCTGGAACGGGAGGGTCAGGGTCATTAGCATTTCATCTCCGGTGGAGGAAGGTACGACGGGGGAGGGGGGGTCTCAATAAATATTTATCTACTCATTTTATCTCTAGATACCTGCAGTTCTGTGAACTTTACATCGAAAACGTATATATTTTTTTTTTTGCATTAGACAAAGGAGAGCCTCGGATGAAAAAAAGGTTAGGGATAAGTGGAAAACATATTTGTAAGTGTGGCCCCTACTTTTCAATTAAATTTTATCTGAAAACAGCCTCAGTATCTCAGTTGTTGAGGCGGTGGATTCGTAGCAAGGAAGCAGTTGGTTAGAATTTAACTTTATCTTCTTTGGATGAAGTTAAATATAACGCCAAATGAAGATCGCAGTGATAATTGCAATCAGTCTCGATAGAGACATGCGACCAATTTAATAATAATAAAAATCCCAGGAATTTTGCTGAAAATGTTAGATTAGACCTCCATCATCAATATTATGAAAATGTTAGATTAGACCTCCCTAATCAATATTATGAAAATGTTAGATTAGACCTCCCTCATCATTACTATTAAAATATTAGATTAGACCTCCCTCCTCAATATTATAAAAAATCGCCATCTTTAATTTTAAGTTATTTTTTTTGCAAATATCTCGGAATCGGTTAACTTTATCGAAAAAATTCAAAAGACTTTATTGCACGACAGTTAAGTATCCTACAAGATTAGTTCCATAAAGATTTGTCATAACTCTGACTGTTTGTGAGATATACGTAAAGTCCAAGAATTATAGATTTAAACATGGGTTGAAAAAAAATAGTGATAAAGTTCTTCATTTTACTGAAAATGTTAGATTAGATTCCTTCATCAAAAGTACGAAAAGTCCCGAGGTGGGAAGTTGCAGATGCGGAACGGTCCGCTATTTTAATTTTAATCGTCCCGTTGTCCGCCATTTTGAATTTAAAGTAATGATTTTCTGCAAATATCCTGAGGGGGGATAATTTTATTAATTGTTTTAGAGGACTTCGTTGAACATTTCCTACAAGCATTTTAGGTTTCTTTTTAGTTAGGATGTGCAGATTGTACAGTGTTACACATTTAGTAAGTCTCGGTCACCTATCAGCAGTATTTAACCAAGCCACTGGTTTGTCCACTAACCTGCTGTTGTTGCAGAAATGTCTCGTGTCTCTGTTTTACTTGCTTCACAATGTACTTCTCAATATCGACGCCACAGGCTTTGTCTTCCTCATTTAATTCTACATTAACTTCTTCTTCAGATGTTATTAGAATTACTTTGTACTTTCTTGTGTGCAAAATATTGCCTATGACCAACTGAGGAAAACAACAATACAAAAGGAATTGTGTAAATGTATAGAATGTAGTTTTGTTCACCATAGACCACTTTTGTAATATTGCTTCGACAGAATGTTTCCGGTATTTTCTAATGTTTTGAGGATTATCACTAGTACATCAACAAATATCAAAATTATCTTGTATTACGGGAGATTCCTTTTACAAACGTATAAATAATCGAACAGGTCACCTTTCTGGTGCAAACCAGGTGTGATCTTTGATCTTAACAGACTTTTATGTTACCACGCCATGCTTTCTTTCAATCCAAGGTCTTTTTTTTAAATAAAATTGGCTTTACGTCTCTTTAACTTGCTTGACTTGACTTAGGTGATCTGGCGGGAGATGTAATCAACGTGACCAACTTACATTGTGATGATATTTATTCAGAGCGGCTTTTGATTTCTTTACTAAAATATTTGGATCAGTTTCCAGTTTGAATGATACAACAAACGCTTTGGGTGACCATACAGATGTTAGTGGGGACAGCATTTTGGGTACTAATTGTAGAGAAATCACTGGAGGACCTTCAATAGACTGAATTTTATGTTCAGGCTGAAAATAAGAGTCAAGTTGGTTAACGTTAATTGTGTGCAAAAGTGTCACTTTTCAGTAGAAAATGTTGATGTAGTAGTATTCCTCTTAAAATCAAATGTTCTCTTCCTTTCTAGATTCAGGTTTGTGAAAATCAGTTGATGCGTTTTTTTTTTTTTTTTTTTTTTTTTTTTTTTTTTTTTTTTTTTTAACGTCTCTTTAAACTCTATTGTTCATTCGATACGGGGTTTTACCCTCCATTCGCTGGATACTTGCAAACCAGCTGCCCACATTGACCTCACCTCGCCTGGGTGGGGCCGGAGAAATAGCCAGCATCACAAGGGCGTGAACCCACGTGGACGTTGCTTACCTTCAGTGATCGAACGGGAACTGGTGTAAGTTCGTAATATTTTTCAACGTTGTCATTCTTAAGGTTGTTGTTGTAGCGGTGTTTCTCTTAAAATCAAGGGTTCTCCTTATTTTTGGATTCACGTTTGGTATGATAAAAAGGTAAAACTAGGTTGATATGGGGTTACCGAAAAGGATTTGATGGCCCTTGGCTGGAACTAAGATGATATGCGTTTGTTCTCAGATGGTTGGTTTGGCCATCAATACAACAATGCAAACCAAAAGAAGACCCACAATGTCTCACAGCGATCATCCTCATTTCCCCTGATTGTGATGATTTGCTTTGATTTCATGGATTTTAGTCTTCTTTGGCTCATGATTGCTACTACAGCACACATGATATGCATTCCAGGTCGTGATGGTACGTAGAACCGGTCATTGTGAGGACGCTCAAATAAGGTCAATACATTTGATTCAGCAATGTTCTAATGCTTTCACCTCAGTGGCACAGATTGATTTGTCAAGATTTTCAAAATATCACCTGAAGGTCAGAACGTCAGTCAACTTACTATTGAACTTACCATCTAACCGAACAAAGTATAAATTTCACTTCAAGATTTTTCTTTTATTGGTGTGTTTGTCTTTATGCATCACGGTATCTCTCAAACGTCTTGTCTGATTTTGATGAAACAGTGTATGAACATTTATCTGCCTATGAGACTAGGCAGATTGTTTTTTGGTATTGTTTCACCCGGGCCCTATATTAGCAATTAAATAATTGAGGTCTACATTTCACAACACTACTAATAATATGTTCTTACCATTTGATCTGCAGGAATGTAAAAATCAGCAACGGCAGCCGCCAAGTATAACAATACTTTGGGTCCTCCTGCATGTACGGATTCACACACAACCCGGAGAAGCCATAAATATTCTGCAAGAGTTGTAAAGTCCAAATTGAGCAGCAGATTCTTCTCCTTGACCAAATTATATTTTTCTAAGATTGGACGGACTTTTTCAACCGCATCAGATTTTACTAGAAATGGAAAATAGAACAAATGTAATCATAATTCATAATCCATATCAAATGTTTGGGGTTATAATGATTAGCAAAAAAATGAAGGCCTTAGAATTTTAAAACAATCTGTAGCCAGCGTCTATGACACGTTAAATACACCAGTTATTATTATTAGATCACTGAAGTTAAGCAACGTCCAGTGAGGTTTTACTTGGTCGGTCCAATGACTAAAGGAAAATACAACTTTGTCTCATATCGTTCCCCATATAGGGCCCTGTCAACCTGTCATAGATTACTATTCGTTTAGAGTGAGGCCGTAAATGAGCATACAGAATTCATTAAAATTGAAAACTTTTCTAAATGATCATTTCCGTTTCCCGAGTAACTTGGTTGCATGGGGTTCCGAGGCATAACAGGGTTTGAATGGTATGTTAAAAACATTCCAAAATGATTCCACCAAATTCATTAGTAACTACGAACTAAAAATTCCACATTGGTTTATTATTTTATTGGCTAAAAACAAAATACTCCCCCCCCACACACACAAAAAAAAAAATATATATATTTTACGCTTTAAAAATTCCTTCCGACGGCCGCACGACCTCCTATGCCGTCGCACATCGTTCGCACTTTTGCCACTCATTTGGGGTCTGATTGTGTGCCGAAAATTTTCGTCTGTTACTAAAATTTTAGTACGTGGGACGCCGGACGAACAGACTTTTTTGTTCGATTTTTGGATTCTTAGTACCTGGAAACATAAAATATCACAATTTGGGGGGTGGGGGGGGGATTTTTTCCTTGTCGATTCCAAAGTTTCATCATTAAAAATAATAAATTAAAACTTACCAAAAATTTTATTTGAATTTTCAGTTGATACTTCCAAACTATCTAAAAATGTATTCCCAGGCAATTTTCTTGTATACGGGCGCAGAGAATTATTCCTTTAAAAAAAATGGCGTCTTAGAATTACTCGTTTGTAGGGACATTTTCCGCGTCAACATCACATCATTCAATTTTCCGTACAGAATAGCATGTGTTAAGAAAGAAAAAAACAATCAGCACATGATTTACTAGTTCTGTAAACTCTAGACAAATAGCTACCATGTGGCCCAAATAGCTATGAATATAATTAATGAATGTCCGTACCAAATTTCATCAAAACAGGATAAGGCGTTTAAGAGTTAGCGTGGTACAAAAAGACAAACAATATAAGATTTGTCGTGTTAAAAGTATTGTTGACTCTGGCTGTATAAGATTTTAGGACTATTTAAACCCGAAATGGGATCTAAATACCTACTAAATTTGACCGATTTTAATATAATTTGTTACGTAGGTTCCAACGCTAAGATACAGAATTGCCATCTGAAGCCAATTTTCCAATAATGACATTATGATTGGTGTACATATACTAAAGACACGGCCGTATAAACATAACCTAACCATCTTAGTCATTTTATCTAATTTTTGAAGATCACCTATACATACCTATAGACAAATATGACAGCATAACCTTGATCTATAAAATATTCAGCGGAAGCCGAACCTCTGGTACCGGCAGAAAAGTAAAGACAAGACCGTATAAACGTAACCTAACCATCTTATTCATTTTATCTACTTTTTGAAGATCACCTATACATACCTATAGACAAATATGACAGCATAACCTTGATCTATAAAATATTCAGCGGAAGCCGAACCTCTGGTACCGGCAGAAAACTAAAGACAAGACCGTATAAACGTAACCTAACCATCTTATTCATTTTATTTACTTTTTGAAGATCACCTATACATACCTATAGACAAATATGACAGCATAACCTTGATCTATAAAATATTCAGCGGAAGCCGAACCTCTGGTACCGGCAGAAAAGTTGTCCACATATCTTACAGTGTTATGTTCCATTGGTACGGTGGTGCCCCCTGACTGAAATCAAACCAATGAAAATTTAAAAAAATAATGTATCTGAAGCCAATTTTCCAATTCTGTCAATTATAGGAAGTTCAGGAATTAGCGAAAAACATAATATTTTTTTAGAATAACTGCAGATAGACATGAACAAAATCGATTTCTTGACCGAAAGAAGTGCTTTCTAGTTTTTTTTAATACTCTTTATTGAATTAACTTCAAACAAGAAAGAAGTTAAACAGTTAAAACTTCAAACAAGTTTTAACTCCCCGATTCTTTGAGTGAGGTCTACAGTTCGCAGAACTACTAGTTTAAACTACATCGAAAATGTGAGCACAATTTTTCAATTTTGAGGCCAACTATTTTAACTTTCTGTATAGAAAGCTTCTCTAACTTCGGTGGTGATAAAGCAAAATGGGCATATCAAGAAATGCAAACCGTAATAACAGCAAGGTTCCTGTCCTTATGAAAATTAAAGAACTCAATGATTTTCTCCTTCACTTGGTCAAGATTCTGGGGAGATTTCAAACTGGTATAAAACTTTTCCCAATTGACAGACATTGTTTTTCTGAAACCAAATAAACATAAATAGTGCCAAAATAAAAAGAGTAATTTCGAATATTTTCTTCCAGTCCTAAACCACCTAAGCAAAGCGTCTAGGTGATTGTCTCTGGCTGCTCTCAGGATGTTCTACATTTGGTTGGAGTTTAGCAACACCAACTATCGCTTTCACCAACATACTAAATGTCGTTAACTTCCTTTTTACTGAGGAGCATCTACCAGTCGAGATGCTACTCAGGTGCCGCTACCTTGAGATGCATCTATCAGTCGAAATGACTGAAAATAAACAAAATCATTTGGCCAAGAAGAATATTGTTGACATCGTTAACAAGTTTCTGAAAAATATCCAAGACATCTATGAATCTTATTAGAAACTTTTTAGCCAACGCCTATAGCAGGTTGAATACACAAGTTCATCACTGAAGTTCAGCGACGTCCGGAAAAGTTTTCTTGGTGAGTGACTACGTAGGTTCGAGCGCTCGAAATCAGGCTAGATGAGGTCCATGTGGGTAACTGGTTTATAAGTTTTCAGTGGTTGGAGGGTAACCCCCCCCCTCCATCTCGAAATATCATATTTGTTAGAGACGTTAGCCGAAGGTAAAACTGTAAAAAGTAAACAAAATTTCTCGACATCTTTTTGACGATGTCCAGAAGTCTTTTAAAAGATCATGTTGCACCTATTTTTGTGTGCATGCCGTGACAATCATTTCACAGCAGAGGAGTACCAAACAGAACTGACGTTAATTAAATTCATTGATCTGAACTGGTATTTTCAACGCGATGGTGTAATTTATGATTACCTGTGTCAAGTGTATTGATCGACAATTCAATTAAAAAAGATAAATTTCTACTTTTCGAGGAAATAGGAAGAGTTAAATCCAAGTTAATAACAACTAAAGGAAGGCAAACTTTCACTTAAGTACTTTAGACCTATTTTGAATAATTATGGAATTAGAAATCAAAGTTTCAGATTTTTAGTGTTCACTTTCAAATAAATTTATAGAGTTATTTTTAATTTGAGATTCACTTATTAGTTCAATAAATAAATAGAAAATAGTCATAATTTTTACATTCTTTTCCTATAGAAGATAAAGTATTGTATAGACATTTTATTTAATTTACGTTAGCATGATACGTTATCAGCTTATCACAAAATTTGAATTGATAACAACCCAAAGTGCGCATTTTTTTTTACAAAACACGATCTCCTTAATGATCAAATATTAGTTGGGTCACAATAATACACTGCGTTCAAAACAAAAGACACGGGTCTGATTTTTCTTCAAGTTTGAGCATGTAAGATAGGATATTATGTACTAATATGTTGTATTGTCTTTTGACAGATGATATCACTCAGTCTCATGAGCCTCAATACATTTATTGAGACCCAAACATGTAACAATTAGAACAAGTCTCAAATGACTTGTTCATGGAAAGTGTGTTGTGATTATTTAATTTTGACTTGAACAATAATGAATTGATTGTTTATTCACTTCGGTATTATTAGTCCATTGACGTGTTTTAAATCGATAATAATGAAAAACACGATATTTGAGGACAAGTGGGACAATTTGGGCTGGGTCTGTGGTGGGCGAAGACACATTCCCAAACTGAAGTGGTCATTCATTTCGGTATTATTAGTCCATTGCCGTGTTTTAAATCGATAATAATGAAAAATACGATATTTGAGGACAAGTGGGACAATTTGGGCTGGGTGTGTGATGGGCGAAGACACATTCCCAAACTGAAGTGGTCAGCCTACTTACATTACACAACCATAGGTCATCATTAAGCCACTAAGTCTGATTCAGGAACAAGCGAACAAAGTCTCTAAAGGTCCACAACGAGAGAGGGATGACTGATTTTTCAGAATAAGTATCCTCAGACAAAGAAAAAGTTCAAGGCTTCAACGGTAATCTAAGAGGTCCATAATGTAAAATTAGAGGACATCTTGGGAGATAATCGCAGATCCGAACTCTAGTTAAAGGGGAACATGTAAACTGGACCTTAGAGCAAATAAGGCAAGTATTCTTTACAGACGAGTCAAAAATGAGTCTAATGTTAAGGAATGGATGTGACCGTCGTGACCATAGTATGATGACCAACCCGTATGCCAGTCCTAAATCCAATTGAGAATGTCTAGGACATGCTTAAAAGACATGTCCGAACAAGAATAGTCCAGAGGTTTCCAACCGGGAGGAGGTATTATAAAGTCTCTTCTGTGAAGGTGCAAAAAATCTTTTGAAAAATAGAAAAAGAGGGTTTTTAAAAACAATAAAATTTACTTTAAAATTAGGTAGGTATATGACGTTTTGTGCATAAAAGTTTAGAATTTTTATATTGTAGAGAGAAAATCCCATTCCTTTCTTTAAAATCGTGAATTTTCCAACGTTGAGAATGTTGAGGCACGAAATTTTTAGGACTCATTTTCCTAAATCTTTGAATAATATATTAATTATAAGTGTTAAAAAATATTAACATTTGTAGGCATAGTAGAGTGTAAAATTAAGGAGGAAATCACCAACTCAAAATAGAATTTGTAAAAGATTAAGTTGATTCTTTCTTCAAATGTGAATATGCCATTGTTTATGCGCTAAACTGAAAAAGTAACGTGCGGTCTTATGGAGATAAAAATCTGAGGAAGTAGCAAATAGATGATAGTTATGAGACGCATTTCGAAAATCAACATTGATGCAGCTGTTGTTTGAATCAAGAGACTTGACTAATGTAGAAATCCGGCAATATCAATCTATCAATTTTTTTCTTGTTAACATCTAAAAGTAGAATTTTATTATTTTTTTAACGAAATTAAAAATAAGTTATAAAAGGTTCCCTTGGTGAAGCGAGGAAAAAGATCCCATCAAACAGATTAGAGTTCCGAAACAACGCACCCCGGTCTGCAGCCAAAAGAGCAGCAAGCCCGCTCGTCCGATGAAATATTTAATAATATATGTAAAATATGTCATCCAAGGAGCGGGTATGCGGCACTGTACCCATCACTGCTGCAGCATTCCCTCTCTGGATGCAAACCGAAATGCGTTCTCTCAAAAGAGACGAGCACCGCTTTTCGCCCGTGTGTTCATATAAACGGGCTCCAATCTCTCTGATAAACTCTGAAGTCTATCACTGCTTACATTATCCCGACTATTCGACTATAGTATCGATCTTTCCTTTCTGTTTTATTTCGTTGGTGCCATCTATTGCCGTGTGAACTAAGTCCAAAACAACAACAAGTTGTTGTTTCAGATCTCAAGATAAGCTGGCTGGGATGAAATTACATTTGAATATTTACTCAGAACAGGATAAACTTCTTCAGCGAGAAATTCTGTGACCTGAAAGCAGTAGAAAATTGTAATTGTTGATAAAAGATAAAGATGATTTGTTTTTGCTAAAGAACTTTTTTAATAACNACTAAGTCCAAAACAACAACAAGTTGTTGTTTCAGATCTCAAGATAAGCTGGCTGGGATGAAATTACATTTGAATATTTACTCAGAACAGGATAAACTTCTTCAGCGAGAAATTCTGTGACCTGAAAGCAGTAGAAAATTGTAATTGTTGATAAAAGATAAAGTTTGTTGATTTGTTTTTGCTAAAGAACTTTTTTAATAACTAGGCCTCAAGTTATGTAAAACTTAAAAACGTTGGTTTTAGAGATTGTTATGGACTACGTTTGGGGTGAATTAAATAAATTTTTAACTTACCTGTTCAGGTGCTCTTCCACAAAATGTTTTTGGATCTAATAAACTTGGCAGTTGGTTCATGATGGGAGCAAAATAAGGGTCGGCTTTAACACGGTCCACCAAATCATTTTCTTTGCCGTGCTGTTTCACCTGAAAACAGAAAATCATCGATAATAATATATATCATTTTATTCTTCATGTTCTGGAACCGAGCAGGAGTATATGGCGTCCTTTGAATTTTTTAACCAATTTGTTCCCAATTAGAGAGGTTAGGAAACGTTTTTACGGCCATGCCTCTATTGTATATGAACAACCGTCCAACAAGGACCCATGACGGCAAATAAAAAGGCGAGTTTAAAAAAAAAAATTGAAAAGGACGTCATTTACTCCTCCCGGTTCCAGACCCTATTCTTCATTGATAACGTCTGCCCAATAGGGCAGTGTAATTCCCTCTATTCTCTCACCATACCGCTCATTTGATGGTTCAATACCGTTCGTTTTGATGAAATCACTCAACGCCTGCCTTTCTCATAATGGTGCTCATAGAGAAAACGGTGTTGGACGATTTACCTTTTTGCTCCAATGATGTTTTAGATGCTATTTTGGTTTATTATTTTTCATAATGAATTGAAATCGTCACGAAAAAAGTCACCCGCCCAGAAAATTTTATATTTTAAGTTTCAAGGTACGTATAATCCAAAAATCAAATAAGAAATCTGTTCTTCCTTCGTACGCCGTTGGCGACACTTTTCCCACTTAGGGTTAATCGATTTTGATGAAATTTCGTCCCTGTTGAAGTATAATTGTGCCTTTCGTCACTGTCAGTTACATACAATAGGGTTCCATGTGGCTGACAGTGATCAAAGGTTTCAGCGCACAATAATACCCCGAATAGCACCAAAATGCTAATCAGGGCGTACCGCGGACACATGGATTTTTATTTAGATTCAACAAACCTGCGAAAAAAGTATAGAATTTTGAGGGGTTGGGGTATTATCGAGAATAATAAACCATAAAGAAGGACGCTTCAAGTAGGTGTATCTTGATCTTCAAATTCCACTTTGACAGTTACATGACGTTAGTGAAACACTTGCCTGTGCCCCTGCTTGGTGAGATAGGACCCGTATTTTTTCATGACACACTTGTCTGTCACCTCCAGCTTTGACTATTGCCATGATAATGTTTTCAGTTGCCATAAAAGGTAACTCTTGATCAATATGACGTTGGATAACTTTAGGGTAGACAACTAATCCTTCCAAAATATTTTGAAGAGTGATAAGAAGACAATCCGTGGTAAGGAATGATTCCGATAAAGTGAGTCTCCTGTGGAAAAATAATAAAGTATATCAGTCAATGAGGCATATGTTTTCAACAGGTATCGCACCCCATACAACGCTGGAGTGCAAAATTATCATCAATCTTTTTGGTTAAACCTTTGGGAAATAAAAAAACATCTTTCTATTTGATAGATGACGCTTTAAGTATCTTAATATTGCTTTTGACAAAAATTTTAGTGCCATTCCAAACTTGTGGAATGATATTGTTTTAGTATGAAATTAAAATATTAGTTTTTGCCAGCGTCTATGGCACGTTGAAAACACCAGTTCCCGGTGGATCACTGAAGTTAAGCAACGTCCAGCGAGGTTGTACCATGTGGGTGTCACGTAGGTTCGCGACCTCGTGATGCTAACTATTTTTCCGGCACAACCCAGGATGGGTGAGTTCAATGTGGGTAGCTGGTTTGCAAGTTTCCAGCGAATGGAGGGTGAAACCCCGCTTTGAAAGACCAATAGATGTTAAATAGACGTTAAGCCAAATTAAAAAAAATATATACGAGTATATATATATATATATATATATATATATATATTGGTTGTTGTCTATTCCAAAGGTTCATTATTCAATAATGTATGTATGTTAGGCTCAACCATCGAAATCGCTCAATGAGTGAAAAAACTACCACATCGCGATGTGGTATTCTGCAAAATGTTTCATGACTATAGGTTGACTTCAGATGGAAATTTCTCTTTAACCTGTAGGTAAGGTCTTTTTGGGAGGTAGGCATGGCCGTAAAAACGTTTCCTAACGTCTCTGGTTGGGAAAAAGACCTTTTCCTTTTTTAAAAAAAAATGCTAAATTGCCGAATTTCGGGGTTTGAGCATTTCGCAAATACCAGAATACCACATCACTCATTGAGCGATTTCGAAGTNTACCTATTAGCACTGTCATCCAGTGTTCTCTCCATCCATTGAGTCATCATACCTATTAGCACTGTCATCCAGTGTTCTCTCCATCCATTGAGTCATCATACCTATTAGCACTGTCATCCAGTGTTCTCTCCATCCATTAAGTCATCATACCTATTAGCACTATCATCCAGTGTTCTCTCCATCCATTGAGTGCTGGCAGTGTTGAGTGAGTTCTGATGAAGACTCATCAAAAATCTTGCTAGGGAACACAACCGTTCGCTTCTCATTGGATTTCTTTTGTAAGCCATTGCACTGGATCCTATTTGAGTACATTCAAAGGGTTCCTCTATCTCTTTCATATGAGCAAGGAGACGAAGATCTGTGGCCAACTGGAAAAAGGAAATCAAACGTACAAAGAACTGTAAAATAACTCTTATTCTGAAAGCACATTTGAGTAAAGGTGGTAACAATAACGCAATCATACTTTATGGCCATCACTTCGAAAACCACGTGATCACGTTAAAATGTGGTTTATAAAAAAATGGCTGATTATATCAGTTGTTTTATGTAACTTCACCATCCTCCATGATTGGGAACTTTGCAACAGCTAAGGGATGTTTCCACAAGTCTGTTGTTGGCACCGGTGTCGTTGGATTTTCAGGACACCTGTACAAGTAGGGGTGTCGTGTGGAGTTCCTCTACGCTACGCAAATTGCTCTGCTTCACAATTGTGGGGTCAATTCTGTTCATAAAAAATAATAGACTGATTATACTGTCTTACTAAATCCATTATGGTTTTTTTTTCTGCCAGCAGTAAGCACAAGTCGTAAATTATTTAGGACAATATAACCAACAGGGTTTCGATATATGCATTTAGATATTTTGACAAACTGGACCTTAGCTGTGCCAAAGTGGTTCTGGTAGTGTGTAGGAGTTTCTGTTCATCTTCTGATACATATATCTGTAGGGTTAATGAGGACTTTATTCGGTTTGAATTTTTCTTTAGCTGGTTTGACAATGGTAGTAATAATCTCTTCTTTTCTTGTTGATAATTAGTTATAAAGTTTGGTACAATTTCATCCTTACATTGCACGGATCTTTTGATGTTAGAGTTGGAACGCAGATTCAGCTTTGGCATACTTTTTTCATTAATTGAGATTTGAGTAAAAACAAAAATGTTCTTGGCTTCTAAAAAAAGGCTTTAATAGGCCACTAATTATACTGCTATTTTTATCATAAAAAAAAGCAAAACTTGCAATAAAAAGTGACTTGCGAAGCAGTTTCCCCAAAGAATGCACACAAAATTTGACCAAGTTTGGACTCACCTTATGAATAGTTGCTCCCAGACTGCTTAGTACTCCAGTAACAATGACATCTACCTTTCGTGAGTAGGTTTGTCCTGTGATGATATGCGACGATGAGAAGCCAGCTTTCTTAGTGACGAGCCGATCTAACGCTTTAACTTTTTCTCCATCACCTGAAAATAAAATGGGAAAAATATTATAAACAAAACTCAAACCGATTTTCCCTTTCAGCCATGTGAGTGTTCAGATAGCGAACAAATGGAAGGCGCCAGTCAAGCCAGAAAAAGGGGTAGAGTTGCTTAAAAATATCCATTTAAACCAGTTTAAAACTACCTTGGTGTCTGTTGGCAAATTGTTTCTTTTGACTTGAATTGTTGAACTGAGGTAAAGAGACTGAAAAATACTTCTACGAAGGAATCAAAAACTCCGAATTTTTTTCCGATTTTTTTAAAATTTACAATATCAATCAAAGGGGCAATGGGACGGTAAAAATTAATTTACAATATTAATCAAAGGGGCATTGGGACGGTAAAAATTATCCTGAAATTGTTTTTTCAACAAATATTTTTGTAAAAATTAGAAAAATCATGTACTCCTAATTTCTGAATGGGACATTTTTTGGATTACATCAATATATACAGGGTGTCCCAGCTAAGGAGGGCAATAATTAATGGTCTGATTCTATATGCCAATACCTACCAAAAATGCTGCCTTCAATAATAAAAGCTTTGTTTTTGAGTTATTCGCTTTTTTCATCTTTTTTTACACGTGTATGCCTGACGTCACAAATATGTCCATAACTTTCTTGGACATACTTTTTTGGAAAATTTGAAGATATTTTTGGAACACATGGAAAATTTCTGTTCAGATGAAATTACTTTCATGGCCAGAAATTTTGAGTTAGTGCCTCATTTTTGACCCAAATTGATTTTATTTTTATATTTCTCTAAACTACGAAAAATGCAACGGAACTCTCCCACGGTTGCTGAACATTTTTTATTTTGGCCAAAAAGAGGAAAAATATCCTGATGTTAATAAGGTTTCAACGGTATATCACTTTTCCCGTTAACATCTGTATTCGTAGAGAAATTTATATTTTAATGTAACAAAATCATGAAAAAATATGCTACATATTCAGAATTTTTTAAAAAATTAAATTTTTTGTTTGTTTGTAATGTCTTAGGTAAGAAAAGGGAAAAATATACTTCGAAACTAATGAAATAATAAATGTAAAAAAGAATTTAAAAAAATTTAAAAAAAAATTCTAAATATGTAGCATATTTTTTCATGATTTTGTTACATTAAAATAGAAATTTCTCTACGAATACAAAATTTAACGGAAAAAGTGATATACCGTTGAAACCTAATCAACATCAGGATATTTTTTCCGTTTTTGTCCAAAATAAAAAATGTTGAGCAACCGTGGTATAGTCGCGTTGCTTTTTTCGTAGTTTACAAAAATATATATAAAAAAAATCAAGTTAGGTCAAAAACGAGGCACTAACTCAAAGTTTCTGGTCATGAAAGTAATTTCATCTGTCCAAAAATATCTTCGAACTTTCAAAAAAAGTATGTCCAAGAAAGTAATGGACATATTTGTGACGTCAGGCGTACACGTGTAAAAAAAGATGAAAAATGCAAATAACTCAAAAACAAAGCTTTTATTAAAAAGTTGAAGGGAGCATTTTTGGTAGGTATTGGCATCTAGAATCAGCCCATTAATTACTGTCCTCCCTAACTGGGACACCCTGTATAATAAAATAATTCAGGTGAAAAAACATATGAAAGGTGGAGCTTTGTCTCTTACCATTAAACAGTTCTAAAAACGACGCTTGTGTCCCAGTAGTTCCTTTGACACCTCTGAATCTTAATTCATTCCTGCATCTGCTGATAGCCTGTTCATCCATAAGTAAATCTTGTAGCCAAAGACATGCTCTCTTTCCAACAGTTGTCAGTTGTGCTGGTCTGTACAGAAAAAAACAATACAAAAACTAATCTTGTTGTAGAAGCAATCATGAGCCAAAAAAGACTAAAATCAATGATATTGGTAAACATTTGTTTCATCACATCAAATAATCACCATCAGAAAAAAATGAGTATAATTGCTTTAAACGTAATGGGTCTTCTTTTGGTTTGAATTGCTGTATTGATGGTCTTTGGTCAAACACCTTTGAGTGTTTGGGTTGCCCCGGTACGTAGAACCACCCATCTGAGGACATAGGTACAAAACTAATTGGACCTATTGGTGACGAGCCATTTACGCTCATCACTTGTTCCGTTTATTATGGCTAATAAATTCGAACATATAACGTAAACAAAATATTTGAAATTTGTGTAAAATGATGTGTATAAAAACTACAGAGTGGATATGTTACGGTAAAAGTACATAATTGGTGATTGTATACAATCACCGGTAAATGTACGAAATTATTCTCAAGAATGGTGCAAGAGTTTAATCGAGGCATGTCCGATCAAAACGTTTCCTAAGCTCNAAAAAAATTCTCTGCATATTTAAAAAAATTCCGATTAAACATTTGAGAATAATTTCGTACATTTACCAGTGACTTTGGTGATTGTATACAATCACCAATTATGTACTTTTACCGTAGCAGATACATGGAATCAAAATAATACCATTTTGAATTATTATTTTCATTACTGAACTTTTTTCCTCTGGGAACATATTTTCTTTTTGGGATGGTCAAAAACTTCTACCGTATCAGAAAGGAGAGAGGAGACGCTAAAGGGAGAAAGTTTACTGACAAATGGCTATAACTTTACTAAACAAAACGTGCCCAGATATGTTTTTATTTTCTTCTTAAAACAGCACAATATTTATGTTTTTATGAGCAACTTTGCGAGTGCATTTCTGGATAACAAAATAAGGCACAAATTTTTGAACCCTTTCTATTTCTCATACTTAAAAAACATGAGAATTTCGTAAAACGTCATAGGCCGTAAGTAGTACACGGACCGCCAGTTTGACATGACTGACCCAGGAGATAAAACCAATCGCAAGATACTTACTGGAGATGGGTAAAGCCTAAAGTTGGCAGATCTTTGAACTTGTCTGCAAAATGTGACAGATGAGAGATACAAGTAGCCAGCTTAGGTATGAGAATATCAAACGCATCTCTGATTTGAATTAGGTCCGTGTTGTCCCCAACATAGCAAGAAGTAGCACCTGCAAACAGAACAACCCATGAAAAAAAAGTCAACAAAATAAACAAATTTCAACGAAAAAGTAAATCCAACAAAATGGTTTCTGATTTTTAATAAAATCGTCCAGCATATTTGAATAGTATCTAAGTGGCCTCCGCATATTTCGCTGGGTGCCTAAGAAGCATGGCTGTTTTGTATGGCAGTAAAGTACCTCTTTGTTCTTACAAAAATCGAAAAAATAATATACGAACCGTAGCGTGCGTATATGTTTCCTGGAGGGACAGAATATGCATATATACTGTTTTTTGGGGATCATGCATCTAATCTGGAAGCCTAATAATTGGAACGGGCCCTGCGAACCATTTCAAACATTGCAATATAATTACACTGATAACATAATTGCGGATTTGATTTTTGTATTATTTTACACCATCCGCTCAGGTGGACTCTGTCCGTGAGAATGTCACCCTCAAGTAACATCTCACAATCCGAAGTATGACATATTTTCACTATTGTAGACAGTAAGTCATAATTGGATTGGAAGAAATTACACCTTTGGTTATTTAAATCCTAGAACTATTTATAATCGTCACCACAATGGCCGGTTCTACGCACCAGGAGGACCTGGAACGCATATCATCACAGTTCCAGCCAAGGGCCATCAACATCTTTTCGGTAAGCTCATATCAATCTGTTTCTACCATTTTAATTAATCATTTATTTTCATTTAATTTAATTTACAAAGGTACTTTTCCTAATTTTGAATGACTTGGCAAAAAAAAGTCCTGGACCGCTGAGTCAGACAATGACAATTTGAAATCCAAAATATATCTGATAGGCAGAACCCATTCAAGTGACGCACCCTCCGCTCAACCGATCAATCCGGTTTAAGCCACATTAGACACAGCCCAACCCGTCAATCCATAGAGTCAATTTACATGTATCTATAAATGGAGAACGGTTGATTTCGTGAGGAAAACCGCTAATACAACAACAATTATTTATTATCAAAAATATAAAAAAAAATAAAAAAAGGGTGTTTATATCGGCTTTAGCTTCCTTTTCACATTGTGAACCCAATAGACCTCATATAGTATATTGTCGTCCTCACCTAAGTGTATAATGGAAGCTGCTTTGGGACATTGTTCGGCATAGACATGGACATGTGCCATAACGTCATGTCGGGTGAGTTTCTCTTCTGCCGCTGCTCGGTCCATGTCTAATTTCATTATATTCTCTTTGAGTTCATAAATTTGGTCATTGGTAATGTTCAGTCCAAGTTCCTGGAAACAAAAAACATATTCATTTCAACTCGAGATATACCTTAAAATGGAAACACCTCTGATGTCATCGCTTCAAGAACACACACGGAGAGCTCGTGGTACTACTTGAATCCATCTCACACCATTGACCCGCTCCACCGAAACCTGTGCAACAAAGAAATTAGCACTCGTGCGGTTGAAGACGCTGTAACCAACTACCAACCAAACAGAGGTCTAGGGCACCGACTGCCAAAGAAGAAGAGGATTTACCCGGGGAGACGTGATATAAGTTAGCCCAACTCCGATCAGGCTGGTCCAGACTTCTCAACGTTTATTTAAATAGACTAGATCCCATGACATCTACCATCATTTCACTTGTCCTCAAAATCCAACTGCCCTCACCACCTTGGGCCTGTGGAAGAAATCTGTGATCTCTGCCATTGACATCCACATGACGTCCACCATCTTTTCAATTGTCCTCAAAATCCAACTACCCTCACCACCATGGACCTGTGGAAGAAACCGTTGCAGCCTTCTTGGATTGGAGATTCAACCCCAACAACAAACAACTGATCTGTAGTGATTTGTCGTCAGTCGCTACAACAACAAGAAGAGCTCGTAGGGTCCTCGCAGATAGCCGTATAGCCAACTCTGATGTCATCGCTTCAAGAACACACACGAAGAGCTCGTAGGGTGTTCGCAGATAGCCGTATAGCTACTCATCTTATTGCATCGCAACGCTGATGTCATCGCTTCAAGAACACACACGAAGGGCTCGTAGGGTGTTCGCAGATAGCCGTATGCAATTCATGGTGTTTGGCTATAAATGGGACCCCTAAATCTGGTGGGCTGAGATCAAATGGAACATATTTTACAAAGTTCGTTCGTGAGCCAGTTGAAGCATTGCCGAGTTACAGGGTGGAGAGATAATTTCAGGACACGCTTTGTTCGTCGCTTGGTTTCACATACGATTAGAAATCGTTTTTAAGGCAATATCTCACTAAAAAATAAATCTTTCTTTTTGATTGAACGAATTAGTTTTGCTTTTTTATATACCACGATAAGTCTCGAACGCTTGACCGTTACGTTGCATTGGCGTATTTTGGGCCCTATTGGATCAACCGGTTTCCAGTTAACTGTATGAGATCTACAGTTCACAGATTTACCAGTAGAATATTATTTTCAAGTGATGGTGAAAAAGTTAAAGCGTTAGATCGGTTACATGGACTCACTACTAAGAAAGCCGGCTTCAGATATCATCACCTCAGTTGTCCGTTTGTCTGTTTTATGATAACTCTCGAACGTCTTATACAATTTTGAAGAAATTCGGTATAGACATTAATCATATTCTCTAATTAGTTTATTGGGTAGCCGTCGTCTATGGCACGTCGAATACACCAGTTCCCATTAGATCACTGAAGGTAAGCAACGTCCAGCAAGGTTGTAACATGTGGGTTCGCGCCCTCGTTATGCTAACTATTTTTCAGGCCCAACCCAGGCTGGGTGAGGTCAATGTGGGTTGCTGGTTTGCAAGTTTCCAGCGAATGGAGGGTGATACCCCCGTCTTGAATGACCAATAGATGTTAAAGAGACGTTAAGCTAAATAAAAAAAAAAGTTTATTGAGTCGCTAGGTGCTAAATGTTGGCCAGTGAGTGAGGTCTACAGTTCACAGTATTACTAGTACTCTTATTGTATTATGTATTTTTGTCATGACCCTCTGATAACTGTAAACCTCAGAATTTCCCAAAAATAAGAGTGAGTGAAGCTTCATCATAGGAAGAGTAATGGAAGGTGTGTTGTTCACATTCTTATCTTATCAGGAGGGGCAGAGTGTGGATGGGAGTATATGTGTTAGTAATCAAACAAACAAAGCTATCAGTTGGGCTACAGGATAGTTCAAACAAAGTTTGATTTGGTGCCATTTGGATAACAAACCTTCAAAAAGTTGTTGATTTTTAATTGTCATCTTGATGGCTAATAAATGACATCTTACGGCGGACAAACGATTTTTTTCAGTCGATTTTTGGATTCTACGTAACTTGAAACGTAATAAATCAAATTTTGAGGAGTGGGGGGTTATTTTCTTTCGTGACGATTTCAAAGGTTCATTATTGAAAATAATAAACCAAACAAAATTGATAACACATTCTCGGAGTTGGCGATTTTCTTTTGCATATAAGTGAATACAGTAGAACGCCGATAATCTGAATCAATTGTTGTCCAGGTCATCCTGATAATCGGACATATTCGGAAAATTTCGTGAGTAGGGTACTAAGGAGGTATACAAATAAAACATGTTTTTTACTTACAAAGGGGTAATTATGTACTTTATTCTACATTTTTATCGATACAAAGTATACAATAGTTTCCAAAGCAATCATTTAGATACATACACGAATGTGTAATTCACAAATATTTTCTGTATAAAATGATACCGACGGCAAAGAGAATTGATGATTTTATGGATGCATTTATTTTGTTGAGACATTCGGATAATCGACCTTTTACTGAAGGAAAATTACTATTGAAAATCGTTTTTTTTCTCGTAAAAATGGACCATGTAACAGATAACTGACCCATAAAAAAACATTTTAGTAACCAAACAAAGACATCTTTACAATTACTATCGACTAAGATGTTACCCGTTGTTGATGAAACACCCTGTACTTAAGCAAGATATCTCTATTTAATTTCGAGACAAAGTTAGTTAGCAGGTCGTCAAAAAATTAACTCGAAATTCTTGCTTCATCATCGATATAGAATTCTCTGATAAATATTATTGCACGGGAAGTTACGCCATCGATACAGTAAACTTATCTTGTGGGGGTTATATTTAGGCGATCATAGAACCAAAGTGGGGTAACTTTTCTATTTTTTTTTCTTTTTTTTTAATTTGGATTAACGTCTCTTTAACATCTATTGGTCATTCAAGACGGCGGTTTTACCCTCCCTTCGCTGGAAACTTGCAATCCAGCTACCTACATTGACCTCACTCAGTCTGGGTTGGGCCAAAAAAAAAACCAGCATCACGAGGGCGCAAACCCACGTGGACACCCACATGTTACAACCTTGCTGGACGTTGCTTAACTTCAGTGATCTAACGGGATCTGGTGTATTCAACGGGCCATAGACGCTGGCTTTTCTAAAATTTGAAACACCAATAAATGAATTTTCTATGGAAATTATCAGCAGAGTGAATTTAAGCCATATACCGGGGGTCTGGTTTCTACATCAGTTCACCACCGATACGATTTTTGTATATTATTTTCAATAATGAGTCTTTGGAATATAAAATCAGGCCAAACTATCAACGTAGATTCCAGATATATACGATATACGAAGAATCCATAAATTGAATAAAATAAAATCTGTTAGTCCGATGGAACCGTACGTCATAAAATAGCCAGTATGTTAGGTATACAGGGTGTCCCAAAAGTCCGAGATCACCCGAATATCTTTTGAAGGACTTTATGTGGAGTTTTGAAATTTTGCATGGTATTATATCCCAAATTAAAACACCTGATGGTGTGACCAATTTTTCAGGGGCGGGTCTCATGTGGCCCCCAGGGGGTCCATTTTCAGAAAGACAATAGAATTAGAAGTATTTTGCAAAAAAATTTACACGTCTAGCGTGTTTGGTTTCAAAATGGCGGCCATTTGAAATTTCCAAGATATGACTTCCAAGAGTGTCTAAAACTAGGCGGAACTATAGAGAAAACATTACTGCCCTAAGTAATAACTTTACTCCAGCGCCAATGGCATGTTGAATATTCCAGTTCCCGTCCAGCGAGGTTTTACTTGGTGGGTCAAGGCCTCTTGATGCAGTCTATTAACGACCCAACCCAGGCTGGGTGAGATCAATGTGGATAGCTGTTTTCCAGCGAATGGAGGGTAACCCCCTCACCCCCGGTCTCAAGTGACTTAGATCTTAAAGAGACGTTAAGCAAAAAAATCATTACATTCTCCAAACGCACAAAGTNCCCCCCCCGGTCTCAAGTGACTTAGCTCTTAAAAAGACGTTAAGCAAAAAAAATCTTTACATTCTCCAAACGCACAAAGTCACCCCAATTTATCACTATTCAAAACTAATTCTTATCTCTCAATTTCTATCAGTAAATTGTCGCTTAATATAACAAGATACACAAAATTTGTTGAAAATGCAACAGCAACGACAAAATATGACGCACCTGAATATTACACAAACCTACTTCAAATGAATCGCATTACGATTATACCGTACGTGACAAGTCAAACCAATAGGAGATTTATTTTATATTCAATAACAAAAGATTTTTTAAATTGATCAATTAAAATTTAATGAACTATTAATTAGAAAACAAGATAAACACGGACGATATCATTTGTAATCTATTCAAGGATATTTTCAACATTCAATTTTTATCATTTTTGAAAATAAAAAAAATGATTAAAATTTTCGAATAAAAGAGTCGAACACCGGAAACCGATTTTTTGAACAGTGTATAAGATCTTGTATAAGATTTTTTGAATCTTATACAAGGCAGTAGTGTATACGATTTTTTGAACAGTCTATAATAAGATCTTAAAGAATTAAAAGTCTTTAAAGAGAGATATATCAAAATGGCGAACGTGGCAACTGTTGCCACAATAATAATTAAAATAGTCAAAGTGGTAAGTATTGTACAGGGAGGTTCAACTTTTAGGTTAACTTCAATTTTTTGAACAGTCTATAATAAGATCTTGAAGAATTTCAAGCCTTAAAGAGTGACATATCAAAATGGCGAACGTGGCAACTGTTGCCACAATAATAATTAAAATATACCTGTCAAGGTCTCTTATAACTTGTTGACCGACATTCAAATGAAAATAGCTAACGTTCCAAATCAGGTCCAACTTTTTCCCGTTGGATGAGTTCACTATTCCTCTTCGACTGTCTCTTTCAGATCATCAACATCATCATTTTGATCCTCTACAGGACAGGATATGGAGGACAATTTTTGGGAGTGGGAGGAACATGGAATCTAAACGAAGAAAAAAATCCCGATGTTGAAATTATATCTTCGGGTGTTTTCGTCGGATATTTCTTATACACAACTGTTATACTAATTTCATATGGATTTGGTACCACTCAGCAGAAGAAAACTTTGGTGGTAAGCATTTACCTGTGCCTAGTGGGGGGCGTAAGTCATGTTGGGGCCCTCTCGCACAATTTTACTAGGAGCCCCTACAATACTTTTGCAAAATATACATTCTGGCAAACTTTGGGGGATGGTCAGGGGCACCCTCATTATAACCAAGGATAATAACACCTCGTGGATTTTAAAGCTATGCATATA